>CM021110.1:265294245-265306612 GCA_007115665.2 Sequoiadendron giganteum | reverse complement strand
TAAATAATGGAAGGGGCGTATGGGGGGTTACCCCACTACTGCTCCCCCTAAAGGGAGGTGGACGGTGGAGTCTCCACTGTCACTTCCCCTAAGGGAGGTTCTCTGGCGGGAAGAAATTCTTCTGTAGAAATTAACTTTTCAGAAAATTTGGGTAAAACTTTTTTGTAGAGAATTTACTAGTGGATTTTTTGTTGTAGAATCATTACAATACATCTTCCTATAGTTTGGTATCTGGAAAAGGAATTGGGAAACCCTGTGTTGAATATGTGAAATCATTTGTTAAAATTGAGCAAATTTCTTGTAGGTGACCATTTTTGAAAAATATTTGCCCTATTGAAGCATACGTTTAACAAATTTGTATATATATGTGAGACCCATCGTCAAATAGACACACATACCTTGTATTTTGTTATCATCCACATGGTTATGCTTGGACACATTTTACTTTTTCCCCGCATTAGTATGATGGTTGATTATGAACATTAAGTTTAATTGTTAATATGCTTATTATAATATTTATTTTATGAATCGTAATTTTATGAGTATTCTAGTTGATCAAACTAATATTTTGAATGTTATGAAGGTTGAAACAATGTGCTTTGTCATATCATTTTAATCCAAAAGTGAATTTTAAGTTACCATGCAAGGTGATGCATATATGATATTGTTTCGATTCAAGACAAATAATTGAATTATTATCAAGTGACTATAAAAATTGTGATTAATGTTTTAGAAGTGAAATTGGTATTGCTTTAAAATTGTAACAATATAGTGTTTGAATTCTAGAAAGGAAAATACGAACAAAGATTATTGTATGCTTCATCATATGTATGTGTTTTGATTTAACTCTCTGGATGATTGGACTAATGTTTACATGGAGTGTGTAGGTTAATCTTCCATAGCCATGGACATTGGAGGCAACCAAAAAGACCTTTGTGTTACCCTGTAAAGCCTAAATCAACCGCATGGAGGGGCTAGAATCTTACATTGTTGTGTTAAATATCTGGTGATGTGCATGTTGGGGGTAAAGGTGTAAATGTTTGAATTGTTTGAAAACAAATGTGATCTCAAAATTGAAAATTCGGATCCCTTGGTTTATGTCACTTTAAAGGGTCATTTATGTCTTAATTTTAGTTAATTCATGCTTTTTAGAGGCCCTAGGTATATACCTAAAGATTGGGGGTTATTTTTAGGCCATAATTTTGGCCATGCTTCATTTATGAACCCTCTTACATTGCTTGTAAAAGGGGTGACGAAAATTGGAGTAAGGGAGTCCATGTGAACACCATGCCTCTTAAATGAGAATAGGACATGATGGTTGGGGGGACTTTTTGAGAAGAAAACTGAAAGAAAGTGTTTACTAAGTATTATTCATTCTGGGTTAAGTGTGGAAAAGGAGGAGGAAGAGGAGCTGGAAAAAAAATAGAGAAGAGTTGAAGAAGGAATTGAAAAAGCAACAAATCCCTTCCAAAGTTCAGAGGTAAGATCTTCATCCTACATGTTTTTGTTTGAATATCTATGTGAAATCTAAGTTGTGTTATGTGTTACCTAGCTATTTGTTGGATTTATTGTTTGTGTTAGTGCATTTCATGTGTGTTGCAATGTTGGGTTGGCTCCCCATTTTAGGTTGTGAGCAACCCATGTAGGGGATGGAGGGGAAGAAATCCCCATGTGGGGCTTATATGAGACTTATATTTTGATTTTGGAAATATTGTGTGCTTCAGCTATGAGAATAATGGGTATGAGTACCCAAAGGGTAAGAGTACCCTTTTTGTGAAAATTTGGGCAAGACAATATATATCAATATATATATATATATTGAAGTTCATGTTTAAATATTTTATGAGCATTTGGGTTTTCATTTGTACGGCAGATGAAAGAATCTGTAGGTTTTTGGCTTCTTTTAAATTTCCTTCAATGAATTTAGATTCACAGATGTGAAAATTTAATGAGATTCAATAATAGAAGGGGTGTAGGGTTGTTACCCCACCACCGCTCCCCCTAAAGGGAGGCGGATGATGGAGTCTCCATTGTCACTTCCCCTAAGGGAGGCAGATGGTGGAGCTTCCATTGTCCGCACCCCTCAATGGAAGGGGGGGTTGGCGTACAAACAACACCCTTCCCAATACTCGGTATCGTACCTTATGTGAATTTGTGTGCTTTTTGATTATTAGGTGGGTTTTAATGATATATATAAATAAATATGTATTTATATATATACATATTATATGTGCATTTAAATATATAGTAATATATGTTTAATGTATATATATGTGTGTGTGTATATATATATATTTACCTAGTTTATTAATATATGTATATATATTAATGTATATTATTTTAGAAATTTGTAAGATGTTTTATTTTAAATTATTTATATATTTATGTATGTACAATTATATATGTATATATATATAAAATTATATATAGACTTAACTATATATATATATATATATAAATAGAATATTAAATAGGTGCATGTAGTAGATGCACAGTTGAGGTTTTGTAAAAGATATGTTTTGGGAAGAGAAGAAATTGATATTTTGATAAAGGTAATCGAGGAATTCAAGTTACAAGTAAATTAGATTTTCCTTCTCTGTTCGAAAAGAAATTTCATTTAATTAATTTATTTGGGCAATAGCTTAACTGTGAAACACTGAAGGGGAAATTGGATTTAGGAAATCCAAAGAGTATTTTTATTCCCTGTTTTATTGTCTTTCATATGTAATATCTTTTGATCTCTTTTTGGGGAAATTGTTTAGCAGAATTGATAAAACTTCCAGTTGTGGTAATTTGTATTTGGGGGGTTGTTGTGTTTTAATTGTCATCCCTTTATATTTCCCTAGGTTAGTGTCTATTGTCATTGTTCGGTAAATCACCTAGTTTCCACGAACGGGGATGTGATGTCATTTGTCTTTGGATGGGGATTGAATATTAGTAGTGTGCTTTAGTTACCTTTGGTTGTGGATTTTTTCCATGTGTTGACAGTAGGAGAGTGATTCTTGATGGGGGTTGGGGTCTGGGAAGATCTACCAGGGTAACTCATGCAACCTTGCAGTGACACTCCTCCTATGTCAGCAGTATGGTTGGTTCACTGTTGTATCTTATTATTTAACTCTAGAAGCATTTTACCCAATGAGTTAGTGTTGTACTGGTATTTGTTAAGTTCAGTTATGTGTTAGTTTGTGTCTAGTGGTAGATGGTCTTGCCTAGGGAACCTTGTTACTATCTCCTAGCACAAGGGTTGGGCCTTCGGGTACCACTTGGTTGGGTGGAATGTGTACCTTACTCCATTGGGTTCCCTTGCTTCTTTTCGTGATGGTGAGATCTTCAAGTTGGAGAGCTTGTAGTGGTACCAGTGAATATGTTCCTTTCTTTTAATGTATTGTATCAGTTGACACTTCTACTTATATTACTCCTCCATTGTATTCAAGGAGGACTCATATAATTTGTAACACTTATGTATGATCTTCCTCATTCTGGAAATGAGTATTGTAAACACTATTTGAAAATTAATGTAATCTTTGGATCTTGATGTATTTATATTCTATGTGATGTAATTTTAATGTTTTGAATGTATGTACTGTAAAATTCATAAATAATTAATTATTTACTATGAATGAGTAATTTTTATGTTATAGGATTTAGATGTAACCTTAGTCGTGTGCCATAGAGGATGTTGTGATAGTGTAGTGTGTCTTTCATGTTAATATTGCACTTTAAAAGAAAAATAAATTTGTACACTTTAGTAGTAATTGCAAATTTCTCTAGGGTTACGTGGTGGGGCGTTACACATACGATCTTAAATTCCTGTCAATTTTCATACAAGTAATATTAGTTAATTCATCCATGATGAGCCCTTCTTAGTCAATGCAAGAGGCCTCATTGGTTATACATATTTTTTGTAGTAGATAAGTTTTTGTTTGGTAGCCTAGATTGTTTATTTACACATATATTTTTTTCTTAATGTATGCATTTCCTTCTTTTTCAATAATTATATATTGATTTATATCAATTTTATTTTACTATTATAGTCTATTCCAAAAGCAAGTGATGTGATGCTTCTACCATCATGCTTCGCTAGGACTCCAATCATCCTAAGATACCACAATTTGTAGAATGAATCTTAGAACAACAAATAATTATGGTAATTAAATTGAATTTTATTTTTATTTATAGTTGAAAGAACTTATAGTTGAATATAGTGATTTAGATGTTAATTTTAAAGTTCTAAATTATCATCAATTTAAGTTTTGATTTACTAGTCTAACTTATTTACCACTAAAATAATTAATCAAATTTATGGGTTGACTTGTTATTTAATAAACTTTGCATCCATCAACTAGTAAGCAACATGGCACCAAGAGGCTACTTTTTGATGATCCACCATAGATTAAGGATTTACCAAAGACATAAAGTAAAGTGCACCTTTCAGATTTGACAAAGCTATTCTATATGTACAAATTGTATATAAATTTTGGGATGGCATATGTGTATTTTGTAGAACATGTTTTGAGTTGGTATATGTGCCAAATTTGTGTATGTGTACAATTATTCTACACTTATATATATATGTAACGCCCCATCGTGGAACCCAAGGAACGACACAGAAACCCAACTAACAACTGAACAATTTTTTTTTAAACATATAATAATAACATATGAACATCAACATATACATGCCCATTCTCAGGTTCCACAACTACGCTACTAAAGTAAAACAAATATAACATTACATCAAGTACTATAAACAAGAAACATGTGAATATGCAATATCAAATTTTCACTACCAAAAGAGATTCATTACAAGTTCAGATACAACAAACAAGATTGTGACAAATCTCAATACATCCAAACTCAAAATACAATGAAGCCTCATGTCATCATCATGAGTGAATACAATAAAGAGTATGAACAAGTACAACTGGCAAACACGTCCACGAGCGCGTACAACAAACAAATTTGTGAACGATGTGAATCTAGGAACCTATCAAGAACAATCTTGTCTCGAGCAACATCACCTACAAGGGGACCCAATGGAAGAAAAGGAATGTTCCTCCCAACCATGTGGTACTCGAAATCCCACCCCTTGTGCTAGGAGATAGTAACAAGACCTCAATTCAAACTGACATCAAAGAACAGAAAACATATAACACATGGCCGACCATCACATGACAACATGACGACATCAAATCGCATGACAATTGACATACTCTGAGAGGCAACGACATAACCACATGTGACTCTACATAAGAGACCCAAAATATGTACAAGGATAGGTGTGTCATCACATAGTCGTAATAGGTTACCCTGGAGAATCTTCCTAGGTTATTGGTCCTCAATCTAAGTTACCCTAGCAACCTCTAATGATTTCCAAACCCTAAACGAACTAATGTGGTATCGATACACTTTTTAGAGAAGACAAAGTAATCGATAAGCCATTCCAAGCCATCCCAACCTACTTTAACCTAAACAAGCATTAAAGTACAAGGTAAGGCAAATCAATTATTTGAGTTGTTTAATGTTTACTACCCAACCCCTAAAAGCTTAAAGTTTAGTTATTGCTAAATTATCCACTTTTGTAACGCCCTGCCACATAACCCTAGAGGAGTTGCAATTAACTAATCAAACGTATAATTTTTTTTTTGTTTAAAGTGCAATTAACATGCAAGTTTACTACCCAATGCCAACAACCTCTAAGATTATGAGACTGAGATTACTTTAAAACCCATACATACAACATAATTGAATCCATAATGTATATCTACTTAAGAATTAAGAACACATACATTCCATACATGATAAATTACATCATAACAATAAGAGATACAATAAGCTTTCATATAACAATAATTTGACAAGAAGATTACATCTCTCATTCCCCGAATGAGGTAGAACCAATAAGAGTGGTTACAAATTACAATCTTCCACCTCGGTTATCAATGAGGGGTAATAAATTACAAGAATCAACTGAAATGAATATAAGCATGTAAAGTAACTGGATCCCACGAGCTCTCCAATTGGAAATATCATCAACACTAACAAGAAGGAAACCCGACGGAGTAAGGTGCACGTTCCACCCAACCAAGTGGTACCCAAAGGCCCACCCCCGTGCTAGGAGATAGTAACAAGGATTCCTAGACAAGACCATCTACCTCTAGACATAGGCTAAAACATAACTGAACTTAATCAAATACAAATACAAATACAACACTATCACAATGGTTACAATGCTTTCAGAGTTAATTAATCAATTGCATCACTAATACAAACATACTACTGACTTAGGATAAGTGTCATCACAATGCTACATGGGATATCCTGGTAAGTCTTCTTAGGCCCCGACCCCCATCTCGGGATCTCCTGGAAACCTCTAACGACTCTCGACCCCTCATGCAAACCAATGCGGAATCATTTATCTCTCGTAGAGACAAGATAACGATATTTCCATTCCAGGCCTTCTCATCCCATCCCAAGTCTATACAAGCCCTTGTGTCCATGAGCGAGGCACAATTATTCTTATTAAGTGTTTAATACTACCTATTCCTCTAATAAGTTCATTTACATTATCACTGGATTATCTAACTCACAATGAGTTACCCTGGCACCACTTTGTGTGTCGGCCCTCATTGAAAGTCACTCCTCTAAGATAACACATGGAACAACTCCACATCCCAAGGGTAAACTAGTGTGACTTAAGGATATTAAATCCCTATCCAAAACATAAGGGCAACACATCCCCGTTCGTGATAACCGAGTAATTAACTGGATACAAATATACGCACTACCCAAGGCAATTCAAAGGTTGACTATCATAATACGACAACCCCAAATATTTAAAAACCCCATCTGGAAGACTTATTGACCCTTCTAGAGAATTTCCCCCAAAACGAAAATAAAATAAATTTACATGTAAAAGAGAAATTTAAACAGGAATTAAATCTACTTTTGGATTTCCTAAATCCACTTCCCTTAATGAAATTCAGTAGTTTATTGCCTTAATAAAACTAATTTACTAATGTCTCTTTCAGAAAAATGAGGGAATCAAACTATATATTTCAATTCCTTAATTGCTTTTAAATTAATAATAATAAAAATAACATTTATTTATTCTATTCATAACATATCATTTTAAAAATAACCATTTCTTCTTTTCAAAATAAATCATTCTAAAATCAAATAAATTCATCTATTAAAACATATTACTTTAAAATAAAATATTTGTTCTATTAAAACATATTATTTTAAAATCCTCCAATTGCATTTAAAACATGTCATTATTTAAATCACCAATTAAATATATATATTTAAATATTTAAATCATCAATTAAATATATATATTAAACATTATTATAAAAAAAATTCAAAACAATAATATATAATAATATAAATAAACATATATACATAAATATACATATATATACATATAATTATATGTCGTTACATACTTATATATACATACAAATATATATATTTAATATTTAAATATTAAATATTTTAATAGTATAAAAATATATTTTTTTATAAAAAAAAATGAATTGAAAAAAAGGTCAATCGCGGATTTTTTTTGAGAGGCGCACTAAGGAATATTGGGGGCGACTATGTGAATACACAGTTGAACCCCATTTACATGGGGGTGGTTGTGTATTCACACATCCAAACCCCAACTATATGGTGCGGCTGTGAGTGGGGTGTGTTGGGTGCGGCCTCCCCCACAGCACCTCTTGTGGGGGCAGTTGTGGGGTGAGCCCCCAGCGATCCCCAAATTCGCATTTTTTTTAATTCTTAAAAAAAAAATTAAGAAACCTTGCAGATTTCGAAATCCACCCAATAAAAAGAGTTTTTTTTTGTTTCTTTTAAACAACCATTTCCCTCATGAAAAAAAAATATATATATATATATATATATATATATACTTTTCAATATATATATATACAGATTTAATAAATTTACAAAACCAGTTGAGCAAATAATTTTTAGAAATGATCATTTACAGCTATAAAGCCAAAAAAAATTTTGAGAAAAATCATTTGAATACAGAGGTTTCCAGAATTTGATACAAGATTTCACATGGGTTTTTCATCTTAATTCATTTATGAGTTTCTTAAACAATGATTTTCAAACAACATATCAAAAATAAGAATCTTTTCAAAAATGAAATTAATTTAAATAACAAGAACCTGGTTTCCAAAAGCTTGAGAGTATGTTAAATGGTGCAAAGATTCATCCACAGATTCAAGCTTCTTCCAAGCAAATCAACAAAGCATCTCCACAATCAAAATCCAAAACCAAAACCAGAATTCCTTCCTCTTTTCTCCTCTTTCTTCCTTCCCTTCTTCCTCTTGGACTTTCATGGTTAAAGCCATTAACTCCATATAAAAAAATATCTCTTTCAACCACCAACATAAATTTTTGAAAACAAAACAGAAAATATCTTCCAAATTCTTTTTGCATTCAAATCCTCCAAAAAATGCAAAATAAAATATTTTATAATTTTTTAAATAAAATATCTATCAATTCTAAAAATAACTTAATTCAATTCAATTAATTTAATTAATTTAATAAAATAAATATAATCCAAAGATTATATTATTTTACTAATTAAATAAATTAATTAACATCATCTAACATAATAAACCATATTAATTTAATAAACAATTTAAATATTTAATGTCATTTATTTACCTTTTTCAACTTGCAATTAAATAATATCAAGGTGAAATTGAATAACATTAAAGCAACCAAACCCAACTTAAAACCAACGACACACTATGACCAAGGTGATGACTTAACATGGAAAACCTAGCTACTATCTCCCAATCAAATATTGTTGGGCAATGGACACGTTCAAACCTGCCAAATCAGGTGGAGTCAATATCTTGTACCTGTAAACCTGCAAACAAAGAGTATATCGAACATGAATATATATATCATAATAAAACACACCGTGAAGAGGAAATCATGGAATCATAGGGCGCTTGCAATCGAGTGGTGCAATTTCGTCCCCTTCACCAATACAGTGTTACAAAACTGACAAATCTAACATCAAGAATCTAATCGAAGGCATAAAACAACATTAATTCAAATATCCTCTATGCTAATCTAAAACATGCCATAATGATAACATCAGAATAAAATACCATCACATCAAAATATAACATCACATCGCTTTACAGTTAGCGATTAAATAGTAACCGAGTACCATAGTCAAAGTACTAACAGAAAACAAAACACAACGAAGAAGAACATTGTCCGATCAAAAGAGCAAAAATGGAGGGGTGCTACATCCTCCCTCCCTAGGGTCAGGCTTACTCCTGGAAGCCTATGAACAAATAGGGATAGAGCTCCCTCATTCTAGCTGCATCTTCCCAAGTGGATGGCGTATCATCCCTAGGATCCCATTGGACCCTAACCTGATCAATATCTCACACTCGAAGAGCAAGCGTTTTGCGCTTCGTTATGACCACAGACTCCAAAGCCAGTTGCTCGTCCTTTACCTATAAAGCATTCCAATCAAGGACATGAGAAATATCTAGATGGTACGACCGAAGAACAGAAACATGAAATACATCATGAATACGTGAGAGACTGGGCGATAAAGCAAGCCGATAAGCAACTGGACCAATCTTCTCGAGTATCTTGAAGGGTCTGACAAAGTGAGGTGTCAACTTAGATCCCTTCCCATAATGGATTGGACTCTTTCGCGGATGCACCCGCAAGAAGACTCTATCACCAACAGAAAACTGTCGATCCACCCTATGCGCATCTGCATACTTCTTCTGCCTATCATGAACTGCCACCAAATGCTCTCTAATCTGAACCACCTCTTGTTCCATATCTTGCAACATCTCAAGACCCAAAATTACTCTATCTTCCAGTTGATCCCAACTCAAGGGAGTGCGACATGGTCACCCATACAATGCCTGGAATGGAGGCATGCTTGATAGAACTCTAGAAACTATTATTATAAGCAAACTACCAGATAGAGATAATATTTCCATTGTGTTTGCTAGTCCATCACATACATACATAACATATCCTCAATGATTTGATTGACCCTCTCAGTCTGTCCATTTTTCTCTAGGTGATAAGTTGAACCAAATTTCAACTGTGTCCCCATCACATGTTGTAATGAAGTCCAAAGAGCTGAGGTGAACACTAGATCCCTGTCAGAAATAATCCAGCGTGGAATACCATGTAACCTCACTATGTCCTCCATGAACACTCTAGCCACGGACGATGCATTATAGGAAGAGCGAATAGGTGAGAAGTGTGCTACCTTCGTCAACCTATCAACTGTCACCATAATCGCATCATGTCATCTCGAAGAGTAGGGTAAACCAACAATGAAATCCAATGAGATTATATCCCACTTCCAATCTGGTACTAAATGTGGTTGCAAAAGCCCTGCTGGATGCTGGTGTTCAGCCTTCACCCGCTGACACTCTAGACATCTCGACACATAATCTACAATATTGTGCTTCATTCTTGGCCAGAAATACAGCTAAAGCAAATCTGTATGCATCTTCTTCACCCCTAGATGGGCTGAATAAGGTGCACGGTATGCCTCATTCATAACCAAGGTGTGAATATCACCTAATGAAGGAATGTATATGCATCTCATGTGCCTCAATATCCCATTTGGATCCAGAGAATATCCTGAGTACCTTCCCTCAAGAGGTCTACCTGCCTCTATCTTTGTCCTAAACTCCTGATACCAACTATTCATTGGAAGGGCAAAAAAAATCTGACTCCGTAAATCTACAACAAGAGTCAACTCAGATATCTCATGTCTTCGTCTACTGAGTGCATCTTCTATGACATTCTCCTTTCCCTAGATATACTTCACTTCGAAGTCATATTCACATAGAAACTCCATCCAATGCCTCTACTTAGCATTAAGGTTGGGTTGTGTGAAAATATATTGAAGGCTTCTATGATCACTGTGCAACTCAAACCTGTGGCCAAGAAGGAAATTTCTTCATCTCATCAATGCATGAACAGTTGCCGCCAGCTCAATATTATGTGTAGGGTAGTTCAACTCATAATCATTCAGCTTATGTGACTCATATGCAATAACACGACCCTCTTGCATCAACATTGCTCCTAAACCCTCCAAGGATGCATTTGTACAGACTACAAAGTCCTCAGTCGGATCAGGTATCACAAGTATTGGTGCACTGGTCAGCTTCTCCTTAAGATTCTGAAGCATTGCCTCGCACTGCTCTAACCACACAAACCTTCTCCCTTTCCTCTGAAGGGAGAAGATAGGATACCCCATCCTCGAAAATCCCCACACAAAATGCATGTAATAACCCACTAGCCCCATAAAACTATGTATCTCTACCACATTCGTGGGTGCAGGCCAATCTAAGATCACTTGGATCTTTGCAGGATCCACTAAAATACCTTCCCCTGAGATCACATGACCAAGGTATTGGACCTTGGTCTTGAAGAAATCACACTTTGACAGGTTGGCATAAAGTTGATTATCCTGTAGGCACTGTAATACCTGCCGCAAATGTTCCTCATGCTCTTCCACTATCCTGGAGTATATCAAAATTTCATCAAGGAACACAAGGACAAATTTGTCTACGTACGTACGAAATACCCCATTCATCAGACTCATGAACATAGAGGGCGCATTCATCAACCCGAATGGTACTACTGTGAACTCATAGTGACCATATCATGTTTGAAACGTCATCTTATGTATGTCTAAGTCGAAGATACAAAGTTGATGATATCCTGACTTAAGATCAATTTTCAAAAAGATTGTGGCACCATTGATCTTATCAAATAGATCATCAATCCTAGGAAGCGGATATCGATTCCTGATAGTCACTTTGTTCAACTGTCGATAATCAATACATAACCGAAGTGAACCATCCTTCTTCAAGAAGATAACTGGTGATCCCCATGGAGAAACACTAGGGTGAATGAATCCCTTTTCTAACAAATCCTCAAGCTGCAAGCGAAGCTCTTTCAGCTCCTGGGTGGTCATACGGTAAGGAGCTCATGAAATGGGTTCTGATCCAGGTACAAGGTCTATCTTGAATTTTATGTCTCTCTGAGGTGGCATCCCTAGAATCTCGTTTGGAAATACATCGAAATACTCCTGAAGAATGGGGTGACTATCGAGATAAACTTTCTCTTCTCCATCTCCTAAATCCAAATCATCCACTGTAATAGCGAATAACTAACAACTCTGTTGCACACACCTTCTCAACTGCATAGCTGAGATGACTCTCAAGGAAATTGGCCTCTGAACTCCCACTATCGCTACCTCTTTTCCAGATGTCACAATGCATCGAATTGACTTACGTCAATAATCTATGACTGCACTATGTGCCTCACACCAGTCCAT
>CM021110.1:265279756-265294145 GCA_007115665.2 Sequoiadendron giganteum | reverse complement strand
GCAAAAAAACTATTATGCAATAATGAAAGAACATAAAAGGTACACCTCAAGATTAGCCTAAGGAATGATAACACAAAGAAATAAGATGAAATAAGATTGCAAATGATTACACCTTTGTGTTGTTGAATCCCTTGGTTGACCCTTGATGTTTGAAAACTTGGGTGCTCCTTCGATGGCTATGGAGATGACTAAATGCAAGATGAACAATATGATAAAAATGCAAATGCTAATAGCTAAATGACTTGATTAGATGAGGGAAAATGCTTGCAAGTTGAGTAATCAAATTGGTAGCATAAGGAGGTAAATGGCTAAGTGTTTTCAAATTAAAAAATAGCAAGAGTTTGGTATCAAATGCATGAGGTCCCTAAATGAGAGAAAAGAGGGGGTATTTATAGAGGAATTTGAATTCTCTAAAGAATTAAATGGTTGAGATTAAACCAACAAGGCCAAGATGAAGGGCTATGGTGAGTTGAGGACTCACAAGCCCTCACATCTTGACATGTGGAATGTGAGATGGCCTAGGATGTGATGATGTGGAAGTGAGGTGGAAGGAAGGTACATGATGTGGAGGAAGGACAAGTACCTTGGAAAATGGATGATATGACCTCTCAATAATGACATAGGGAAGAGGAGAATCTTGGCTGAATAAGAGTGAATTAAAAATTCACATGATTGGGGAATCTTGTGGATAAGACAAGGTTCCAAAATGAGAGGTGGAAAGTACCTTGGAGGAATAAAACTGAATTTAAAATTCACAATGATTGGAAGAATCTAGTGGATAAGAAAAGGTTCCCAAAAAGGTGGGAATATGTCACATGTGAGTGATGTGACAAGTCAAATTTTCTAGAAGTCTTTGGCACATGTGAAGTGACAAGTCAAATGTTCTATAATTTGCATGGGGAAGAGAAGATTCCTTGGAAGGATAAATATGAATTAAAAATTCACATGGGGAAGAGAGGAGTCTTGGGTGAATAAAAAGGAATTAAAAATTCTTTGGGAGATGGGGAGTGTTAAACACGGTACTAATTAGGCTTAATTGATCAGTGATTAGAAAATTATTAGTGACTAATGAAGGTTAAGAATCCAACTTGCAAAATTTGGAGGATGTGACATGTCTTAATCAAGGATTAGACATGTGCACATCTCTAATGATGAGATTAGAAGATGGATTAAGATTAAGGAAAAGGATGTGACATGTGATGAATTAAATAAATTTCATGTTTATTTAATTCATTTGGTGAAAAAGAGAATAAAGGGTAAGGTATTTAATTAATAAATTAAATACCTTGAGTTCTCTTGTATGTCTGTTAAGAATGTGTCAATTAAATCTAATCTAATACACCAATGAAACATTAGATTGAAGAAAACTAAATAAAATAAAACAAATGCAAACTCTTGACAGCAGCTTCTTCAAATTCGTTCCATTGTCCTCTATCTCCAAGGATTTGCTTCAATATGTTTGCTCTCAGTTGTGCAAACACAGCGCATAGAATGGCACTTGAGAGAATGAGATTATTATGAATGCATATGCATCTACAAGATTGAACTATTGAATTAAAATGCTATGAATTGCTAAGATTGCGACTATAATAACTATGTATGAAAATGTGAGATTCGAGGTCCTTTTTAGCTCATGAAAGGGTTGTATTTATAGATTTTCAAAGGTAGGAATTCGATTGGCCAAGATCAATGGTTGAGTTTAAACCTGTTGGAATGAACGGTGAGAGATCGAGAATTCGAAAAAGAGGTGGAATTCTGAGAGACAGAAAATGAAGAGACCATTTGAAAGGTGTCTCTCATAATTAAATAAATAAATATTTAATTATGTGTGAGAGAAATGTGAAAAGGCTTTAAAATATTGTAAATATTTAATTATGAGAAAAGGAAAAAGCCTTTAATTAAATATTAAGAATATTTAATTTTTGTGAGAGAAGTGGGAATTTGGAAAATGATTTAATTAAATATCAAAAGTATTTAATTAAATGTGCAGGGAAGAATATCGTTTAAATTTAGAATTTAAACTTTGATAATTAATGTAAATAAATTGTAAAATCTATTTAATTAATTAAGAAGAAAGTAGCATTAATTAAATAAATAAATTTATTTAATTAAATTAGAAGAATTATAAAATGAACAATATAAATAAATAATTAAATTTATTTATATGTAAAAGACTTAAGAAACATTAATTAAATAATTCATATTTAATTAATTAACAGGTTCAATCGACCGTGACCATTTTTAGATGTGTACATTTTTCCCTTCTTTGAAGTGATGTGTTTTACGCATTACTTCAAAGAAATATTGCCCCTAACTTTGAAAAATTGCTAATGATGCTATATGCCCCCTCGAGAGATAAATTGCGTGATGAGAACAATTATGAGATTGATTTGAAAGATTTTTAGATGATTTCGGAGAAAAATTGGCGATTTAACTCTCGAAATAGCACTTTGCAAAGTAATAAATGCTATTTTTACCCCTTTAAAAGGTGAAAAAGGTGAAATGTCACTTTCATTTGAGCAGTAACCTTTGAGGAAATTTGGAGCTCTGAGAGAGATAAAAGCAATGCTGATCTCATATGAGCGCCACAGATTCAAGCGAGGTCACCGTCATCAGAGACCACCTATGTATGGACCTCCGGTAAATCAATCCAAACCTCTTTTTGAAACTTTTATGCATTTTTGGATGCTTTTTCGAATTTTTTCAAATTTTAAAATTATGTTTTAGCGAATGTGATAAGTCTTTTAGCGCATACAGTAGGTAGTTTAGCACATCCAAAGTCGCACATAGGGATAGAATAGTCATGCATAGAGGCCAAATAATCGCGCATAGGGGATTTAGCGCATAGGATAGATAAAATGGCGCATCTATGAAACTTGACTATGGAAGGTGATAGATTAGTGCATAGGAGATTTAGCACATCCATGAACTGTTATAGTGCATATGCTTGATGAAATAGCGCATCCATGAAATCATGCATCCATAGACTATTTTAGCGCATCCATGGTTTTAGCACATTGATTGACTATTTTAGCGCATCCATGGATTTTTGCCGAATTTCTATTTTTGAAGAAAAATTGATGCATGCTTGATGATTGTTGCTAGATTAGACAACAGATTTTACGCATTTGAATATCATCAATGAATAGATTTGATAATTTTTTCTTCACGCTTGAAGAACAAATAGATTTGATAAATTTTGCTTCCATGCGATATGAAAAACAAAATAGAAATGATAATTTGCTTTCCTGATTGAAAGTCAAATAGCTTAAGTCATGATGATTGTTTAAATTTGTTTCCATGCGATATGAAAAACAAAATAGATGATAGATTTTCTTTCCTGTTTCAAAGTCAAATTAAGTCATGATGACTGTTAAATTTGTTTCCATGCGATATAAAAAATAAATATTATGATAGATTTAAACTTGCTTGATGTACTGATTGAGTGATGATATTCATTTGCTGATTGATTTTGCATGCTTGCCTGATAATTTTGTGAAGGAGGATTTTGGCCTCCTTCAGATCAGAGAGAGATTTCCATAGACATGGGAGATGATTTCTTGACTGTCCCATGATGATTTGGGAGTGATAGACCAGTGTGGCTTGAGAGCTCTATTGAGTATCCCACAGTATCGAGTCAACAGGGCACTGTTGACTACCTTAGTAGAGCGGTGGTACAATGAGTACAACACCTTCCACTTGTCGACAGGAGAGATTACAGTGACTCCAGAGGATGTATATAGGATTTTGGGTATTCCTATGGTTGGAGAGCTTGTGATTTATGATCACAAGGAGATTGGGGGTACAGATGCTTTGAGGTGGGTCTTCTAGGATCCTCATATCTGTGGATATGAGATTCCCTAGAAGGAGATGATGGAGAGATATGCCCCACTACCTTTGGTTTTAGCGGGGATGATAGGTGGTTTCCTTTGTCCTGATCGCAGGTCAAATGGACTATCAATTGGGTGGGGTAGGATTTTAGAGGACATGCTTCTCTGCCATTCCAAATATGCATGGGGATCATGCATGCTTGCCCATATGTACCATGACCTTCATCAAGTCATGTACATAGATGGAAAGAGTCTCTCTTGTGGAGTGATTCTTCTACAAATATTCACATGGGAGTATTTTGTGATCACACACCCCATTTTCAGGAGAGATCGTCCCCTTAGATTCCCATATGTTTATGCATACACAGGGCCCCTTGTCCAGCCGAGGCTGGACAAACTGGAGTACTGGCGATGAGTACTGGATGATTTGGACATGGTCATCTGGCGACTATATGTGGATTGTGACCCGTGGCAGACAGACGACATAGAGTTGCCATATGTTACGAGGCCCAGATACTTGATTGGACTTAGCCCCTTCATTATCGAGATATTTCTGGGTTGGAGGATTCTGAGGCAGTATGGATGGGTTCAGATGATGCCCCAGGGGATGGCACAGTATGCTAGGCACCGAGGAGATGTACCAGAGTGGGGGCCAGTTTTGACTATTGAGGCCGCCAAAGAGGAGTACTTCAAGCTACATCCGGATGATTGGACCACACGACCAGAGGTCACAGATGCAGGGATGATGGGTGACTATGCCGCATATTTCTACACACATCCCTTTCCTCATTTCACTAGTCCAAATGAGCCTGCCCCATTGATGGGAGGTCCAATTATCCAGGCAGGGTTACAGTAGCCACAAGATCAGGAACAGGTACAACCAGAGTAGGTGGCAGATATCAACGAGGTAGCCATGGAGGTAGATGATGAGAGCTTCAAGGCCGAGGAGACAGATGAGGATTCAGATGACTCGGATGATGGGGATGATGGGGGTGGCAGGAGATAGAGACTATTCTTTGACATTCCCTTCAGGACGAGGCCACGGACAGCTAGAGCAGTGGGTCAGGCCAGCACTTCAGTGCCACGGATCACCATCAGGTCTCCATCACAGGGACAGTTAGATGCCTTGTAGAAAGAGGTTCAGACTCTTAGGAGTCAACTAGCACAGGCCCAGGCAACCATCAATCAGTTGCAGGGATAGATAGCACAGCCACCACCTCCTGACCCACAGATAGCTCAGCTTATGGCCGAGAGGGACAGCTTCCGGGAGAGATGCATACAGGCCGAGGGGTAGCCGAGAGGCTACTGAGATCAATGGAGAGGTTGTGGTAGAGGGATTAGAGACTGCTCGAGAGGCCGAGTATTACAGGATACACTACTTTGAGGTAGTGCCACTTGAGCGACGGATAGCCTTCACTCAGTCAAGTACTCGGACTCAGACTCACTCACGCAGTCACTCCAGGAGTGCGACCATGAGTGTGGGTCAACCGGTCAAATGAGAGATCAGAGGTTCCGAGAGCAGAGATCCAGTGAGACCCGCTACCTCTGGCAGCAGCAGTAGCCATGATCCATAGCTAGATGCCCCTCAACGATGAGCATTTTATTATACACATTGATGCCATTGTATGATATATCTTTTTGAAACATTTGATATCCTTGTATTCCCGAACATTTGTTTTGATGGGATCTATGATATGCAGTGGTGATTTGATTATGCATATGTTATGGATGATTTATGCACATGTTATGGATGTTTTGATTTTTATATGCTATGTCGTGTATGATGATGCAATGATGATATAATCTAAAAAAATTCTTTTCTCTTATGATGTATGTAATGAATGCAAAATGCAAATGATTTTAGATGAGATTATGATTTATGATGATGATGATGATGTAATGATGTAATGAAAATGTACTCATGTAATGATCTTATGATATATGATGTAATGATGTGAAAAATATGAATGCAATTTTTTTATTTTATGAATGTGTGAAATATGCAGATGTATATGTTAATGAATGATGAATGATAACCATGCCTATGCTGTAATGAATGCCTATGATGTATAATGATGGAAAATGACATGATAAGGAATATGATAATGATATGAAATGATGATGATGAGATGTAGCAAACGTCTAGTCTTTACTCAACCATTGTCGAAAAAGATATTTAAGAATGTGATCCACCCTCAAAAATTTATTTTAAAAAGAACCTCAAAATGCAAATGAATTATGCAACCCTAAATGAAATAATGAATCATTCTCCTTGTTTCCATTTCTTGTTGTGTTTAGTTGTCATCATTGAGCCTTTTGATATGTTGAAAGTTAGTACAAGCATCAAAGGGTATGTTAGCACCAATGATGACCTGAGTACTATTTCCATAATGTTTAATGTAGCAAGTTAATACAAGCATCGATGGTATAATTAAACCAAGATGACCTGAGTATTGCTTGCATAAACAGACAAAAGTTAATCAATTTCCTATGCAAATTCCGAAATGTCATCAATGATCCATTGCAGAACATGTCCCGCGACCAATTTGCATCATACTAATGATTAACTTGCAGACAACAATCAAATAAAAATCATACTTCTTCCTTGTGATTCTAGTCCAATACATCATTGAACCACTCCAAAGATATGATGTAATCAAATATCAAAACAACAATTTGCAACCTTTGCTTTTAAGTTTTGTCATTCATTTTATTCAGATTAAAATCATCTAATTTGGTTTTAAATCATTTGTCAAGATAATCATGTAAGCTCAGTAAACTTTATTGTTTCAGACATTCTGACGTTAGACACATGCTGCTAACTACCTCCTAGAAAAGCGAACTACCCCCTAGTGACCTTGTACTCTGACTCTTGCTAGACACAACTGTTGCAATGGATAAACCTCAAATCATCAAGCCATGATGAGACCCCTGTCATTCCAAGGAAAATGATGCGAATGCGATAATGAGGTGTGTGTGATACTGATGCGAGGATGTCTATACAAAATGAACCCTAATAGATGAGAGAGCTAAATGAAATCACAAACAATGCCTATTTGCCAGGTTTTCATTGTTTGTTTTTATTGCACTTTTTCCTAATTTGATGTTTTTTTTTGTTATTACCAAGACGCCTGTTTGCCAGGTTTTCATCAAGGCAATGTTTTTGATTTTTTTTGATTTTTTTTCAGGACTTTTTGTATTGTTTTTGATTTTTTCTCAGGTGTAGAACCTTTTTAG
This sequence comes from Sequoiadendron giganteum, assembly GCA_007115665.2. NCBI lineage: Eukaryota > Viridiplantae > Streptophyta > Pinopsida > Cupressales > Cupressaceae > Sequoiadendron > Sequoiadendron giganteum. Next base: position 265,287,078 of record CM021110.1, on the reverse strand, counting down.
ATGAATGTTGTTGATCGGGTCTTCAAACAGGTCCCCTTCTGCTGTTGATAAATGATATGCCCCCGATCTGTAGGTTGCAACGATAACGAACAGGCCTAACCAGTTAGGTTCAAATTTACCTTTCTTTTCCTGATCTTGTTGATTCCGAGGGTTTTCTCTGAGGACCAAATCACCCACTTGAAAACTTCATGGTTTGACTCTATGATTGTAGCTGCGGGACATGATTTGTTGATATCCCTTCAAGTGATTTACCGTAGTTTGACGTCATTCATCAAGTAGTTCCAACTCTTGCAATCATGATACTCTGTAATCTTCATCATTGATTAGCCCTTTGAGTGATACTCGAAGTGAAGGAATCTCAACTTCAAGTGGCAAAATAGCTTCTGCTCCATAGACCATAGCATAAGGAGTAGCTCTTGTTGGTGTACGAATGCTTGTTCAATAGGCCCATAATGTTGGATTCAACTGAACATGCCAATCACGACCTACTTCATTCACTGTTTTCTTCAGAATTTTCAAAATTGTTTTGTTTGAAGCTTCAACTTGACCATTTCCTTGCGGATAATAAGGTGTGGAGTATCTATGTTGGATGTGAAACCTTTCACACAGTTCATCAACATCTTTATTTTTAAAGGGTCTACCATTATCCATGATGATGGAGTTAGGAATGCCATATCTGCAAATGATATAATTCAAGATGAATGAAGAGATTTGTTTACCCGTAATAGTTGTTAAAGGAACAACTTCAATCCTCTTAGTGAAATACTCGATGGCTGTAATGATAAATTTATGTCCATTTGAAAATGATGGATGTATCTTACCAACCAAGTCCAATCCCCACTGAGCGAAAGGCCATGTTGTGGTAAAAGGTTGTAATTCCTGAGCAGGAGCATGAATGAGATTCCCATGAATCTGACATTTTGCACATTTCTTCACAAAGGTGAAAGATTCTTTCTCCATAGTTGGCCAGTAGTATCCTAATCTTACAAGTTTCTTTGCTAAGGTTAGTCCACTTGAATGTGTCCCACAAATCCCACCATGGACCTCTTGTAAGGCTTTTTCTGATTCACCATGTTCAAGACACCTAAGGAGGGTACCATCCAGACCATGCCTGTATAGGATGTCAACAATTAAGGTATAATGGGATGATTGACGAATGAAATTTCATTTTTGATTCTTAGACAAGCCTAAGGGTAAAGTAGTATCTTTCAAGTAAGTGTATATTTGGCCATATAAGGAAGAGTCAGAACTTGTTAGATGGCAAATGATTTGTGTTTCAGGATCATCATGGGTAGGAGAAAACAATTGTTCCACCAGGAAATCGTACCATTTTTTATTCTCTAATAATTGGAGTAGAGAGGCGATGGTAGCCATGGCGTCTGCTGCTTTGTTATCAATGCGTGGAATCTGTTCGAACTTGATATTAACAAAGTATTTCTTGAGATCATCCACCATTCTTCAGTAAGGTATCAATTTTTCATCTTTAGTGTGGTATTCATCATTGATTGATTTGATTTATGACAAGTTGCGAGTCGCCGAAAACTTGAAGTTATGTGATTTTCCAATTTATTGCAATCTTCATGCCGATTATCAACGCCTCATATTCAGCTATGTTGTTTGTGCAAGGAAACATTAGCCGATAAGATTTTGGAATTGTATGTCCTTGAGGTGTAATGAAAAGAATTCCTGCTCCTGAACCATGTTGAGTGTACGAACCATCAAAGTAGAATGACCATGATTGTAGGATTTCTGCTGTGAAAATATCGGCATCAGGAATATCAACATGTATTGGATGTTCTGCTGGCATCGGTGCTTCTGCTAATTGATCTGCAATTACTTGTCCTTTTATAGCTTTTTGATCCACATACTGAATATCAAACTTGCTTAAGATCATAACCCATTTAGTCAACCTGCCAGTTAAGGTCACCTTGCTTAGAAGATACTTGAGTGGATCAATCTTAGCCACAAGCTTTACTGTATGAGTCAACATGTAGTGTCATAATTTTTGAGAAGTGAACACCACCGCTAAACAAGCTTTTGCAATGAAGGTGTAATTTAGCTCGTGACTTGTTAGAGTTCTGCTGATGTAAGAAATGGCTCGTTCCTTTCCTGAGTAATCTTCTTGTGCCAATAATGCTCCTAAAGATACTTCTATGGCAGCAATATATAATATGAGAGGTGCACCTTGTATTGGTGGAGTCAATACTGGAGGATTCATGAGATATTGCTTTATTTGATTAAAGGTTGCTTCACATTTGTTCTCCCATTTGAATGGAACATTCTTGTGCAAGAGATGTGTAAATGGTAAGCTCTTATCTACCAATTGAGCAATGAATCTTCGAATGGATTGTAATTGTCCCTGTAAAGAGCATACTTGATTGATGTTCCTTGGTGGTGGCATATCAAGGATTGCTTGTACTTTATCTAGATCCACTTCAATTCCCTTTTCTGACACAATGTATCCTAATAACTTTTCGGATTTTACTCCAAAGATGCATTTCTTAGGATTAAGTCGTACTTTGAATTGTTCCATTCTTTTGAAAATTTTAGACAAAATATCGATGTGTCCTTCTCTAGTGTTAGACTTGGCAAGAAGATCATCAACATAATCCTCCATAAATGTATGCATCATGTCATGAAAAATTGTTGTCATTGCTCGTTGGTAGGTAGCTCCTGCATTTTTCAATCCAAATGGCATTACGTTCCAACAATATGTACCCCAAGGACATGTGAATGCCATTTTATCCTAATCTTCTGGTGCAATCTTTATTTGGTTGTATCCTGAGAATCCATCCATCAATGAGTACATTGCATGTTTAGCAGTTAAATCCACAATCATATCAATGTTTGGTAAAGGAAAGTCATCTTTAGGACATGCTTTGTTCAAATCCCTAAAATCTGTGCAAATTTTGATCCTTTCGTCTGGCTTTGAAATAGGCACAATATTTGAAATCCATTCTACATAATCTATGGATCGAATGAATCCAACTTCTAGAAGTTTCTTTAATTCTTCTTTAACCAACAACGCGACGTGTGGATGCATTTTTCTAAGTTTTTGTTTTACAGGCCTTGCCCTTGGTGTAATAGATAGATGATGCATGATGAGGTCTGAATCCAATCCAAGCATATTTATGTAGGACAATGCAAAACTAATCTGATTATCTTTGAGAAATTCTATGAATTTAGGTACTTCATCTATAAGAGACGCAACCAATTGCAACACTTTAGGCTTTTCTGCAGTACCTATATTGAGTGCGGCCATTGGTTCAATCAAAATGGAAGATCTTTCCTGATAGTACTCTGGAAGAGTGTCAAGTTTCCCATCCTATGGCGCCTTTGAAAGGTTTTCACCATTGGATACGCTTTTTATTTTTCTCTTTTCTTGATCTAATACTGCCTTTGTTAGGTTTTCACCATTAGATTTTTCTTTCATTTTTCTTTTTTCTTGACCTAATACAGCCTTTGTTAGGTTTTCACCATTAGGTCTTTCTTTTATGTTATTTATTTCATAGCTGAGAAACTTGGCACTTTCCTGTTGAAAACTCTGATTTGGTGATTCCCCAATGGAACTTGTTTCGGGATGGGATGAGCAAAGAAAGTTTATTATGGTTTCGTCATTTGGAAAAGTTGGAATATTAGTGGGTGCAATTTGTTCCCAATCAATGAGTTCAGGATGAACCAAAGGTAATGGATCATTAGGATGAGTAAATTCATTGGCTGTGAGGTTCATGACGTTATTGTCAATGTTATTATGGGAGAAGTCTAAGATGGTATCCTACTCAAAATGTTCTATCTCGTTTTGAATCGAATTGGTCTCACTAGAGTCATGATCGCTTTGTACGACGCATTCAAATGGAGGTCTTGAGCTTTCTCCTTGTAAGAAAGTAGGTGAGAATTTGTGTATCACATCCACCTTTTTGTCCCTCCAGAATTTATCATCAAAGATGGTGTCCCATTCATATTCATTGGAGTCAGTGTCGGAATTGTTTTCTTGAATTCGTAGAATTGACTCAGCTATTTCTTCATTAGATGGCCTTTGTGTCACTCTTTCCTTAGTATCCTCACCATATCCTATCCCCATCTTATCTTTTGGGTGCATTGTTTTTAGTTGGACAGGTTCAACAATACCTTCTTTTCTTTTACCTAAAGGGCCATTTCCTTCATAACCCATCTGTTGCATGATAGCATAACCTTTTCCATATTGTTGTGTGGGCAACTTGATATGTTGTACAGATTCTTCTTCATCTTTATAGAGCCAATCGAGAATAGCTCTATCTTCCCCTTCAGTTTCTTTGATAAACATCCCATTAAACTTGGTGATGGGGGTTGAAGTTGAGGCTAAAATTGTTGCAGCTTGCGGTGTAGATGTTGACGACTGACCATGAGATCTTGGTGATAAGGGTAGATTAGAGAGAGATAAAGAATATTCTCCTACCCCATTATCCTTCAGTTTTAGCTTGCTGCCAAAATTGCTTATCATTTCTTGCACTTGTTCTTTGTTTTTGGAGGTAGAGATAGCCAAAGCCTCTCTATTATGTGGGACAAATGTGTGCTGAGTCGCTCTTAGGTTAGAACAAGTTTGACTACTATTGTGATCAGCGGGTATGGTTACTTCCTGTCCATCATATGGAAACTTCAAACATTGGTGATGAGTAGATGGAATTGCTTGCATGTCATGGATCCAGGGATAACCCAATAGTATGTTATAGGTTAAATCTCGATCGAGGCCCTGAAAAAAGGTATTCTTCACAATAGGTCCCACTCTGATTGGTAACATGATAAGACCCTTTGAAGTTCTTTCTTCATCATCATAGGCCTTGATTGTAATTTTCCTCCGTGGGTCTATAGAGTCTGCTGAATATCCTAAAGCTAGGACCAATTTTAAAGTGCAAATATTTAATCCAACTCCCCCATCTATAAGGACACGTCTAATGCGGGCTTTGTGAACCATGACTTCTAAATATAGTGATGAATTATGCGGATGGGTTATGGATGAATCATCTCTTTCAGAAAAAGATAAACATGTGTTGGAGGACAAATGCCCCACCATGGCTTGAAATTTATGGGTATCTAGATTAGGAGATACAGTTGTATCGACAAGAGCCTTTTCCAGAATGTCCTTATGTGCAGGTGATAACTTTAAAAGCTCCAAGATAGAGATTTAGGCTGAAATTTTTCGTAATTGTTCAACCAAATTGTATTGACTTGGAGGGGGAATTGCTGCTTTAGATGAGCTACCTTTGAAAATGATCTTGGCTTGTCCCCTTGTGGTAACATTAACCTCTCGATATTCTGGCTTACCTTTGATTCAGATAGCATTGATTTGAGGGTCATCAATATAGATATGATTGATAATAATGTCTTGGATGTTATTAACATTCTTGCCCTTATCATTCGAGGATTCCCCTTTGTGATAATTAGGGAGCGGGTTTTTGAATGCTTGATGATCATTATTGACATTGTGTCCCTCAACTGTGATGGTATGATTATCAATAAGATCTTGAACGATATTCTTTAACCCTTGGCAGCTGTTTTTCTTATGACCTTTGCATCTATGATAATCACAAAAGTGTGATTCATTCCATGATGGTGGTTTAACTCGAGGTTCATAGTCCTTTTGTGGTGGCAATGTAATAGCATTTTGATTCAATAACTCTTTGAGAATAGATTCCAAAGATTGGCCCAATGGAGTGAAACTCCGTCGACTTGAAAAGTATGATGGTTTGGGCGTACTTGAATTTTGATTATTGCCAAAATAAATTCCACGAGTATTAGTTGTGTTTCCTTGATTAGAAACATTGCCTTGGGTGTCAGAATGTCCAGCATTATTGTTACGTTGAGCACTTGACACATTAAGAATGACGGGTTGCGAATTTACATTGTTAGCACCTACTACCCCATCATTTCCAACATTTTTATTTCGAGTCCAAAATCATGACTTGTCATTGTTGTTACTATGGTTGTTGTTGTTGTTGTACGAATTTGAACCCTCTTTATCAACTTTTAGAACTCCACGTTTGATCAATGCTCCTTCAATAGTGATTGCGTTTTCAATCAATTTTTCAAATGATGGAGGACAATGAAGGTTTAGTCTGTAACTCATTTCTTGATTAAGACTATCGATGAAGATCTCCATCTTTTCCTTTTCAGGAACAGGACGAGAATATCTAGCGAAAGTTCTTCTCCATCTTTGTAAAAATGTAGTGAAAGATTCCCCTACTTTTTGTTTTATCTTACAAAGATCAAGCATGGTTATCTGATGTTGGATGTTGTAAGAGTATTGCGATATGAATTTATTTATCAACTCTTCAAAAGTTCTAATGGGGGGAGTGATCTTTGAAAGCCACTCCATGGATTGTCCACCTAGACTTCATGGAAACAACCGCATTAAGTAGGTGTCTTCATGGGCGGATTCTAAACTCATATTTCGGAAATCCCTTACATGTTCAATGGGGTCAGTTTTCCCATTATATCTATCAAACTTAGGGATTTCACAATGTTTTGGAAAAGGTATCATTCGAAGATTTCTATCGAATGGATAGGGACATATTTCTTCCAAAACATACTTCTTTGGTGTTCCCCCTTGCATTTCTTTTATTTGCCCTTGTAGTTCTTTGATTTGTTGAGTAAGGGCACCAAAATCATTAAGAGGAGTTTCAGGATTCTCTTTAATCCCTTCCGTGTCAAAATCGGCAGGTAATTTGGCTCCTTGAATAGCTAAAGAAAGGAAGTACCTTTCCTTGTTTCTTTCCAAAATCTTTTCCATAAGAGTATGGAATTGAGGATCTTGTTCTGATTCTTGAAGCTTTTCTTTCATTACTTCTTCAATATTCAGAATGTTAAAGAGGTTTTCCTCCCTCTCATTATTATCGCCCATTTTGCTTACTATACTTTCCTCTTTTTCTTTGTGCTTTTGAGATCTCGTGGTAACAGGCATAAGCTTTACTCAAATCCTACTAACTTTGATCAAAGGAATGAAATAGTGCAATGGTGATGAAAGTCAGGATAGAATGAAGATTCTATGACTTAAAATATTTTTAATCTTTAGTTCGTGATTCCCTAAGTGAAAGGATGAAAATCCTGTTTGTGGGAATTAAACCAAAGATTGAAAAATAAAGGTGATTTTTCACTTTGTGAAGTTTGATCTTAGCTTTGTAGAAAGATGAATTTCAATGGATGCCTAAATGTGTTTGAGTTCTCTATTGCAGAATTTGATTTGGACGAGAAGTATATGCGATTGCAAGTTGGTGAAAATAAGAAGGATGACTATGCTCTGATTTCTAAAAATCCAGAAAATCACACCTAACCTTCAGAAAATAGAT
>CM021110.1:265244613-265279656 GCA_007115665.2 Sequoiadendron giganteum | reverse complement strand
CCATGGAAGATGCATTATAGGAAGATCGAATAGGTGAGAAGTGTGCTACCTTTTTCAACCTATCAACTATTACCATAATCGCATCATGTCATCTCGAAGAGTTGGGTAAACCAATAATGAAATCCAATGAGATTATATCCCACTTCCAATCTGGTACTAAATGTGGTTGCAAAATCCTTGTTGGATGCTGATGTTCAGCCTTCACCCACTGACACTCTAGACATCTCGACACATAATCTACAATATTGTGCTTCATTCTTGGCCAGGAATACAACTAAAGCAAATATGCATGCATCTTCTTCACCCCTGGATGAGTTGAATAAGGTGCACGGTGTGCCTCAGTCATAACCAAGGTGCGAATATCACCTGATGAAGGAACGTATATGCGTCTCATGTGCCTCAATATCCCATCTAGATCCATAGAATATTTTGAGTACCTTCCCTCAAGAGGTCTACCTACCTCTATCTCTGTCCTGACCTCCTGATACCAACTATTTGTTGGAAGGGCAAAAAGAATCTGACTCTGCAAATCTACAACAAGAGTCAACTCAGATATCTCATGTCTTCGTCTATTGAGTGCATCTACTATGACATTCTCCTTTCCCTAGATATACTTCACTTCAAAGTCATATTCACAGAGAAACTCCATCGAATGCCTCTACCTAGCATTAAGGTTGGGCTACGTGAAAATATACCGAAGGCTTCTATGATCACTATGCAACTCAAACCTGTGGCCAAGAAGGAAATGTCTCCATCTCGTCAATGCGTGAACAGTTGCCACTAACTCAATATCATGTGTAGGGTAGTTGAGCTCATGATCATTCAGCTTATGTGACTCATATGCAATGACACGACCCTCCTGCATTAACATTCCTCCTAAACCCTCCAAGGATGCATTTGTATAGACTACAAATTCCTCAGTCGGATCAGGTATCACAAGTATTGGTGCACTGGTCATCTTCTCCTTAAGATTCTGAAATGTTGCCTCGCACTACTCTAACCACACAAACCTTTTCCCTTTCCTCTGAAGGGATGTGATAGGATACCCCATCCTCAAAAATCCCTACACAAAACGCATGTAATAACCCGCTAGCCCCATAAAACTATGTATCTCGGCCACATTCATCAGTGCAATCCAATCTAAGATCGCTCGGATCTTTGTAGGATCCACTGAAATACCTTCCCCTGAGATCACATGACCAAGATATTGGACCTCAGTCTTGGAGAATTCACACTTCGACAGGTTGGCATAAAGTTGATTATCCCGTAGGCACTGTAATACTTGCCACAAATGTTCTGCATGCTCTTCCACTGTCCTAGAGTATATCAAAATTTCATCAAGGAACACAAGGACAAATCTATCTAAGTACGTACAAAATACCCCATTCATCAAACTCATGAACATAGAGGGTGCACTCATCAACCCGAATGGTACTACTGTGAACTCATAGTGACCATATCATGTTCGAAACATCATCTTATGTATGTCTAAGTCGAAGATACAAAGTTGATGATATCCCGACTTAAGATCAATTTTCAAAAAGATTGTGGCACCCTTGATTTGATCGAATAGATCATCAATCCTAGGAAGTGGATATCGATTCTTGATAGTCACTTTGTTCAACTGTCGATAATCAATACATAATCGAAGTGAACCGTCCTTCTTCATGAAGATAAATGGTGCTCCCCATGGAGAAACACTGGGTTGAATGAAGCCCTTTTCTAACAACTCCTCAAGCTACAAGCGAAGCTCTTTCATCTCCTGGGTGGTCATATGATAAGGAGCTCATGAAATGGGTTCTGATCTAGGTACAAGGTCTATCTTGAAGCCTATGTTTCTCTGAGGTGGAATCCCTGGAATATTGTTTGCAAAGACATTGGAATACTCCTGAAGAATGGGGTGACTATCGAGAGAAACTTTCTCTTCTCCATCTGCTAAATCCAAATCATCCACTATAATAGCGAATAACTGAGAACTCTGTCGCACACACCTTCTCAACTGCATAACTGATATGAATCTCAAGGAAATCGGCCTCTAAACTCCCACTATCTCTACCTCTCTGCCAGATGCCTGAATGCATCGAATCAACTTACGTTGATAATCTATGACTGCACTATGTGCTTCTAACCAATCCATCCCTATGACAACGTCATAAGAACCCAATGGAATAACTCAGAGGTCCATTGTAGTATGGAGAGGTCCAACCTCCAATCTACACTTTGGTACAAGAGAATGTGATGTGACTTTCACACCCGAGGCTAACTCAACCTGCCACCTATCAACTTGCCTTACTGCCCCCAGTCTACATTGTGTCACGATGGAAGAAGAAATGAAAGAGTTTGACGCTCCAGAATCAAACAAAATGGTAACTGGGTTACCCAACAACATACCAAATGTCTCAACGATGGTAACCTGATGCTTTGCCTGGTGGTTATCAACCACTGTGAAAACATGATGCCCTCTACCTGCATCTCCAACTATCAGCTCAGATTGAAGGGAAAACAGGGATGGATCTATGGACCCAACAGTGTAGAATACATTCCCTTAACACTAATACAACAGGGAAGAAGAGCAAAAGCGGGTTCTAATAGATTCTAAAACTATTGAGATGAATACATGCAACATATAAGAGATTAAAAAAAAAAAGAATTCACAGTCTGACATAGTATTTACGTGGGAAAACCTTTTCAGGTAAAAAACCCACCACACCAAGCAAATGCAATTTTGTATTATAGCAATAAAATATTACATACAAAATTATTTAGTCTTCCCTCTCTGATCAGCTCACAGCAGCATTCAGTTCTTTTCTCACTGTTACAATACTTTCTCTAAGTATACAAATGAAAACGTCTTCACTTACATCGACTTGTAACTCAACCTCTCACCGTCACCTTTTGGTTTACATAAATATAAAAATGTAATCGACTATCAAGTCTTACATTTTCATTCAATGTCCCAACCAATCATAAACTTAGGTTCAAACACCAATCACCCAATCATGCAATCGATCTGATCTAACTGATCTCCTTTCCATCGAGCCACCCAAGCATTCACTTCTTGCCTTAATCAGGTTCATTCTTCAGCTAGAAGTCATCCTGCAATAACTATTTTGGCTTTTATCCAATCATGTTGTTGTCTTCAAGCCATGTGTCCTCCATGCATTCCCTGATCATTTTGAATTTTGGTCCAACATAGTTGACCGCGCTCTGAGCTCATTCTTCCTTCTACCACGTCACCGTGGAGTCCATTTGACCCTGTCGTGGTAAAGTAGTGAGCTTGGGTCTTCTCTGAGCTCTGTCTTTCCTCCCCCGCACTACCGCCAAGCTTGTCATACTAGCTCGTGGTAGTGCAATGACCGGCTTTGAAGACAGTTGGCGGTCTCACCATGCTACCGCGGAGGCCACCAAGCCACCCTGTGGTAGGGCGGTGACCGCTAGCGGTCTCACCACGACCACCATGGTGAGCCAGCTCACTGTCTGTGGTGGGGCGATAACCGCCAGGCTCACCATTGGCAGCTTCACCGCAGTGAGTCAACTCACCGCTTGCAGTGGAGTAGTGACTGCCATGCCACTATTGGTGGCCACCGTGGTTAGACCCTTCACCACCCGCGGTGTAGCAATGACCGGTGAGGTAGGACGCAAGCCACCTACCGCACGTTGTAAGGTGGTAATCGCCAAGCCCATCACCATGGTATCGCCAAGGGATGAAGACATAGCCACGATAAAGTAGCTAAGGTTGAAACGAAGCATTTCTCACCAAGTCCATAGTGTTTGAGGCTTAGAACTGGAAGTTGAGACACAATTTTCTCAACAAGCTCCCACTTGGCAAAGACTTCTAGCTCCCTCAAGACTTCAAAAAATCACTGACGGTCATAGGCCCCAAGGCCCATTGATTTTGCGTACCATCTGAACTTGTCTGTGCTCATTGGCTTTGTCAATGCATCTACAAAATTCTTCAAAGTGTCAACCTTTTCAAGACAAACTGTTCCATCTTCCACCATGTCCCTCATGAAGTAATATTGCACATCAATGTGCTTTGTCCTGGCATGGAAAGTTGGGTTCTTTGCCAAACAAATGGCACTTTGACTGTCACAACAAATTGTAATATGCCCTACATTAAAACCAATGTCTGAACACAAACGACTCAGCCAAACTACCTCCTTGTAGGTGTGAGTTGCTTCCATGTACTCTGCCTTTGTCGTGGATAAAGCAACTACAGCTTGTCGCTTGCTCATTCAACTGATTGCTCCACCATTTAGCATGAATGTGTATCCACTGGTGGATCTCCTGCTGTCAATGTCCCATGCCCAATCAGAATCCACATATCTCTGAATGTTGAGTGTTCTTTGTGATGCAACCAAACTGCCTTGGTAACACAAAGTATAGTCTAAATTCCACTTCAAACATCTAAACACTCTCTTCACAACATCCCAATGTGATCTTTCCATATTTTCCATAAAATGGCTTAGAACTCCCACTACTTGGGCAATGTCTGGTCTTGTATAGACCATTGCATACATTAAACTGCCAACAGCACTTGCATAAGGCACACTGGTCATGTCTTCCATCATAGTAGTAGATTTTGGATAGTCTTCAACAGATAGTTTTGTTCCTTGCATGATTGGAACAACTAACTGCTTGCAATCGTTCATACCAAATCTCTCTAGAACAATGTTCACATACTTACTCTGACTTACCCAAAGCTTTCTACTTGTTCTATCCTTGGTTATCTCCATTCCCAGAATATACCTTGTTGCACCAAGATCTTTCATTTTGAACTTTGCAAACAATTGAGATTTAAGATCAGAAATCAAAGTCTTGATACTTCCTATGAATAACATATCATCCACATACAGGGTAATAAAAAGCACACAATCATTCTTAGATTTATGATACACACAATGATCAGATTTTGATCTTACAAATCTCATAGACAACACAAATGTGTCAAATTTCTAGTACCACATTCTAGGAGACTGCTTCAAACCATACAAAGATTTATTTAACTTACAGACCATATTTTTTTTACCTTTTTCAACAAAATGCTCAGGCTGGGACATATAAATTTATTCCTTCATCTCACCATGGAGAAACATTGTCTTCACATCCATCTGCTCAATTTCAAAGTCATACACAGCTGCCAATGACAACAAAAATCTGATGGATGCCAACTTTTCTACAGGGGAAAAATATCTCCATAATCAATTCCCTCAATTTGGGAAAAACCCTTTGCAACCAACCTTGCCTTATACTTCTCAACACTGCCATCAAGACCAGTCTTCTTTTTGAATATCAACTTACAGCCAATAGGCTTTCACCCTTTAGGCTGTGGTATCAAATCAAAAGTTTCATTCTTCTTCAATGAAGCCATCTCTTCATTCATGGCTTCCAGCCAAGAATTCGAATCAGTCATGTTGATTGCTTCTTTTATAGTCCTAGGCTCATCAGTGCTAGTAATTAAAGCATAGGCATAGTTGAAATCTAACATTGAGAAACCATACCTTTCAATTTGTCATTTTTCTCATGTAGACCTTCTTACAGGCTGAGGTTGTGGTTTTTCATCATCAGAACTCTCAGAGTTGCTTGAACTCTCCTCAGTCTCAGGTACACCATGCAGCTCTTCCCTTTTTGGAGTTTGGGGGATCTCAGTTGCATCCTTTTTCTTTTCTCTGTGATCTATCTCAAGTTGTTGATCACTTACTGAATGTTTCAGCTCATGAAATATCACACTTCTGTTGTACAAAACCTTCTCAGTAACAAGGTTCCAAATCTTGTATCCCTTCACACTAACACCATAGCCGATGAGAATACATTTCAAAGCCTTGTTATCCAATTTTGATCTCTTTTCATTTGGAACATAAACATATGCCTCACAGCCAAAGACACAAACATGCCTCAGAGAGGGCTTCTTACCAGACCATTCTTCCAAAGGTGTTTTATCAATAAGAGCAGAGAAAGGAGAACGATTTACTAGATAACATGTTGTAGCCTCAGCCCAGAACTTCTGCTCCAGACTAGCACTACTCAACATACTCCTTGCCTTTTCCATCAACATCATGTTCAACCTTTTAGCAACTCCATTCTTCTATGGAGTATAAGGTGTAGTTTTATGCCTTTTAATTCCATGATCAATGCAATACCTTTCAAAATTTGTAGAACAAAACTCGCCTCCATTGTCTATCCTTAAACATTTAGTTTTCCTTCTAGTTTGATTATTTACCAAAGATTTAAATTCTTTAAACCGACTGAACACTTCTAATTTACTATTAAGAAAGTATACAAATGAACTTCTCGAATAGTCATCAATAAAAAAAACATAATATCTAGACTTTGATAACAAAGGAACATTATGTAATGCCTCGCCATGCAACCCTAGAGGAAGTTGCAAACAACTACTTAAATAGACAATTTTTTTTTTGTTTAAGTACAATTAATAAGTAAGTTCACTAACTAATGCCAACAACCTCTAAGGTTACGAGACAAAGGTTATATAGAACCTCAACAAAAAATATAAATTTAAACCATGCCAATTATTTAAATAATAAATAAACACATACATTCCAATTAAGATGATTTACATCAAGCATAAGAGATAACTTTCAAATTCATTAATCCATTCATTAAACAATAAGGTTACAACACTCATTCCCTGAATGAGGAAAGTCCAATAAATAAGGTTACAATTACAACTTCCACCTCGATAACAAAAGAGGGGTAATAAATTACAAGAACAACTGAAATGGAATCAAGCAAGAACTGCAACTTAAACCACGAGCTCTCCAATTGGAAGTCTCATCCACACGAATACGAAGGAATCCCAACGGATAAAGGTGCACATTCCACCCAACCAAGTGGAACCCAAAGGTCCATCCCCTATGCTAGGAGATAGTAACAAGGATTTCTAACCAAGAACATCTACCTCTAGACATAGGCTAACATAATCGAACTAAAATAAATACAATGACAACCCTATCACAAAGGTTACAATGCTTCCAGACTTTACATAATCAACTGTATCACTGATGCGAACATACTATCGACCTAGGAGAAGTGTCATCACAATGTTACATGGGTTATCCTTGTGAGTCTTCCTAGGCCCCGACCCCCATCTCGGGTTATCCTGGTAATCTCTAATGACTTTTGGCCCCTCATATAATCCAATGCGGAATCAGTTACCTTTCGTAGAGACAAGATAACGATCTTTGCATTCTAGGCCTTCTCATCTCAACCCAAGTCTTAACAATCCCTTGCATTCCTGAGCGAGGCATAATTATCTTATTAAGTGTTTGATACTATATGATACTCTAATCAGTTAATTAAGTTATCACTGGATTATCTAACTTACAACGAGTTATCCTGGCACCACTTTGTGTGTCGGCCCTCGTTACAAGCCACTCCTCTAAGATGACACGTGGAACAACTCCACAACCCAAGGGTACACAAGTGCTACATAAGGATATCACATCCCTAACCATGACATACAATCAACACACTCTCGTTCATGATAATTGGGGAACAAACTGGTTAAACGCACTACCCAAGGCAATCCAAAGGTTGACTACACAGTACAACAACCCACAAACTTGAAAACCCAACTGGAAGACTTGTCAATGCTAAGACCCACATTTTCGAAACGACAACACGAATAGATCAAAAACAAGGCAAGAATCAAATCTACTTTGGGTTCACTAAACCCATTTCCTCACTAACAATCAGTAATTTATGCATTAGATCAACTGAATTAAATACGCCATTTCAAATAAGGGAGGAATAATACTAATCATTTTATTTCCCCATTAGCATTCAAATACATGAAACATTAACTAGTATATCAAACAAATCAAAAATTCCATGTTTAAATAAAATATTGTTTTCCATATTCAATAAAACCCATTTAAAATCATCCCCATTTAACAATATAATAATATAATGAAATTTTTCATTGTAATATGTTAATATTAAAACATTAATATAATTACTATTATTTAAATACCTTTTTATATTATAAAATCATAATATTATATTATTAAATGCATTTTAATATTATAATAAATTATAATATTAAAATAAAATAAAATATTATTATTTAAAAAAAAAAAAAAAAGACATAAGGCATGTGCCTCGGTTCGCACGCCAACCCTTAGGGTTGAATCGCGTGACCTCGGGGTGTGTGTGAAAAGATGCAGGGAGTTTTACAAACGTTGGTCGCGGGTTTCATTGGCGGCGGCGACAGAAGTTCCAGGCGGTGATTCCAAGTGGCGGTTCCAAATGGCAGCCACAGTGAGCGGCGTTGGCAGAGATGGATGGGCGCGGGCGGAGATGGTCGGGTGCAGTGCACTACAGCCACCATTAATGGTGGCGTGGTTGTGCACGGCACAACTAGCCACCATTGATGGTGGTCGTTGCACAGTCCGCGACGGAGGGAGGGCGCTGGGCACGGATCCCCCACGCCACTTCCCATGGGGGCGATTATGGGGTGAGCCCCCAGCCCCAATATATTTCTTTTATTTTCTTTTCCTTGACTGTATTTTTTTTGAAAATATAAAAAAACCAAAAGCCTTAAAACAAAAAAAAATAGACTTTTAAAATTTCGAATATGACAAAATTTTGCCAGCATAACTCTACCAAGTGAAATATATAAAATAATCACACATAAGTGTATGTATATATATATATATATATGAATATATATATATATATATATCAATATATATATATATATATGAATATCCATTCATCCAAATGAAATTTCAACTAAATGAAGAACAAACAGAATTGAAGCAATAAATTGCATACAAGATTCCATTTAAATTTGAAGTAATTTTTTCATAAAGAGAGAGGTGTTCTACAAATTTGAAAGCAAGAATTTGAATGGTTTTTGTTTGCACACAATCAACAGGTTTCAACTGTTTTCCCTTCAACACATATGCCTTTGAATCTCAAAGAAAAACTAAATACAAAAGTAAGAACCTTTTTTTTCTTAAGTTGATAGAAGATCTTGTGGTGCCTTGACTCCCACTTCAGCTCCAAAGATTCCTTAAGCTTTAATCTAAAAACCCACAAAATTGAAAAAAAATTCCTCTTTCTCTTTCAAATTTTCCCCAAAAACTCCATGATCAAACTTGTGAAGAACTAAATAATGATAAGGAAAAAAAAACCTAAAATTCCTTCAACCACCCTCATCAATTCTCCAAAACAAAAAATGGAAATATCTCATTTTTCAATTTTCCTAAATTGACTTTTTAAAACATTTTCTTTTATTTTCAATTTCCAAACCAAATAAACACCAATTTCCAAAATGAATAATCTAATTCATTTCAACACCAATAATATAATTAATTAATACAATAAATCTAATATAGGATAAAATTATTTATTGATTAAATTAAATTAATTAACAAATTAACTCACATTTCTAACATATAACTAGATAAATTTACTCACTAACTTTGCTACAAAAGCCTTTATTTAACCGTTTTCAAATTTGCAATATAAACTGAAACCAAAGCCAGAAGACGAAATTAGGACAACTTATCCCGACTAACCCCTGACGACACACTATAACTAGGGTGATGAACTGGCACGAAAATCCTAGCTACTATCTCCCAATCGAATGTCCTTGGGCAATGGACACACTCAAACCTGTGCAACCAGGTGGATTCAATGTCCTGTACCTGTCAACCTACGAACAAAGAGTGTATCCACATGCATTAATATGTCATAAATAAGGCACACCGTGAAAAGGAAATCATGAAATCGCAGGGCACTCGCAAGCGAGTGATGCAATGTCGTCCTCTTCACCAATACAATAGTATTAACTGACGCATCTAACATAGCAACATAATCAAAAGCATAAAACATCATAAACTAAATATCCACCTATGCTAATTCCAAACATGCCATAATAATCACATCAAAATATAGTATCATGACATCAAGATACATCATGATAAAATAGTGATCAGCTATAACCAAGTACATAGTCAAATTACAACACAATACTAAAGCATAAAAGGGGAAAAAACATTGTTCACACAGTAGAGCAAAACGGAGGGGTATTACATCCTCCCCCCCTAGGGTCACGCTTACTCCTGGAAGCCTGTGAACAAATAGGGATAAAGCTCCCTCATTCTAGTTGCATCTTCCCAAGTGGATGATGTGTCATCCCTATGATCCCACTAGATCCTAACTTGATCAATATCTCGCCCTCGAAGGGCGAGCGTTCTGCGCTCCATGATGGCCATGGGCTCCAAAGCCAGCTGCCCGTCCTCTACCTGCAAAGCATTCCAATCAAGGACATGAGAAATTTTTGGATGGTATGCCCGAAGAACTGAAACATGAAACACATCGTGAATGCGTGAGAGACTGGGTGGTAAAGCAAGATGGTAAGAAACTGGACCAATCTTCTCAACTATCTCGAAAGGTCCGACAAAGCGAGGCGTCAACTTAGAGTCCTTCCCATAATAGATGGGACTCTTTCGCGGATGCATCCGCAAGAAGACTCTATCACCTACAACAAACTGATGATCCACTCTATGGGCATCCGCATACTTCTTCTGCCTATCCTATGTTGCCACCAAGTGCTCTCTAATCCTATCCACCTGTTGCTCCATATCCTACAACATCTCAGGACCCAACACTATCCTGTTCTCCATTCGATCCCAACTCAAGGGAGTACGACATGGTCTCCCAAACAATGCCTGGAATGGAGGCATACCAATGGAACTGTGAAAACCATTATTATAGGCAAACTCTACTAAATAGAGATAATCCTCCCATCATGTATGTTGGTCCATCACATACATACACAACATATCCTCAAGGATCTGATTGAACCTCTTAGTCTGCCCATCTATCTCTGGGTGATAAGTTGAACTGAAGTTCAACTGTGTTCCCATCGCATGCTGCAATGATATCCAAAGAGCTGAGGTAAACACTGGATCCCTGTCAGAAATAATCTAGCGCGGAATGCCATGTAACCTCACTATGTCCTCCATGAACACTCTAGCTATGGATGATGCGGTATAGGATGAGTGCATAGGTGAGAAGTGTGCCACCTTCATCAACCTATCAACTATCACCATTATCGCATCATGTCATCTCGAAGAGTTGGGTAAACCAACAATGAAATCCAATGAGATTATATCCCACTTCCACTCTGGTACTAAATGCGGTTGCAGGAGCCCTGCTGGATGTTGGTGTTTAGCCTTAACTCACTGACACTCTAGACATCATGACACATAATCTGCGATATCTCACTTCATCCCTGGCCAAAAGTACAACTGACACAAATCTGCATGCATCTTCTTCACCCCAGGATGGGCTGAATAAGGTGCACGATGTGCCTCAATCATGACCAAGGTACGAAGACCATCTGAAGGAGGAACGTATATGCATCTCGTGTGTCTCAACAACTTATCTGAATCCAGAGAATATCTTGAATGTCTTCCCTCAAGAGATCTACTTGCCTCTATCACTATCCTAACCTCCTGGTACCAACTATCTATTGGAAGGGCAGAAAGAATCCGACTCCGCAAATCCACAACTAGAGTCAACTTAGATATCTCATGCCTTCGTCTACTGAGTGCATCCGCTATGACATTCTCCTTCCCCTGGATGTACTTCACATCAAATTCATACTCACAGAGAAACTCCATCCAATGCCTCTGCCTAGCATTAAGGTTGGGCTGCGTGAAGATATACCAAAGACTCTTGTGATCACTATGCAACTCAAACCTATGGCCAAGAAGGAAATGCCTCCATCTCCTCAATGCATGCACAACTGCCGCTAACTCAAGATCATGAGTGGGATAGTTCAACTCATGATCCTTGAGTTTCCGTTACTCATATGCAATGACTCGACCCTCTTGCATCAACACTGCACCAAGACCCTCCAAGGATGCATATGTACAAACAACAAAGTCCCCAGTCGGATCTAGTATAGCAAGTAACGGTGCACTAGTCAGCATCTCCTTTAGTTTTTGAAATGCTACCTCACACTTCCCGGACCACTCGAACCTCTTCCCTTTCCTCTGAAGGGTAGTGATAGGATAACCTATCCTCGAAAAATCTTGCACAAAGCGTCTATAATAACTCGTCAGCCCCATAAAGCTACGTATCTCTGCCACATTCATGGGCACAGGCCAATCTGAGATCGCTTGGATCTTTGTAGGATCCACTAAAATGCCTTTCCCTGAGATGACATGCCCAAGGTATTGTACCTCAAACTTGAAGACCTCACACTTCAACAGGTTAGCAAACAATTGATTATCCCATAGGCAATGCAATACCTGCCGCAAATGTTCCTCATGCTCTACCATAGTCCTAGAATATATCAGAATGTCATCATGGAACACAAGGCCAAACCTGTCTAGGTATGTATGAAATAAACTGTTCATCAGACTCATGAACATAGAAGGTGCATTTTTCAACCCGAATGGTACTACTATGAACTCTTAGTGACCATACCATGTTTGAAATGTCGTCTTATGGATATTTGAATCGAAGATCCGAAGCTAATGATATCTTGACTTAAGATCAATCTTCGAAAAGATGGTGGCACCCTTGATCTGATCAAATAGATCATCGATCCTAGGAAGCAGATATCGGTTCTTGATGGTCACTTTGTTCAACTGTCAGTAATCAATACATAACCGAAGTGAACCATCCTTCTTCTTCACGAAGATGACTGGTGCTCCCCATGGTGAAACACTAGGGTGAATGAAGCCCTTCTCTAACAACTCCTCAAGTTGTAAACGAAGCTCTTTCAACTCCTGGGGGTGGTCATATGATAGGGAGATCGAGAAATGGGTTTTGAACCAAGTATAAGGTCAATCTTGAAGTCAATATCCCTATGAGGTGGCATCCCTGGAATATCGTCTAGGAAGACATTGGAATACTTCTGAAGAACGGGGTGACTATCAAGAGAGACTTTCTCTTCTCCACCTCCTAGATCCAAGTCATCCATTGTGATAGCAAACAACTGACAACCCTGACATACACACCTTCTCAACTACATAGATGAGATGACCCTCAAAGAAATCAGCCTCTGGACTCCCACTATCTCTACCTCTCTACCAAATGCCTCAATGCATCGAATCAACTTGTGTCGACAATCCATGACCGCACTATGTGCCTCCAACCAATCCATCCCTATGACTATGTCATAAGAACCCAAAGGAATAACTCAGAGGTCCATCGTAGTCTGGAGAGGTCCAACCTCCACTCTACACTCTGGCACAAGGGAATATGATGTGAATTTCACACCCGAAGCTAACTCTACCTGCCACCTATCGACTTGCCTTACCGCACCCAGTCTACATCATGACACGACTGATGAAGAAATGAAGGAGTCTGTCATTCCTGAATCAAATAAGATGGTAACTGGGTTACCCATCAACATACCATATGTCTCGATGGTAGTTCCCTGATGCTCTGCCTGGCGGTTATCAACCACTGCAAAAACTCAATACCCTCTGTCGGCATCGCCAACAGTTGGCTCAGATGTCACTGGTCCTTGTGAAAATCCAGATGTGCCCCTACTGACCACATGTAAAACACTCTATACCTCTGCCATAACCTCTACCCCCAGATGGTGCGCTAGACTATTTTGCACTACCCCTGAAAGTAGACTGTGAACTCTGAGTTGCCTGATCAAAACTAAAGCGTTTCACATGCCTCCAATTCTTGTCCCCCTGCCTCGGTTGACCTTTACGTTTCTCCTAGGATACCTGTTGCTGCTGCTGACCACCCTGAGATGGCCCCTACTGAGACCTAGGAGGTAAACCTCCCTGAGACTGCCCTCTTCTAGCACTAGATCCTGCCACTGAACTACTGCCAATCAGTACACTCATGTTCCCTCCAAATGCCATACTCAGATTCTCCTCAATAAGGTGTGCTTTCTCTACTACCAACTCCATGTTTTTGGGTTCGAAAACCCTCACACCACTGCTGAGATGGGTATTTAAGCCCCTGAAAAAATGGTGTACCAACATACTCTCATCATCACCAACCCCTGCATATTGTTTGAGCTCATAAAAGTGTCGCTCATATTGCTCAATAGAAAATTCCATCTGGCGCAAGCCATGAAAATCGTCGCCTCGACGCTAATGCCAATGCTCAAATAAGAACCGAGCTCTGAATCTCTCTAAGAAGATCTCCAAGATGTTGTGTCAATGTCAATATGGAGCTTCTGCTCCTCTAGTCTCCACCATGTGGATGAAAACCCTCTCAGTTTCATGATGGCATAACGAGCTCTGGTGTTACTACCATACGGATGCATGGAAAAACACCTATCCAGGTCTATCAGCCAATTCTCGGCCTCTAAACTAGTCCCTCATGTGTGACTCAGACTGGGAGGAACTTCCCTCACCACTGGATTAACCTCAACCTCAACCGAGCTCGGACCAAGGAGTGCCAAAACCTCCTCTAGCACTCTACGTGCAGCCTCGATCCTTGTTGGATCCTACTGACCATTACCAACCCCTGGTGTATTTTGAGATGCATGTTGTTCCTCCTGATCTGGGATAAGAGGAACTAAAGGAGGAGAGTCATACTGACTCTCTCCACGACTACCTATACGGCCACGAACACGCCCTCTACCTCTTCTGCGTCTAGGAGGCATATTCCTACACAGGCACATCAAGGTATTAGGCAAGATATACAACTCAAAACTTAAACAACTAAAAGCTTAATGGTTCCATCATAATCCCAGAGTACCCAGTGTTTAAACCTAGGCTTTGATACCATGTGTAACGCCCCGCCACGCAACCCTAGAGGAAGTTGCAAACAACTACTTAAACAGACTAAATTTTTTTTTTGTTTAAGTATAATTAATAAGTAAGTTCACTAACTAATGCCAACAACCTCTAAGGTTACGAGACAGAGGTTATATAGAACCTCAACAAAAAACATAAATTTAAACCATGCCAATTATTTAAATAATAAATAAACACATACATTCCAATTAAAATGATTTACCTCAAGCATAAGAGATAACTTTCAAATTCATTAATCCATTCATTAAACAATAAGGTTACAACACTCATTCCCCGAATGAGGCAAGTCCAATAAATAAGGTTACAATTACAACTTCCACCTCGATAACAAAAGAGGGGTAATAAATTACAAGAACAACTGAAATGAAATCAAGCAAGAACTACAACTGAAACCACAAGCTCTCCAACTGGAAGTCTCATCCACACGAATATGAAGGAAGCCCAATGGATAAAGGTGCACGTTCCACCCAACCAAGTGGAACCCAAAGGTCCACCCCCCATGCTAGGAGATAGTAACAAGGATTTCTAACCAAGAACATCTACCTCTAGACATAGGCTAACATAATCGAACTAAAATAAATATAATCACAACCCTATCACAAAGGTTACAATGCTTCTAGACTTTACATAATCAACTGCATCACTGATGCGAACATACTGTCGACCTAGGAAAAGTGTCATCACAATGTTACATGGGTTATCCTCCTGAGTCTTCCTAGGCCCCGACCCCCATCTCGGGTTATCCTGGTAACCTCTAATGATTTCCGGCCCCTCATGTAATCCAATGCGGAATCAGTTACCTTTCATAGAGACAAGATAACGATCTTGCCATTCTAGGCCTTCTCGTCTCAACCCAAGTCTTAACAAACCCTTGCATTCCTAAGCAAGGCATAATTATCTTATTAAGTGTTTGATAATACATGATACTCTAATCAGTTAATTAAGTTATCACTAGATTATCTAACTTACAACGAGTTATCCTGGCACCACATTCTGTGTCGGCCCTTGTTACAAGCCACTCCTCTAAGACGACACATGGAACAACTCCACAACCCAAGGGTACACAAGTGCTACGTAAGGATATCACATCCCTAACCATGACATACAATCAACATAGTCCCGTTTGTGATAACCGAGGAACAAATTGGTTAAATGCAATACCTAAGGCAATCCAAAGGTTGACTACACAGTACGACAACCCACAAACTTGAAAACCCAACTGGAAGACTTGTCAATGCTAAGACCCACATTTTCCAAATGACAACACGAACAGATCAAAAACAAGGCAAGAATCAAATCTACTTTGGGTTCACTAAACCCATTTCCTCACTAACAATTAGTAATTTATGCATTAGATCAACTGAATTAAATATGCCATTTCAAATAAGGGAGGAATAATACTAATCATTTTATTTCCCCATTAGCATTTAAATACATGAAACATTAACCAGTATATCAAACAAATCAAAAATTCCATGTTTAAATAAAATATTATTTTCCATATTCAATAAAACCCATTTAAAATCATCCTCAGTTAAACAATATAATAATATAATGAAATTTCTCATTTTAATATGTTACTATTAAAACATTAATATCATTACTATTATTTAAATACCTTTTTATATTATAAAATCATAATATTATACTATTAAATGCATTTTAATATTATAAAAATTATAATATTAAAATATTATAATAAATTATAATGTTAAAATAAAATAAAATTTATAATATTAAAATAGAATAAAATATTATTATTTTTTTAAAATTTTAAAAAGACATAAGGCACATGCCTCGATTCACGTGCTAACCCTTAGGGTTGAATCGTGTGACCTCGAGGCACGTGCGAATAGATGCAGGACGTTCTACAAACGTCGACCGCGGGTTTCATTGGCGGCAGCGGCGGAAGTTGCAGGCGGCGGTTCCAAGCGCCAATTCCAAGCAGCGGTTCCAAATAGCGATCACAGTGAGCGGCATTGGCGGAGATGGTTGGGAGTGGGCAGAGATGGTCAGGCATAGTGCACTATCGCCACCATCTATGGTGGCGCGATTGTGCGCGGCACAGCCGACCACCATTGATGGTGGTCGTTGCACAGTCCGCGATGGAGGGAGGTCATTGGGCATGGCTCCCCCACACTGCTTCCCATGGGGGTGACTGTGGGGTTAGCCCTCAGCCCCAATATATTTTTTCTTTTTTTTTTTCTTCTTTTCCTTGACTGTATCTTTTTTGAAAATAAAAAAAAAAACCAGAAGCCTTAAAACAAAAAAAACATACTTTTAAAATTTTGAATCTGGCAAAATTTTGCCAGCATAACTCTACCAAGTGAAGTATATAAAATAATCACACATAAGTGTATGTATATGAATATATATATATATATACATATATCCATTCATCCAAATGAAATTTCAACTAAATGAAGAACAAACAGAATTGAAGTAATAAATTGCATACAAGATTCCATTTAAATTCGAAGTAATCTTTTCATAAAGAGAGAGGTGTTCTACAAATTTGAAAGCAAGAATTTGAATGGTTTTTGTTTGCACACAATCAACAGGTTTCAATTGTTTTCCCTTCAACACATATGCCTTTGAATCTCAAAGAAAAACTAAATACAAAAGTAAGAACCTATTTTTTTTGAAGTTGATAGAAGATCTTGATGGTGCCTTGATTCCCACTTCAACTCCAAAGATTCCTTAAGCTTTAATCTAAAAACCAACAAAATTGAAAAAAAATTCCTCTTTCTCTTTCAATTTTTCCCCAAAAACTCCATGATCAAACTTGTGAAGAACAAAACAATGATAAAGAAAAAAAAACCTAAAATTCCTTCAACCACCCTCATCAATTCTCCAAAACAGAAAATGGAAATATCTCATTTTTCAATTTTCCTAAATTGACTTTTTAAAACATTTTCTTTTATTTTCAATTTCCAAACCAAATAGACACCAATTTCCAAAATGAATAATCTAATTCATTTCAACACCAATAATATAATTAATTAATACAATAAATCTAATATAGGATAAAATTATTTATAATTAAATTAAATTAATTAATAAATTAACTCACATTTCTAGCATATAACCAGATAAATTTACTCACTAAATTTTCTACAAAAGCCTTTATTTAACCTTTTTCAAAATTGCAATATAAACTGAAACCAAAGCCAGAAGACGAAATTAGAACAACTTATCCCGACTAACCCCTGATGACACACTATAACTAGGGTGATGACCTGGCATAGAAAACCTAGCTACTATCTCTCAATCGAATGTCCTTGGGCAATGGACACGCTCAAACCTTGGCAACCAGGTGGAGTCGATGTCCTATACCTATCAACCTACGAACAAAGAGTGTATCCACATGCATTAATATGTCATAAATAAGGCACATCATGAAGAGGAAATCATGAAATCGCAGGGCACTCGCAAGCGAGTGATGCAATGTCATCCTCTTCACCAATACAATAGTATTAACTGACGCATCTAACATAGCAACATAATCAAAAGCATAAAACATCATAAATTAAATATCCACTTATGCTAATTCCAAACATGCCATAATAATCACATCAAAATATAGTATCATCACATCAAGATACATCACAATAAAATAGTGATCAGCTATAACCAAGTACATAGTCAAAGTACAACACAATACTAAATCGTAAAAGGGGAAACAACATTGTTCACACAGTAGAGCAAAACGGAGGGGTATTACACATTAACTAGACCAAACACATCAGAATGAACATAATCCAGTATACCTAAATATTTATGAGGACTAGAATAAAAATAAACACGGTGTTGTTTTCAATAAACACAATGTTCGCTAAAATCGAACTCAAGGTTACAATCATCAAGCCCTTCTACAAGATTTTTATTCTTCAAGGTTTTTAAACATTTTTCACCTATGTGACCTAGTCTATGATGCCATAACATAGTCTTCTCAGCTGGGATTTTTACCTCCAAAGCATTTGCAGATAGAGAAGATTCTTCATCTTCCTCTAAAGGAGCAGCATTGCTTGACTTTGTAGAGGCACTATTACATTGAATAGGATGTGCATCTAGCTTGTACAGAGTGCCAGTACGAACACCCTTAGCCAGCACCATTGCACCTCTAGCCATTTTACATCCTCTACTAGAGAAAGAAACTTCTACACCAGCATCATTTAACTTATTGACAGAAAGAAGATTTCGAGCCAGACCTAGAATGTGCAGTACGCCACCAATCCCTTTGACTCTTCTATCAAGAAATTGAATTCTGACTCTTACTCTGCCAACTATCTCCAGCATTGAATCACTTGCCAAGTACACCTTTCCACCATCATACTTCTCGTATTTAGAGAACCATTCTCTATGGGATGTCATGTGAAAGGATGCACCTAAATCAACCAGCAAGACATCATCAGATGCCTAAGTTTCCAAGGCTGCAATGAAGGAGTCTACATCACTTTAAGAAAAGTCATTTTCAGAAGCATTCTTCTTCTTCTCCTCCTTCCAATCCTTTCGAATGTGACCAGGTTACCCACAGTTCCAGCATTTCACCTTGGACCTTTTACCAGGAGACTTTGATCTCCCTGCAGGTTTGGATTTGGACTTCTTATCTTTCTTCTTGTCTTTCTCCTTTGGTCTACCTCAAACAACAAGAGCCTCTTTGGCCATCTCTAAGGACTTCCTCCACATCTCTTCAGACAACAATGAGGCAACAACGTCTTCCATCTTGAAATTAGTGGTGGTACTTCTAATCGCCATCACAATATGATCCCAACTATCAAGTAATGAACACAACAAGAGCATGCAATGATCCTCCTCCTCAGTCTTTACACCTACAGATGCCAGCTGAGTAACACTCATATTAAATGAGTTCAGATGGTCTGCAACAGATGCACCTTCTTCTATCTTCAAAGAGTATAGCTTCTTCCTCATGAATAACTTATTTACCAGAGACTTTCCCAGATAAATATCACCAAGATTTTTCCACAATGAAGTTGTAGACTTCTCCTCATAGACGTTCAAGAGTACATAATCAGCTAGACTCAGTCTGATCATACCTCTTGCTTTTCTATCTGCAAGGTCCCAATCCTCTTGATTCATACTTTGTGGCATAGTTCCAAACACTGCAATCCAAAGGTCTCTGTCCACCAGCAAGTCTTCCACTTTGAGTTTCCATAACTCAAAGTTGTTGTCATTAAACTTTTCAATCTCTACTCTACCTGATGTACTCACCATCTCAAATAAAAAAAAGTTTTAACAATGCAAGACTCCCATTGAAACAATATTAGCACAAAAAACTAACCTTTTCTCTCAAGGATAACACAACTAGTCAGGCTCTGATACCACTTAAAGGGAAAACAAGGATGGATCAATGGACCCAATAATGCGGAATACATTCCCTTAACACTAATACAATAGGGAAGAAGAGCAAAACAAAGTTCTAATAGATTCTAAAACTATTGAAATGAATACATGCAGCATATAAGAGATAACAAAAAATAAGCATTCACAGTTTGACACAGTATTTACATGGGAAAAAAATTTCAGGTAAAAAACCCACCACACCAAGCAAAGACAATTTTGTATTACAGCAATAAAATATTACATACAAAATTATTCTGTCTTCCCTCTCTAATCAGCTCACAGCAGCATTCAGTTTTTTTCTCACTATTACAATACTTTCTCTAAGTATACAAATGAAAACCTCTTCACTTACATCGACTTGCAACTCAACCTCTCACCGTCACCTTTTGGTTTACATAAATATAAAAATGTAATCGACTATCAAGTCTTACATTTTCATTCAATGTCCCAACCAATCACAGACTTAGGTTCATGCATCAATCGCCCAATCACACAATCAATCCGATCTAAATGATCTCCTTTGCATCGAGCCACCTAGGCATTCAATTCTTGCCTTAATCGGGTTCATTCTTCAGTTAGAAGTCGGCCTGCAATAACTATTTTGGCTTTTAGCCAATCATGTTGTTGTCTTCAAGCCACATGTCCTCACTGCATTCGCTCATCATTTTGACTTTTGGTCCAACTCGGTTGATCGAGCTCTGAGCTCATTCTTCCTTCTATCGTGTCACTGCTGAGTCCATTTGACCCTACTGTGGTAAAGCAGTGAGCTCGTCCGAGCTCATTCTTCCTTTTACCGCATCACCACCGAGTCCATTCGACCCTATTATGGTAAAGCGGTGAGCTCGTCTGAGCTTACCCTTGTCTTCTCTAAGCTCTATCTTACCTTCCCCATGCTACCATCGAGCTCATCATACTAGCTCGCGGTAGTGCGGTGACTGGCTTTGAAGACAGTTGGTGGTCTCACCACACTACCGTGGAGGCCGCCAGGCCACCCCGCGGTAGGGCGGTGATTGCCTGGGAGACCACTAGTGGTCTCACCGTGGCCACCACTGTGATCCAACTCACTGACCACGGTGGGGCAGTAACCGCTAGGTTCACCACTGGTGGCTTCATCGCGGTGAGTCAACTCACCGCCCGTGGTGGAGCGGTGATCGTCAGGCCACTGCTGGCGACTTCACCGCGGCCACCGTGGTGAATCAACTCACTGGCCACAATGGAGCAGTGACCACTAGGCCACTGCTGGCAGCTTCACCGTAGTCGGACCCTTCACCGCTTGTGATGCGGCAGTGACCGGTGAGGCAGGCTGCAAGCTGCCTACCACGACCACCACGGTGAATAAACTCACCGTGCGCGGTAAGGCGGTAACTGCCAAGCCCATCACCGTGGTACCGCCAAGGGATGAAGACACAACTACAGTAAAGTGGTTAAGGCTGAAACAAAGCATTTTCTGCCAAGTCCATAGTGTTTGAGGCTTAGAACTGGAAGTTGAGACACAATTTTCTCAACATAGATGTCGTTGGTCCCTATAAAAATCCAAATGTGCCCCTATTAGGACACATTCTAGCTATATGACCCTGTTGGCCACATGCAAAATATCTAGTACCTCTACCATAGCCCCTACCTCTAGGTGGTGTGCTAGACTGTTGTGCGCTACCCCTAAAAGTGGACTGAGAACTCTGTGCTAGCTACTCAAAGCTGAAGCGTTTCATACGCCTACAGTTCCTGTCCCCCTACCTCTACTGGAAATCTTTACGTTTCCCCTATGAAATTTGTTGTTGCTGACCACTTTGTGAAGGTCCCTACTGAGCCCTGGGAGGTGCACCTCCCTGAGTCTAACCTCCTTGTGCACTAGACCCTGCTACTGAACTGCTGCTGATCTGAACACCAATTTGGCATCCCAGTGCCATGGCCAAATTCTCCTCTACTAGACGTTCTTTCTCCATCGTTGTCTCCATGGTTTTGTGTTCAAAAACCCTCACACCTCCGCTAAGACGGGCATTCAAGCCCCTGACAAAGTGGTGAACCAACATCCCCTCATCAACTCCTATACCTGCAAATTGCTTGAGCTCGTAGAAGTGTCGCTCATACTACTCAACTATCAAGGCCAACTGATCCAAGGCGTGAAACTCATCCCCTTAACGCTAATGCCAGTGGTCGGATAAGAAATGAGCTCTGAACCACTCTAGAAAAATCTCTCAAGACACTGAGTTAATATCTATATGGAGCTTCTGCTCCTCCAGCCCCCACCATGTGGATGCAAACCCTCGTAGATGCATGATAGCGCACCACACTTTGGTATTACTACCGTAAGGGTGCATAGAAAAGCACCTATCGAGGTCTATAATCCAAGTCTCAGCCTTTAACCCAGTGCCTGCTACATCATACAAGGGTGGTCGTGCCTTGAGTAAATCTCTTATATACGTCAATGCTACTGCCTTTGACAAAGATGAAACTTCCCTCTCACCAGGATTACCTTGAACCTTGGCCTGCCTCTGACAAAGGAGCACCAATGCCTCCTCAAGTGCCCTGCACACAGCCTCAATCCCTAGAGGATTTTGTTGTCAATCAATGTCCCCTAGGGCATTCTTCGATGCATGGTGTTCCTCCTGATCTAGAATATGTGGAACATTAGGAAGAGAGTCATGTTGACTCCCATTGTGACTGCCTACATGGTCGCGTCCTCGCCCTCTACCTCTTTCACATCTGAGAGGCATAATCCTACACAGACACACCAAGGTATTAGGTAAGGTACACAACTTAAAGCCTACATGACTAAAACCTTAATGAGTTCATCATAATCCTAGAGAACCCAGTCAAAAATAATCTGACTAGGGACTTTGTAGTCTATACATATGCATCCTTGGAGGGATTAGGAGCAGTGTTGATGCAGGAGGGTCGTGTCATTGCATATGAGTCACGGAAGCTCAAGGATCATGAGCTGAACTATCCTACACATGATCTTGAGTTTGTGGCAGTTGTTCATGCATTGACAAGATGGAGACATTTCCTTCTTGGCCATAGGTTTGAGTTGCATGGTGATCATAGAAGTCTTCAGTATATTTTCACGCAGCCCAACCTTAATGCTAGGCAGAGGCGTTGGATGGATTTTCTCTATGAATATGACTTTGAAGTGAAGTATATCTAGGGAAAGGAGAATATCGTAGTGGATGCACTCATTAGACGAAGACATGAGATATCTGAGTTAACTCTTGTTGTAGATTTGTGGAGTCAGATTCTTTATGCCCTTCCAAGGGATAGTTGGTATCAGGATGTTAGGACAAAGATAGAGGCAGGCAGACCTCTTGAAGGCATAAACGTAGGATATTCTCTGGATCCAGATGGGATATTGAGGCATATGGGACGCATATACGTTCCTTCATCAGGTGATCTTCACACCTTGGTTATGATTGAGGCACATTGTGCACCTTATTCATCCCATCCAGGGGTGAAGAAGATGCATGTAGATCTACGTTAATTGTATTCCTGGCGAGGAATGAAGCGCGGTATTGCAGATTATGTGTTGAGATGTCTAGAGTGTCAGTGGGTGAAGGTTGAACACTAGCATCCAGCAGGGCTTTTGCAATCGTATTTAGTACCAGAGTGGAAGTGGGATATAATCTCATTGGATTTCATTGTTGGTTTACCCAACTCTTCGATTGATGTAGCACCCCTCCATTTTTTCTTTTTTGATCGGACAGTGTAATTTTTTGTTGTGTTTTGTTTTATGTTAGTACTTTGACTATGGTACTCGGTTACTATTTGATCGCTAACTGCAAAGCAATGTGATGTTATATTTTGATGTGATGGTATTTTATTCTGATGTTATCATTATGGCATGTTTTAGATTAGCATAGAGGATATTTGAATTAATGTTTTTTTATGCCTTCGATTAGATTATTGATGTTAGATTCATCAGTTTTGTAACACTATATTGGTGAAGGGGATGAAATTGCACCACTCGCTTGCGAGTGCCCTACAATTCCATGATTTCCTCTTCACGGTGTGTTTTATTATGATATATATATATATGCATGTTCGATATACTCTTTGTTTGGAAGTTTACAGGTACAAGACATCGACTCCACCTAGTTTCGCAGGTTTGAGCGTGTTCATTGTCCAACGGTATTTGATTGGGAGATAGTAGCTAGGTTTTCCATGTCAAGTCATCACCCTGGTCATAGTGTGTCATTGGTTTTAAGTTGGATTTGGTTGCTTTAATGTTATTCAATTTCACCTTGATATTATTTAATTGCAAGTTGAAAAAGGTAAATAAATGACATTAAATATTTAAGTTGTTTATTAAATTAATCTGGTTGATTATGTGAGACGATGTTAATTAGTTAATTAATTAATTTAATTTAATTAGTAAAATAATTTTATCTTTGGATTATATTTATTTTATTAAATTAATTGAATTGAATTAAGTTATTTTTAGAATTGATAGATATTTTATTTAAAAAATTGTAAAATGTTTTATTTTGCATTTTTTGAAGGATTTGAATGCAAAAAGAATTTGGAAGATATTTTCCGTTTTGCTATCAAAAATTTATGTTGGTGGTTGAAAGAGATTTTTTTTTTATGATGTTAATGGCTTTAACCATGAAAGTCCAAGAGGAAGAAGGGAAGGAAGAAAGAGGAGAAAAGAGGAAGGAATTCCGGTTTTGGTTTTGGATTTTGATTGTGGAGATGCTTTGTTGATTTTCTTGGAAGGAGCTTGAATCTGTGGAGAAATCTTTGCACCATTTGACATCCTCTCAAGCTTTTGGGAACAAGGTTCTTGTTATTTAAATTAATTTCATTTTTGAAAAGATTCTTAGTTTTGATATGTTGTTTGCAAAATCATTGTTTGAGAAACTCATAAATGAATTAAGATGAAAAACCCATGTGAAATCTTGTATCAAATTCTAGAAACCTTTGTATTCAAATGATTTTTCTCAAAAACAAAATTGGCCTTATGACTGTAAATGATCATTTCTAGAAATTATTTGTTCAACTAGTTTTGTAAATTTATTAAATCTGTATATATATATTGAAAAGTGTATATATATATATATATATAAATATATATTTATATATATATTTATATTTATATATTTATATATATTTATATTTATATATTTATATATATTTATATTTATATATATTTTTTCATGGTGGAAATGATTGTTTAAAAGAAACAAAAAAAACCTTTTTTTATTGTGCAGATTTTGAAATCAGTAGGGTTTCTTAAAAAAAAATTTAAGAAATTAAAAAAAATATATAAAATGTGAATTTGGGGGTCATTGGGGGCTCACCCCATAGCTGCCCCCATGGGAGGTGTTGTGGGGGAGGTTGTGCCCAGTGCGCCCCACTCACAATCGCGCCATATAGTTGGGGTTTTGTTGTGTGAATACACAACCACCCCCTTGTAAATGGGGGTTCGGCTGTGTATTCACACAGTCGCCCCCAATATTCCTTAGCGTGCCTCCCAAAAATAATCCGCGCTTGACCTTTTTTTCAATTCATATTTTTTATAAAAAAATATGATATTTTATATTATATTTTTATACTATTAAAATATTTAATATTTAAATATTAAAAATACATATATAGTATATATATATATTTATATATGTATGTATATATATAAGTATGTAATGACATATACTTATATGTATATATATGTATATTTGTGTATATATGTTTATATATATTATTATATATTATTGTTTTGGAAATGTTTATAATAATGTTTAATATATATATTTAATTGATGATTTAAATATTTAAATATATATATTTAATTGGTGATTTAAATAATGACATGTTTTAAATGCAATTGGAGGATTTTAAAATAATATGTTTTAATAGAACAAATATTTTTTTTTAAAGTAATATGTTTTAACAAATGAATTTATTTGATTTTAGAATGATTTATTTTGAAAAGAAGAAATGGTTATTTTTAAAATGATATGTTCTTAATAGAAGAAGTAAATGTTATTTTATTATTATTATTTAAAAGCAATTAAGGAATTGAAATATATAGTTTAATTCCCTCCTTTGTTTGAAAGAGACATTAGTAAATTAGTTTTATTAAGGCAATAAACTACTAAATTTCATTAAGGGAAGTGGATTTAGGAAATCCAAAAGTAGATTTAATTCCTGTTTAAATTGCTCTTTTAAATGTAATTTTTTTTTTTTTCGTTTTGGAGGAATTTGTTTAGAAGGGTCAATAAGTCTTCCAGATGGGGTTTTTAAATATTTGGGGTTGTCGTATTATGATAGTCAGCCTTTGAATTGCCTTGGGTAATGCATATAGTTGTATCCAGTTAATTACCTGGTTATCACGAAGGGGGATGTGTTGCCCTTATGTTTTGGATAGGGATTTAATATCCTTAAGTCGCACTAGTTTACCCTTGGGATTTGGAGTTGTTCCACATGTTGTCTTAGAGGAGTGGCTTTCAATGAGGGTCGGCACACAAAGTGGTGTCAGGGTAACTCATTGTGAATTAGTTAATCCAATGATACTGTAAATGAACTTATTAGAGGAATAGGTAGTATTAAACACTTAATAAGAATAGTTGTGCCTCACTCATGGACACAAAGGCTTGTATAGACTTGGGATGGGATGAGAAGGCTTGGAATGGAAAGATCGTTATCTTGTCTCTATGAGAGATAATTGATTCCACATTGGTTTGCATGAGGGGTCGGGAGTCATTAGAGGTTTCTAGGAAATCCCGAAATGGGGGTTGAGGCCTAAGAAGACTTACTAGGATATCTCATATATCATTGTGATGACACTTCTCCTAAGTCAGCAGCATGTTTGTATTAGTGATGCAATTGATTAATTAACTCTGGAAGCATTGTAACCATTGTGATAGTGTTGTATTTGTATTTGTATTTGATTAAGTTCAGTTATGTTTTATCCCGTGTCTATAGGTAGATGGTCTTGTCTAGGAATCCTCGATACTATCTCCTAGCATGGGGGGTGGGCCTTCAGGTACCATTTGGTTGGGTGGAACATGCACCTTACTCCATTGGGTTTTCTTCTTGTTCATGTTGACGAGATTTCCAGTTGGAGAGCTCGTGGGATCCAGTTACTTTACATGCTTATATTCATTTGAGTTGATTCTTTTAATTTATTACCCTTCATTTGTAACTGAGGTGGAAGATTGTAATTTGTAATCACGCTTATTGGTTCCACCTCATTCGGGGAATGAGAGATGTAATATTTTTGTCAAATTATTGTTATATAAAAGCTTATTGTATCTCTTATTGTTATAATGTAATTTATCATGTATGGAATGTATGTGTTCTTAATTCTTAAGTAGATAAATGTTATGGATTCAATTATGTTGTATGTATGGGTTTTAAAGTAATCTTAGTCTCATAACCTTAGAGGATGCTGTCATTGGGTAGTAAACTTGCATGTTAATTTCACTTTAAACAAAAAGAAAATTGTGCGTTTGAGTAGTTAATTGCAACTTCCTCCAGGGTTACGCGACGGGGCGTTACTACTTTTGAAAGGTTACCCATGCAACCTCTTCAGGGTCCCGACCGCTAACGAAAGCCACTCCTCCTAAGTACAACTCACCTATTGATAATGACAACATAGCCAACATGCATGCAAAACATCCTTTCACATAGACCCTTAATACTCAGATTGTTACCAAAAAAAGACATTTCAAATACTTCAATAAACTATCCATCATGCATGGCACAATCATAAATAAAATCGTGCAAAAGAGGATGATAATCAAGCTATCTCATTCAACCAAAATGAATTACATTACTACGCCTCTAGAAGATTTAAAAATAATACATCATCAATACTGCCCTTAATGATAGAAAAAAAATAACATATCGAGTATAATTCCTTCCATTGCATAATGTATGTAACGTCCATACATAATAATACTTGATAACTTAAAATGTCAAAATCATAACTTATAATGTAATTTCCATTCTATTTATCTTTCATTATTTTGAACAAAATAACCAAAGGATACAATTCAACACATTCAAAAATTCCAAGAAGTAAATCAATTGACATATTCAAAATCTCTAATTTATTTGTTTTCCTTATAAACAAATTAACTTAATGATATTTTTAGCCAAGAATGAAATATATATTACAAGTTAATTTCATATCTATATTTCCACATAACTTACCCCTAAATCCTTATCCTTAAATAATTACATGAATTAAGAAAACAAAAAGTAAAATTAATATATGCGCATAAAGAAGAGACGTAAAAGCTTAAGAATACTTGTGCAACTAGTTTAATGTGATCATAGCACTATATATGTATATAAATATAGAAGGTGCAAAAATAGAAGAACATTTGTATGCAAAATATAACCTTGGTAAATGTGGAAGAATGCTTTATCTAAAATCAAACACATAGAACCTATTCACAATGAATATTACCAATGTACAACCTAAAGAGATTAAGGAACAACAACTAGTTGAAGATGATTACGGAATCTCTTATCAAAGATGGAAAATAAATGAATGTTTGAAATAGAGGTATTTACCATAGCGAGCAAGCTACAAATCAGTCTGATCACATAGGTGACTATCATAAAGGAATTATTAACTACCAGCCTACCACATGCAATTCGAACACATGCCAAGGCGATAGGATTGGTGGATCAATCATAATGAATAGTTTCTCAAATAGATTTTCACAAAAGTGTTTCATATTAGATGCATGCATAAGCACAAATAAAACCCTTCTATAAGTTGCTAGAATAAAACTACAATAATCTTACATGCAATCCTAAAAGCAAAATCAAGATTGTGTTATATTTTAAAACATGATATTATCAATCTAAGCTAAGGAATAGATTACATGTGCACCGATCAAAATTAGATATAGTTAGTTAAGATATGCACTCAAAGTGTGTGTTTGCAGACAACAGAACCTAAGGTAAATGGAAACGCATTCACTAAGATATGACAACAAACTCAAAGCATCAGGAAATGAATAGAGGAAATTTACCGGTTGTGCATGTCTCAGAGGGAAAGGAAATTTTATGGATACACGTATGTATTTGGTATGCAAATAAAAGAAAACATCAGTAAATCCAAAGGGCACCAACAATAAGCACAGATTTGGATGAATCGAAGTTGACGCGGGAAAAATTCAAGAAACGATGGTGCGTAGATAAAGAATAGTCAAGAGAAGGATGAAATACATATACATGGAGAATATCTAACTTGCACACAATCGTTTCCTTCAAAGGACCACCAAAGAAAAATAAAACAAAGATGCGTGGCTTCATAAACTCACGCTACTATTTGCATTTGGGTTGAGTTGATTCAAAAAACATGGCGTATGATTGCCAGTCCAAATTGCTTCTAAATTATTTAAATTACCAGATAAAAACTTTAGGCACAAGACCACAAGTTTGAGTAAAGTGGATTTCATAGACAATAAATTGATAGGGAAGAAGCTAGGGTCGGGTGCATGCAAATAAAAATGGACAAGACGCATGACCCAATGATTCACAAATAAATCTATAAACAAAAACTAGTCGGGGTATGAAATCAGTATGGTTTCAACTTATACAAGATTTTTCAAACACCAGATTTCATAAATAACAAGACTATGGATCTTAACCAGATTATGCCTAATTCAATTAAAAACATCCAACGTTTCGAGAGAACAATGCATATTTCTCATTCATAAACAAAGATAGATTTAGAAGAGAGTAACAAAGCATTTCATATGTATTCAAAATAATGAATTTATTAAAAATTCCCGCAAAACAATAGAATTCAGAAGAACACATTTATTTAAAATACTTTTGCTAAAAAAAATATTTCCTTAGTAAAATTCCTCTTTGATTTAAATAAAGTTGATCATCAATGTTTCCTTTTCTATTGTTGTGCAGATTTCAAGACAAGATTTCACAACATATCACAATCAAAATATAACAAAGACCCTTGCATGTTTTAATTCAAGAGCAAGCAAGAATTTAAAAGAAGAAAACTTGGAAATCTTTTCTAGATTCGAACAACGAATAGGTTAAACCCAATAGTTCATGCAATGGAACCTTCTCAGCACAAGCAAAATCTTTGAATTAGCAATCTCCAAACTTTACAATCAAGAACCTAGAAAAACACAGAGAAAACCCTCTTCCAGAAAAAAAAAAAATTCTCGTGAAAACAAAACAAAACTTTTTCTGTCAAAAACAACTGCTATGAAAAAGAATCCCCTCTATTTTTCATTCATTCCCAATTAAATGCAATTCACACCCTCAACTCACCGATTGCATGCAATTAATTAGCAAGTTACAACTTTCCTAACATCAAGTTCAGAATATAGATATTTTGCAAATTCCATTCACAACAACTTATTCAATTTCAAAAACATCCAAGTTGCACATTCATAGCAATTATATTTAATTATCCTTCCAAAAATATTATATTTTAATAATCTTTAATAAATTAATTCTTCTAACATTTAAAATAAGTGTTCAAATTAAATGTAATCAAACATAACCTTAAATCTAATAATGCAATTAATCACCATTAAATTCAATACTCATAATTAATCATTTAATTAATTTTAGCAAATCAATATTAAACATGACGAACAAAGAACGATATAACGAAACAACAAATGACATGACGGGACAAACACCAACAGAAACAAATGGGTAACGAACGGTACTCGTTCTTTCTAGAACAATGGCTCATGACAAAGGACCAGACACTATCTCCCATCAACAAATTTTCATTGGTCCTTGGCACACTCAGACCTGACGAAGCAAGTGGAGTCGATGCATGTACTTCCAAGTTGCATCAAACTGCACTTTCAACCATATCAACATATATATATATATATATTAGAAGACACATCATGAAGAAGAGTCACATCGTAGGAGGGTACTCATGGATGAGTAATGCTACACTGTCTCCTTCACCCGAACTGACATGAATCATTATATCGAACATCAATTTCATCATAATAACATCATTAACATTCGGAAACAACATATACCACAATAGACACATTACCATAATAATTTCATCACATGAAATTAACCAGATGATCATAAAGTCAAGTGTATCATCTACAGAGTATAGCAATTAACATAACATCCATGACATATTGCAATAGTGTAATAAAGTCTCGAAAGCAGCTAAACAACTAACAACCAATCAAAAGTAACTAAAACCATAATGTCATCTAGAGGGACACTACAATATATATATATAATTTCTTGTCTACATGTATTCCTAATTTGAAACTTAAAATTTGAATGTATAGTCACTTTAGAATGGTTGAGTTATGAACAATAACATGTTACAAGTTGATTCCTTGTTATATGATTATTTTTCTTTGTATTAAGATCATATGTAGTTTCCTACCTCAAAAAATAATAATCTTGCTTTCCATGATGGTAGTCATAGTTAGATATAGAATTGTCTTAGAATGACATGTTATCATTTGTCCATCAAATTAGTTACTATATATTTCTCTTTTCAAATATCCTAATTAGTAAGAATTAATAAAAAAAATAAGCATAATGGCAATCATATGAAATATATATTTATCATTTCATTTAAATTTATGCTAAAAATATTTGTTTATGTTAAATTAAACTAACCAGTTAGGGTATCGAGAGATCAAGTTTTCATCATAAATATTATGGGTAAAAACTAACTACACTGATATGTTTGGTTGGGTAGGTAAACAAGTAGGTTGCATTATTGTGACCATGCCTCTTAAACCTTTTGAGATATTTTTGTTAGACAAAGTCTCTCAACAAATGTAACTAGTACTTGCACATATAGGAGGTTCAAGGGAGACACCGATAGGAAATAAGAGGGAAAAAGTAAACGAATTGTAATAACACATAAATCATTTACTT
The DNA here is from genome assembly GCA_007115665.2 of Sequoiadendron giganteum. Taxonomy (NCBI): domain Eukaryota; kingdom Viridiplantae; phylum Streptophyta; class Pinopsida; order Cupressales; family Cupressaceae; genus Sequoiadendron; species Sequoiadendron giganteum. The sequence goes on along the minus strand of CM021110.1, from coordinate 265,247,650 downwards.
CCAAAATTTGGACTATTAAATTATTGACTAATCCTAATATATATCCACAATATAGAGAGAGGGTATTTTGTTTCATCACTATCTAAAATTGTTAAATACAAAACATCTTAGTTGTCTTCAATTGCTCTGCCTAAAGATTAATGGGTTCAAATCTTTTCATTAAAAAATAAAGGGTTTGAATCTATAATCTGCTTCAAATAAAAAACATATTTGTATACATTGAACCAGTTTATTATGAATAAAGACCAAGAAAAATATGTTCTAATAACCAGCACAAAATAACAAGAATTTCAGTTTTCACTAATAACAATCTATCAAGAGTCAAGACCATTAAGAGTAGCTCAAAAAGAACTTTCCAAAAAACTATATAATATGTTATATGTTAAGAGTATGCAAATTCTAGTTGCATGTGGCTGAATTAAATAATTAATAATAAATGATAAATAATGGAATGAAATAAACGTTGAAAATCTAGATTTTTTGAAATCGAGAGTTATTTGATTATGAAATATTTGCATACAAATTTAAAACATAAAGCAATGCAAATGAGAAAAGAAACCTTGCCATAAAATTGATAAAAAACACTCAAATGAAAATAGAATGTACCCATTGAGTTGTCAAATCTATTTATCTAGCTTTTATGTGATAAGTGAGATTTTGGAGGATTTTACCTGATATTTTGAAGCTTTTATCATTAAATGACAACTAGTTTAATTTCAAATCAATATTTATCTAGTTTTTATGTGATAAGTGATATTTTGGAGGCTTTAACCTGATGTTTTGAAGGCTTTTATCATTAAATGACAACTAAAAAATGGCTAAAACTTATTTTCCAACAACTCAACAATGATTTACAAGTGAGACTAATTTCAAGCTCAAATCTAACTATCGAATAAAAAATACTTATAATAATAAAAATCAATCTGTAATATTTTTATATTTACTTAAATGTTAAAATAACAAGGTTGGAAAACATTAACATCATATTTCTATATCAATTAAATAATGAATCTCCACTTTCCATTTAATATAACTTAGTAATCAACTTTTGTTGATATTTACAATATTCAATATTAGAAAATACAAAACACTCGAACCTACATTCATTCTCAAATAGCAGGTTGCAAAAATAGCATACCAAGCTCTAGAATCTAGTAGCTTTGAAACCATGATATTGTTAGAACTAATTTTCATTTCTTCTGAAAAGATTGAAGTAGCAGCTATATGAAGTTTGGCTTTGGTTTCCCCCATTTTGGAAAAATCTTCTTTGGTAGGGTTTCCTAATAGTTTTTCTACAAATTATGCTCATTTTTTCTAATCGACATGATTGAGGTACCTAACTTGCCATGGTTTACGCAAGTTTTTTTGGGGGGAATTTGTATGTGACCAAAACTGTTTTTGCTATGTTTTATTTTCATTCTTCACTAATAGAATAGATTACTCTTTGTTTTGGTTAAAGATAGAGGTTATTGAGATAGGCAATGTCAACTTCAATAGTCTTGGGTTTCTTGGGCTTGGGACGAGGAAGCTTTGGAGTAGTCAAACTTAGCACTCCATCGTGACAAGTAGTAGAAATAGCCTCCATGTTTGAGTCATCTGGTAGAGTAAATTTGAGCATAAATTTACCAATGTTGCACTTCATTCGAATGCATTTTACATCATGCTCCTCATCCCTCTTTCACTCACCACTGATTGTGAGTACAGTCTTGTCCTCCACCTGAACCTGCTTGCTCACAAACGCACAACAATCGCTTAGTCAGTCTCAGCAGCCAAGGTTTTCAACCCTTCTTTATACCGCACATGCACAAAAAACAAGGCTTTTGAAGGTTTATAAGTAAAATACCTTGATGTCCTTGTTTTTAAGGCTAGACATGCCGATTATGAAGACATATGAGTTAGGGTACTCTTCGACATCAACAGGAGTAGAAGACATGGCCTTGGTGTCCCAAAAATAAGTACACGTAGGATTGTTGAGGAGCTTCTCCATTTCATCGAGAACACTGAACAATTGTTGAACAGTTCTTAATAGGGGATCCATCTCTTCTCACACCTCACAACTCTACAATATCGTCAAATTTCATTTCATTCCACTTTCCTTTCTTCCAGATCATTAAAAATCACTCCCAGCTATACAACCTAACTATGTCACTACACTCAATATTCTCCCAACCTGTGCTACTTTGGGAGCACTGCAACATATTCATTCATCTATTGTTGAAATCTATTTATAACAAACGGGAAAGTAAACTTACAATATAAGATTTTAGCAATCCGTGGAGATAAGAATTTAACAATCTGTGGAGATAATATTTTAGCAATTTTTTAAACCAAAATGTTGGGTGCGAGTTAAATTTGATTTGATTGCCTGCAACTATAATTGTTCATTCAATGCAATCGACTAACCACTGGGTGGGTACATGGAAATGGGTAGCAATTCCCTGGACACCCTCAAAAAAAAAAGTTGTAAACCATAACGCGAGCGCGTTATAACCCGCTCGCGTTATGTCTTCCGTTAAACCTAGGCAAGGTCCCGATGGCTAACACTACAAAGCCATAACGCGAGTACATTATAATGCGAGTGCGTTATAATGCGCTCGCATTATCGACTGTTAAAAGAAAAAAAACAAATGCAAATCTCTCATTTGCATTTTGACTAGTTTTTTTGTGCACCTGCAGCCAAAAACACCAAAATAGCGTGCTCGCATTTGAGGAGAAGAATTTCTTCACCAAGAATCTAAATTCCTTCGCAACGATGGTGCCACGACGACGAGGAGCTATAAGAGGTAGGGATTCTATGCTTTTTATTTTTAATTTGTTAGTTTTAGGTTGAATTGGTTAGTTTTAGGTTGAATTTGGTATCTATTTGTTTGAAATTTTAGGAGATGCAAATCAACCTGCAAACCCTCAAAATCCTCAATAGGAGGACCAACCAAATCCTCAAGATCAAAATCAACCACAACATCAACCTCCTCCACCAATCACTCAATCCCCTCCTAGCACTCAACAAAATTTAATGAGTGAAATTAAGAACAACAAA
>CM021110.1:264729479-265244513 GCA_007115665.2 Sequoiadendron giganteum | reverse complement strand
ATAGGGGTTGAGGGATTAAGAGGGTATAGGTGTTGAGGGATTAGGGTTTAAGGGTTGAGGGTTGAGGTTGAGGGTTGAGGGATTAAGAGGGTATAAGGGGTTGAGGGATTAGGGTTTAAGGGTTGAGGGTTGAGGGTTGAGGGATTAAGAGGGTATAGGGGTTGAGGGATTAGGGTTTTACGGTTGAGGGATTAAGAGGGTATAGGGGTTGAGGGATTAGGGTTTAAGCGTTGAGGGTTGAGGGTTGACATGAGGGTATAGGGGTATAGGGATTAGGGTTTAAGGGTTGAGGGATTAAGAGGGTATAGGGGTTGAGGGATTAGGGTTTAAGGGTTGAGGGTTTAGGGTTTATGTCTCTATCTCCCACTCCCCACTTCTCCCCTTCTCCCACTCTCTCCCAATCTCCCCCCCTCTCTCTCTCTCTCTCTATCTCCGACTCTCCACTTCTCCCCTTCTCCCACTCTCTCCCACTCTCCCACTCTCTCCCACTCTCCCCCTCTCCCTCCTTCTCTATCTCCCACTCTCCACTTCTCCTCTTCTCCCACTCTCTCCCTCTCTCCCACTCTCCCCCACTCTCCCACTCTCCCCCTCTCTCCCTCTCTCTTTATCTCCCACTCTCCACTTCTCCCCTTCTCCCACTCTCTCAGCTCTCCCTTCTCCACACTCTCTCCCACTCTCCCACTCTCTCCTCTCTCCCTCTCTCTCTATCCCACTCTCCCACTTCTCCCCTTCTCCTCTCTCCCTCTTCCCCTCTCCCGGGTCTCGCCCTCTCCCACTCTCTCCCACTCTCCCCTCTCTCTCTCTCTCCCTCTCACTTCTCCCTTCTCCTCTCCCCTCTCCCCTCTCTCCCTCCCTCTCTATCTCCCACTCTCCCCTCTCTCCCTCCCACTCTATCTCCCACTCTCTCCCTCTCCTCTCTCCCTCTCTCTTTCTCCCACTGTCCCCTTCTCCCTCCCTCTCTATCTTCCACTCTCCCCCTCTCTCCCTCCCACTCTCTTAGAAACTCCTATACTATCAAAAATACACTAAGAAAACCTAATTTCACATAACGCACTCACATTATAACGTGAGCGCGTTTTGTAGTCCACTAAAACGGTAAAAAAAAATCAATATACCCGTGATTTGAAGGCCCACATTTTGCATATTCCCCTGGTTCCGCGCATGCTCCGACAAAAAATATATTTTTGATGATGTTGTGAAGTGTGCAAGCATCTTTTTCACTTTCCATCACCTTTTCCATGATCTTTTTACCACCTTTGGATGAAATAGCAGAGTTTCCACATTGAAAGACATATAATATCAATTGAAGTTTGAATTCCATTGAAAACTGATATACAATTGAAGTGTGGAAGGGAACAAGATTTTGAACAAGTCAAATTGTTATGGAGTTTGAAGAAAGAAGAAGCTAAGGCTACATAATTGGGTTGAACTCCTCCATTTGAAAGTCTGGTTTTTAAGGTATGTGAAGTCTTTACAAATTTTCTTTCATTCTATTATGGATTGCTTTCATTTTTGTTTGTCATTATAACCTTAGGTTGTCAATGCACATTTTAAATTACCAAATTATATACACAATTATTTACACTTGCCAATTATAGAAATTCAGAACCATTCACCAAAATTCATCCTTTAAGACAACTCCAAGCCTCTCCCATTCCTATGAAGGGTCCAAACACCTTCCAATACCTTTGCACAAACTGATGCAGTAAAAAGGAAGAAATCAACACCTTTCTTGACACACTTATTCAACTATATTTCCCTTCACAACATATTTGATTCGTGAAAAGACAATTAGGTCTCAAAACAAGATAATTTCTAGGTTTTAGGACCTTACCCGCTCAACTAGGCTTCCAATACAAAAACCCCCATTGTTCAATGCAAAGAGGGAGGGTTTATAGAAACTCATATACCCGGGCCTTCCCAGACCATTCCAAAGCATCAAACATCTTCAAAATACCCTGCACAAGGTCAAAAGTTCATTACATAGACGAGTCCTTCAACAATTGATGGGGAGTCTTATCTTTCAAGAGCAATATTGGTCTTCCCAAGACCTATTCTATGGTCTTCCTACGGTATTCCTCTCTACCCTACTCAGGGATCCCTCCTAAACCCCTCTCACCACATAAGACTCCACCAATTTCAAATTCTTCACCATTGCTCTCAATTCACCACTAAGCTTCCCTGGGCTCTACATTGACCCAAAGTGTCCTAACCATTCGAGGGGCTACAAAAGGGTATTATCACTATCCCCTTGTTGATTCGACTCCTCACTGATCCATCTCATAGGATTCTTTCACCTTGTACCCATTGCTTTTTTGAAAAACCCAATTTTAGGCCTTGTAGCCTTTTGCCCAATTAAGCCTCCTAGAACCCGTTTTCTTGGATTTTCTCAAAAATGGTCTTAACAACCCCCAAATATTTTTATAGATTCTTTCTAGTGGTACCCTAGGCTTAAATATTTACTATGTTTTTAGTCCCTTTGGCATTTGTACATAGGATTGTCCTCATACCCCCTATTTTCAAGGGTTTCTAGGGTTCTGGCTCCTTTTTCCAACTTTGAGGGCTTCAATGACCTCCTCAACTCTCCTCCTTGCATAAACATGTCTGGAATAAATGTTCCCACACTCTCTTTCTCTTGATTGGCACAAAAAAGTCCATTTAGCAACTTTCTTTACTGCTGTCCTCTCCAAGCCAGTAGCCAAAATGCACTTGCACTCGCCTAGTTCTTGATGAATTCACCATCTCCCCTGCAAACCAAGACACCACACACCATATGTACACTATAAAAAAATTCCCCTAATTGATTCCAAGTGGCCATGGTAGCCTTTCCATGGGAATTCAAGTGGGGATCATTATTTCCAAAAACTGGCCTAAACCGGCTATGAAACCAAAAAATCTAAAAACTTGCAAAATAAAAAGAAATTGAACTAAATGGCTAATATAATGCTTCACACAGTAATTAAGTAACACAATTGAAAGAATCAAAGCATTAGACAGGTTCTTTCAATCCATTCTTGACTGGATGAAGGCACAAAAACATAAATTCAATGAAATTTGCACTCTTCCAACTCATAAATTCCCCTTCCAAAACTCCAAATCGTAGAATAGCTTTCCCACATGCTCAATTAGGGTTTTTATGACCTTATATACCTTTCTCCCATATGATAGGAACCTTGGGTTGGGCTTAGAGCATCATTAATGCCCTTTTCCCACTTTTAGGACAAATTACCAAGTCTACATGGACTAATTTGCCTAATTTCATCATTCAGGCTTCTCCAAACTTCAAGGCTCTAGACTACCCTAAGTTTTCCTTAACTCACACATCAAAACCACTATTGGGACTTTACATCATAGTCCTTATTCCCTTGGTGGTTGGCTAGAACCATCAACAATAAAAGACTACTTTTGTACAAGATGATTGTAAGTATTATTTAAATGAAGCCTTCAATGACATATATTTTTCAATTATCTTGAATGGATACATTTTTTAGGAACTAATATTCATCTCATTACCATGGTACAGATAAAATTATCTACCATGCCGAAGAAAAAGACAAAGAGGAAACTAATAGATGAAGAGAACGAAACCTTGAAAGAAAAAGAGAGAGTTCGGGTGGCGGCATATCGTGAAAAGAAGAAATTGGAAACGATTGATGAAAACAACTTGATTGTAGAGGAACCTCAACCTTCAAAAAGAGAATGGGAATTGGCAACACAAAAGGCATGAATGTGAAAGCATCATCGTAAGACAGATTCAGATACTGTAGTTGGAGACACACCCTCTACGACAAGTGAATATGAAGGGACACCATTAAGCACAAGCGAATATGGAGGGACACCATCTAGCACAAGTGAATATGGATGGACACCATCTACTGCAAGTGAATATGGAGGGGCACCATTTACCGCAAGTGAATATTGTTGGACACCATCCAACACATCTCAAGTTGAGAGTACATCATCACTGGAAATTGACGAAGAAGGTATGCCATCATTCCCATGTGAACCTCAAGGTATGTCTTCTTCTCCACCCTCGATTGAAGGTATGCAATCTAGCTCACCTCAATTAAATATTGATGAAATTCCTAATGTTGAGATGTATGTACCTAGGAGAACACCACCAAGAATTTTGCGTAGAAAACCAAAGTATTTGATTAATATTGATGATGAGATTTGGCAGCACATGGAAGGTAAGATTTCAACACGCACTTGTAGAAGATATGCTGATAAGATTTGGGAACGATTCTTTGAAAGGCTAAATGAGACTGCAAGATGTCAACTATTTGTTGAAATGATGCGGGGTGTAAAGTATAGGAACATCATGAAGACTCTTGGGTTGAGAACATTGAATGCATCGAGTGAAGACACTATTGTGAAGAATCTAATGGATGCTTATGAGAGTGTGGGTAAGACCTCACGCTCAAAGGATAGTAATGTCACCCGACATGTCATTACATCGACTTTGGTAAGTTTTCAAACAAAGAGAGCTAGCCTAATTAGAAAGACTAGTGAAAAAATAGGAATTAGTAGAAAAACTTTATCAAGAGCCATTCAAAGGCGGCAAAGAATTGAGGGAAATGATACAAATGAATTATGGGCATTCTCGGGGAGATTGTCATGAAAAGATAAAGAAGTTGTCGAAGCCTTGAGAACACTAATTCAAGAGTATTGGAAGAATAACACAAGGCCATCTCCAAATCAAAGGGATGTGGTAAGAAGGAGAATTAGTAGTCAAAATCGTGAGCCACATCCAAAGCATTTTTTGGATATGACTCAAACCCAATTTTTTCAGAAATTTGAAAATGATTATCCTCAAATTAGTATTTCTCAAAGATTTTTTGAACTACTTAAACCTTTTTATGTCAAGATAAATCACACATGCACTACTTGTTGTTGTAGACTACATATTGAATTTTCTAACGATTATGATGTTTATCATTCTATATGTTTAGATTTGCATACTAACGATGTTTTGTAGGATTGTGGCATAGAAGCCCCACCAAAATCTTCAAGAGAGTTCTTATCAAATTTTTTATGTCAAATAGAGGATGGCTAGATATTCTATAGGACAACATGCTTGGATGGTTCATGCGAGCCTTGCGGTGGCTTCCAACGTATTTCAGTATGTCAACATATGGAACGCACAGATGAGGTGGGACAAAAACTAGTAGAGTTCGGGAAGTATAAAATAGTGGCATATGCTACAAAAGATGGGTCTCAAGCAAAAAGGTGTGATTTGGTTATTGAGAAAATTCCAATGTACAAATTTATGACCACATTTGGTGATAGTATACTATCTGAGTATGCAATGCATACCCATAGAGCCCGATGGTTGGACACGCAGTTCAAGCTATGCAAGGACACCTTTCCAGTTGGAAGCATAGTATCCATGGTTGAATTTCTAGAGAACTAAAATCTACAACCACAACATGAGGTGCAGTCACAATATTACAACTCTACACAAATTTTGATATTTGTGCACATAGCATTCATTCATGCATTTGATAGTACAGATGAGCAAAGGAAGGTATTGAGGGAGTACCACTTTTACATTAGTGATGATCGCACACATTCTCTAGAGATTGTGCAAGGTTGCTTCCAGATGTTCTACAGTGGTTTGGGTCAGAGGGGCATAAAATACGATCAACATATAATATGGTCTGATAACTGTGTAGCACAGTTCAAGAACTCGCGCATGTTCTACTGGTTGTGTAGGATGCATGTCATTATAGGTGTTCAACATATGTGGAACTTTTGTGAGGTTGGACATGGAAAGGGGGAGCATGCATGAAAAGAGCATTAGCACGAGAAGAGTTAAAGTATAAAGACAGTGCAAAGTTGATAGATGCAAAATCGATCGTCGAGTGGTGTAATGCTTTGATGGGTCCAGGTAATGAAGGAACATCTTCAGTTCGTAGATTTTTTTGGTTGATGGATGCTACTAACATTGCACCATATGAAGACTGTTGTACACTAATAGGATCGAGTGAGGTACACTCTTTCCTTAGCTCAAATATAGGTTGATTGAGTATCGATGCATGAAAGATGGCATGCTTTTGTTCTTCATGTACAATGCAAGACTGGAATGATTGTGAGTCAGGGGAGTGGGTTGACAAATGGTTCACAAGTTATCTTAGCCCACTTCACATGTATCGCCCTTCGACGGCATTGGAACCGACATAAATAGAATCATCGGTCGACTTTGACCACATATATCGGTCGACTTTGACCACATATCAGATCTAGTTCAACGAGGTGATATATCTACTTTCTTAGTTGTTGAAATTCCATATCGTTAGATCTTACTTTGTACTGTATTTGTAATGTTGACAAATTTCAAGAGATTTTTTGCACATATCAATGCAGGGCATGTTTATGTAGTTATTGCAGATGAAGACAATGAAGAGGAAATAGACTATTACTTGTGTCGTTGTGTTGAGACCAAAAAGAAATTGGAGGCCCCAGTTATAGATGGAGAAAACATCAAATACCCTACAGGCTCACTTGTGGTTACTGGAACATGGCTTAGAAGGTACCCACATTCAAGTGTTAAACATTGGCTATTTTAGGACTTTGAAATGCATCGTAAGATTCTTCATTACTCGAACCTTGTCATGGCATCCAATGTTCATTTGACCAAATATGGGGGTAGACCTTTGAACAAGATGTTATGGAAGGTCCGTGAGTCTTACCATGAGGCAATACTTGACACAATAAAGAGTAGCTCAGACCCGGATGGTTTGTTGGATTAATTTGTAAGTATATGCACATTGGTTCTTATTAATTTATACTTGTATGCACATTAATTTGTTTGATGCCAATGCTATCATCTTCTTTTACAGTGATTGGTGTCCCCTTGCAAAAAATGCAAATATATGAGCCATCGAAGAGAATGTCAACTAGAAAAGCAATGCAACATCCTTATTTTGATGCCTGCATGCAACATCTGTAAGTGCCTTCCATCTATTTTTATTTCATTTCCATTTTGGATGCTCTTTATTTTTCTCTTTTACTTTGCGTATTTGTAAGTAAACTACTAAGGGTTGATTGATCTTTTGTTGCAAAAAATGCTGATTCAAGAGCCATTATCAAAAATCTCAGCCAAAAAAGCAATGCAACATACTTATTTTGATGATTTTGACAAATCTCAATTTTGATTTCAAGCCATTATAAGAGAGCATGTGAAGCTTAGCGAGGGAATCTCAAGTTACTCATTTGAAGTTAACCTCATGATGAGCACCTATGATGTAGACATGTAAAGAGAATCTTGAATGTATGAGTGACATTGTAAAAGATCTGAGAGAACGAAGTGCCAGAGGCATTGTAATAATATTTAATTACATAATGAGATATACTCAAATATTGTAAGGTTGAAGTTCATGTTTGGTGTAGTAGCACCTTGTTTTGTAAATGCTTTGAGTAGGAAAATTTGCAAACTTTGAATTTTGAAATGTAAACAATGTGAAAAAGGTCATATAAAGGTCATGTAAACAATTTGTACACATTTTTTTGCAACTCGTGTGACCAAGTGGACTATTCCAACACGTCCAAATAGGTATTTTTACACTAGGCATGGTCCTTTTTCGCACCGAAACACGTGGAATCGCTCCAAGCTATGTTCCACCAGATCAATCCCTTAAGGGTCCAAAGTGCAAAATAGATGCAAACTTCAACATGCTATTACTTGGATACCGTGACACTTAGAAAATTCTCATCTAATTCTACAAAAAGGCATTGGACCCCTCTAGAAAAACCTCTCTTGATTTTGGCTATCTTGGAGTGGTTTTCTCGTCGCGACGGATTTTCACTTGATGGAAAACGTGTCAAATTCAAGCTGTGCAAGTTGCAAAGTGGTGCAACTTTCGCTCTGTAACTCGTGTGACAAAGTGGACTATTCCAACACATCTGAATAGGTATGTTTACAGTAGGCATGGTCCTCTTTTTCACCAAAACACGTGGAATCGCTCCGAGCTATGTTCCATCGGATCGATCCCTTAAGGGTCCAAAGTGCAAAATAGCTACAAACTTCAACATGCTATTAATTGGATACCGTGACACTTAGAAACTTCTCATCTAATCCTATAGAAAGGCGTTGGACCCCTCTAGAAAAACCTCTCTCAATTTTGGCTATCTTGGATTGGTTTTCTCGTGGCGGCAGATTTTCACTTGATGGAAAACGTGTCAAATTCAAGCTATGCAAAGTTGCAAAGTGGTGCAACTTTCGCTCTGCAACTCATGTGACCAAGTAGACTATTCCAACATGTCTGAATAGGTATTTTTATTCTAGGCATGGTCCTCTTTTGCACCGAAACACATGGAATCGCTCTGAGCTATGTTCCACCAGATCGATCCCTTTAGGGTCCAAAGTGCAAAATAGCTACAAATTTCAGCATGCTATTACTTGGATACCATGACACTTAGAAACTTCTTGTCTGATCCTACAAAAAAGTGTTGGACCCCTCTAGAAAAACCTTTCTCAATTTTGGCTATCTTGGAGTGGTTTTCTCGTGGCGGCGGATTTTCACTTGATGGAAAACGTGTCAAATTCAAGTTGTGCAAAATTGCAAAGTGGTGCAACTTTCTCTCTGCAACTCATGTGACCAAGCAGACTGTTCCAACACATCCAAAGAGATATGTTTATGGTAGGCATGGTCCTCTTTTGCGCCGAAACACGTGGAATCGCTCCAAGCTATGTTCCACCGGATCGATCCCTTAAGGGTTCAAAGTGCAAAATAGCTGCAAACTTCAGCATGTTATTACTTGGATACCGTGACACTTAGAAACTTCTCATCTAATTCTACAGAAAGGTGTTGGACCCCTCTAGAAAAACCTCTCTCAATTTTTGCTATCTTGGATTAGTTTTCTCATGGCGGCGGATTTTCACTTGATGGAAAATGTGTCAAATTCAAGTTGTGCAAAGTTGTAAAGTGGTGCAACTTTTGCTTTGCAACTCGTGTGACCAAGCAAACTATTCCAACACATCTGAATAGGTATTTTTATGCTAGGAATGGTCCTCTTTCACACAGAAACACATGGAATTGCTCTGAGCTATGTTCCACCGGATCGATCCCTTAAGGGTCCAAAGTGCAAAATGGCTGCAAACTTTAGCATGCTATTACTCAGATGCCGTGATGCTTAGAAACTTCTCATCTAATCCTATAGGATTGTGTTGATCCTGTCTACAAAAACCTCTCTCGATTTTGTCTATCTCATAGTGGTTTTCCAGTGGTGGCAGATTTTCACTTGATGGAAAAAGCATCAAATGCAAGCAGTGCAAAGTTGCAGAGTGGTGCAACTTTCGTTTTGCAACTTGTGTGATCAAGTGGATTGTTCCAACACATCCAAATAGGTATGTTTATGTTAGAAATAGTCTTCTTTTGCACCAAAACACATGGAATCACTCCGAGCTATGTTCCACTTGATCGATCCCTTAGGTTGGAGGAGTCTTAAGTTGCAAATTTGTAAGTTGTTTAAAGCAACAAATTTGAAATGATATTGAATGGTCCAATTAGCACTCATTGCATCTAAGTGATGCTCACAGAGGTGAGGCACTAGGCCTTCCCAGGATGTCACCCATTCTAGTATACTCTAGCTCAAGCGCTTAACCACAAAGTATTTTCCCCAAGAAGGCATAGTGTAAAAGGCAGAATCCAGTGTACTTTTGATGAGTGGAAAGGAATTCCTAAGATACATGAAGGAGGAAAAAGGAGTTTTCTATGCAATCATGTTGAAGCCAAAGGAGGAGGAATCACCTAGTCGGCTACCTATGACAGCAGAGGTGAAGCAACTATTGGATCAGTTCAAGGATATCATTTGTGAAGGCACACCAGCTACACTACCACCTAAGAGGGCAATTAGTCATCAAATTGACTTTGTACCAGGAGCAACATTGCCTAACAAGGCTGCATACAAAATGACACCAGAGCAAAACAAGGAGATAACAAGGCAAGTTCAAGAACTTTTGGACCAAGGGTTGATCAAGAAAATCATAAGCCCATGTGTTGTTCCAGTGGTGTTGGCACCTAAGAAGGGAGATAAGTGGAGAATGTGTACTGATTCTAGGGCCATAAATAGGATAACCATTAGATAAAGGTTTCCTATTCCTAGGATAGAAGACTTAATGAACTGTTTAGGGGGGTGCTAAGTACTACTTCAAGATTGATTTGAAAAGTGGCTACTATCAGATTAGGATGAAAGAGGGAGATGAATGGAAGTCAACTTTTAAAACCACAGAGGGGTTATATGAGTGGTTAGTAATGCCATTCGAGCTTACAAATGCACCTAGCACTTTTATGAGGGTGATGAATGAGGTCTTGAAGGACTTTATAGGAGTCTTTTTGGTAGTCTACTTAGATGATATCCTCATCTTTAGCAAAATAAAAGAAGAACATATGAAGCACCTAGAACTTGTGTTGAAGAAACTTAAAGAGGAGAAGCTCACCATAAATCTTGATAAATAGGGTACTTGGTAACTTGTTGAGGTGTCTAACTAAGGAGTATGGACAAGGATGGGAACAAGTCATTTCACAGGCATAATTTTCCTACAATGATAGCACAAAAAGGTCTACTGGTAAGAGCCCATTTGAAATTGTATATGGGTTACATCCAAGGGGTGTACTTGAGCTAAGAGACCTAAAAGGTTATGAAGGAATCAATGGACATGCTGATGATTTTGCTCAGTCAATGAGAGAGGTTCATGAGCAAGTAAAGAAGACATTAATGGAGGCTAACCAAAAGTTGAAGGCTAAAAGAGATGAAGGGAAGAGAGATCTACAATTTGAAATAGGTGATTTGGTGATGGTATACTTGAACAAGGCAAGACTAAAAAAAGGCATACCAAGTAAGCTGCAGATGAAAAGGATATGGCCATGTAAAGTGTTGGCTAAGTATGGATCCAATGCATACAAGGCGGAGTTACCCAAGGAGATGTCCATTTTGCCTATCTTCAATGTGAAGGACTTGGTGAAGTATAAAGGACCAGAAATGGTGAGGAACAGTATAGTGCTGAGGTGAGTAAGGATGTGGATGAACTCAAGGTACCTGATCAGATCAGACCACAAGTGGACAAGATTCTGGACTCAAGGGAGAAGAAGAAGACTAGGCACAAGACATACATGGAGCACCTAGTGAAGTGGAGACATCAACCAGAGTCAGAGGCTACTTGGATAGCAGAAAGTGACTTTAAGAAGCATTGAATTAGTGAGGAGCTCTTGACACCATAGGTTCCTTAACTTCTTTGTTGCAGGGGGGAGAATGGTGCAGGAGCACCTTAAGATCTTTTGGAGAGATCTTTGCAATTTTGGCTTGTAGGTGGTTCTATCCAACCACCAAGGGAATAAGGACTATGATGTAAAGTGCCAAGAGTATTTTTGATGAGTGAATTGGAAATAGGTTTGTTAGGGGCTTGCAGTTTGGGTAAGTCTTGGACACTGTGAGCATTTTGAGCAATGTTGTCTTGGCTATTTGTCCTGAAAGTTGGAAAATGGCATTAATGATGCTCTAAGCCCGACCCAAGGGTCCTAGAATATGGGAGAAAGGTATATAAGGTTAGAAAAACCTTAATACTTGGGTTGGAGGATTTTTTTCACGAATTGAGACTTGGAGAGTACATTTTTGTGATTGGAAGAGAGCAAGTTTTCATTGAATTTCTGTGTTTGAGCCTTCATCTAGTCAAGAATGGATTGAAAGGACTTATCTAATACTTTGATTCTTCCATTTGTGTCACTTAATTACCTTGTGTAGCATTAGATTAGTCATCTAGACCGACTGGTTATCTTTTTGCAAGTTTTTGGTGTTCTTGGTCTCATTGTTGGTTCAGGCCAGTTTTGTGAATAATGAGTCCCACTTGACTTCCCATGGCTTTCCTCTCATGGCCACTTGGAATCAAGTTGGGGAATATGTAAATAGTGTACATATAGGTTTTGGGGTCTTTTTTTGCAGGGAAGGTGATGAAATCATCAAGCACTAGGCAAGTGCAAGTGCATTCTGGCTAGTAGCTTGGAGAGGACAACAACAAGGAGAGTTGCTAAATGGATTGGTTTGTGCCAATAAAGAGTATGGGAGTGTAGGCACATGTATCTCAGTCATGTGTGTACTAGGAGGAGAGTTAAATAGGTCGTTGAAGCCCTCAAAGAAGGAAAAAGAGCCAGAAACCATAGGAACCCTTAAAAATAGGGGGTTTGAGGACAATCATATGTACGGAAACTTGTAGGACCTAAGGCCTGGTAAATATTGGAGCCTTGATGGTAAAAATAAATAATTTACAAAAAAATTTGGGGGTTGTTAAGACTGATTGTGAGAAAAGTCAAGAAAATGGGTTCTAGGAGGCCAAATTGGGGCAGAAGGCTACAAGGCCTAAAATTGAGTTTTTCAAGAAAGCGATTGGTAAAAGGTGAAAGAATCCAATAAGATGGATTAGTGAGGAGATAAATCAACAAAGGGACAACTAGGATACTAGTGCGGGGACACCTCGACTCTTGAAATTTATGACAAGCTTCATAATTTTGTAATGTTTTAGTCATTTATAATTTTGTGGGACCATGTTAAGAAATGGTTAAGTGTTTAAAATTGCAATGATATATTCATCAAAAGGATTAAATGACAGTTGTAACCGAATGGGAATATTGGGTAGATGAATAGTTTGTCTAACTACCCTAGAATCTCTATAAAGAGACAACATGCAACCGAATACGGGGAGATAGAGGAAATAGAGAGTGCAACTATGGGAAAACAAAAAAGAGAGTAAACAAGAGGGAGAAGAAATCGAGCTCTCTGGCCTTCGGCCAGAGAGCCATTTAAAGCATGTATATTTTTGAAGTGTTAATATCTAGAATTTGTTAAAGAGGAGTTTTCATTTCCCGTCGTGTCGTTCTCTCTATCTTTCCTGGTTTATTCTTTTGCAAATTGTGAATGCAGATTAGTTTTGAAGGATTCGCTATTGTTTTGAATGTCATGAATGTCTTGTTTTTGGGTTTCTTTATGAAAGTCTCGAATGGAATAGGAGAAATGGTTTCAGTTGATAGGGAATATATGTAATATAACCGAGTGTGAAATTCTTGTATGGTTTTAAATGTATAATGGTTTTCAAAGAAACCATTACATCGCTCGACCATTGTGTTTGAGCAATGTGTGACTCGGGCTTTGAACAACGAAAAGGTGGCAGATAGAGTTAGAGGCTTAAGAACATGTCTTGATCAGTAGTGATCAATAGTGATCAGTAGTGATCAATAGTGATCAGTAGGTTAAGGAGTGAGAAGGGTGGATGAGCCACTGTCTTGTGTTGTTTCCTCTGCATCAGAATGGTATCAGAGCCAGAAGGTTCTGAGTGTGTAGAAGGTAATCTACACCAGGCAGTAGCGTGGGTTCTTGGTTGCAAGTTGATCCATCCAAGCTACAGGAAGGACACAGTTGTTCTTGCGTGTGTGAAGATCTCAAGCTGGGGTCTTTGTATTGTCTACACTAAGATGAAGCTGGGTAGAAGGTGCAATGAGAGCAACCACTAAGAGAAGGGTGGGAAGCATCTTCCAGTATCTTGTGTGGGTAAGATGGTAGTATTCAGGATTCAATGGCAATATTTAGATATATAAATATTATGATATTGCTATCAGGATTCAATCGTGTAGTTTTATTAGTCAAACTCATTGACCCATGATTCATCAGTAGTGGTTCACAAGAACCCATCTCTCATGATAATGAATGGTTCATAAGGAGGAAGATAAATCTTCATACATTTCTTCTATCACAAATGAGAGAAGTGCTTGGTTTCATGAAGGTCATAAGACAACCATTAATGGGGAGTGGATACATGAAGAACTAATGGAGAATGATAATGGCTTCAGACCTGCTATAAAGGAATTTTTTTTTTGTTTCAATGATGCAAGAGGTTTTTGGTTTCACTACCAAAATGAGCCTACAAGAATGCATGTGAAACTCCTTTTGACCTTGAGGGTGTACTTACTCCATCTCAAGGATCATGCATTGAGGATGACATAGATCAATGCTACGACTAACCAATTAATAATTATACACGTGAATAAGTCAAACATGTATATTTCAATAAGGGAACTACAAGTACTCATAAATACGTAAGCCTCAAAAATTATACACACGAATACATAGTATACACAAATTAAAATAAAGTATATACATGAATACAAGGTATATGCATGAAAACATGTAAGCCACAAAGTATACACTCGAATGCATGTAAGTCACAAAGTATACATGTAAGTTGTAAAGTATACACTTGAATATATGTAACTCATATCTATTGAACCATCAATTTAGAATGCAAATATGGACAGGCATCGAAAAAAGATATTCGTATTAACCAAATAGCCATGTAGGCATACATAAATATATGTCGATATAAGTATGAAATATATGTACAAAATAGCCATATAGGCTTATGAGAATGCCATCTAGGCATACAATGTCAAATATTTCCAATAAAAAATATGTACAAAACTGCCATGCAGGCATACAATAAAGGACTCTGGAATCAAAAGTCATTGCTCTCCATGCCCAGGAAATAAAATATTTCCCTTTCCTTTTCGCTCGGCTGGCAATAGGTCTATCACTTATTTTGCTGTGCTCGTGGAGTGCTCCTGCTACTCCTCCTAGGGTTTAGTTCATGGTGAAGTTTTAACTATTACAATAAGAAGTAAAAACATGAATATATAGAAATTACATTATAAAAAATGATATATTTGATAAAATAATCACTTACAGCCATCTCATGATCTCTCTCCATGAGGGAAATATCCTCACGCCCATGCTCAGGTGTGCTCAAGCCCTGTATAAACCATACAAATAGACAAAAACTACGTGAATCAATAATGGTTTGATTTCTGACTAACATCTATAACAACAAATGTAAATTAAAATTTACTAATTTGCCTCATACCTCTTCTGTCAGAGCCATCGAGGATTGTATAGAAGATGCCACACCAATATCCATTGCCCTCGTCACATTCAGAGGTGTATCGTCTCGCAACAACTAAAAATAAAACAACAAATTATTCAACGTAATCAACAATGTGCATGTATAAACTACACAAATATATTAAGTACTTGATTCATTAGTTAAACTCTTTATTCTATTACCCACGTGAAGGTTTGAGAAAATCCACCGCCACTGGGAAGTGTTCCATCAAAACCTCCAATATTAGTCTGTTCAACATCCAAAATTGCATATTAAATTACCATTCATAAAACAATTCCATTAATATGCAATAAACTTATAATTGTTTACTAGTTACATACCCTAGCGATAGGTGTACTGTAAAAATAGGTTGGTGGGGGGCCGGTGTATCCAGTCTCAACACTATGACCTTGCAATTTTATTAAAATCATAAAAAAAATTTAGTTAATCTTGTATTTCAAAATCAAAATTTAATAAATTAAATTCAATGAACACATGCAATAAATTTTACCTGACTATCAATTCCATATGCCTCATGCAAAATGTCAGCTGCCCTCTCCATCTCCATAGCTACAAACAGATCCTGTGTACCAGTCTCCTGAGGGTCGGTGGGGTCATGTGAACAAGTAGCGCCACAAGATTGACACACATGTGTTCAAAGACCACCACTAGAAGAATCCCCTGGATGGCACTGTAGAATAGGGCTAGTATGATGGATTACACTCTGGGTCAAAGTGCTGATTGCCTGCAATGTCTCTACGTTAGCACTTTCCTTCACGATGGAAGGCATAACAATGTGCTCATGAGGCAGCCTAGCGAGAGCTCGTCTACCTTGCTGCGTAGGATCCGGCTGTGCACTAGGTCTATCCTGAGCTGACCCCCCACCTCTCCCCTGGAAATCCCTCATATCAAAATAATTTAGGATTTTGTTCAATATGAACTCACTGTATAGTTTCTTAAGGAAATATTGCGGGACCTCGCAATTGTTGCACGGCGGGTAATCGAAGACCATGTACCACCTATCATAAAACCTCTCCTTCATTTGTTGGTGGTGGCACCAATGGATAGGAAACCTCTTCGCATTGAGGGTAAGATTTTGATTTGTGTGTGGGTCGGTGAATAATGAGCACAAATCACCTTTTGTTATTTTTAAATCTTTCACATCCTTGTATGATAGTTTATTTGTATAATACTCCCTAGCCGCCTACCTCCTATCTTCCCATTCAGTTATTTGTTTGCTAATTGAATCTACGTTTGTTAACATATCTTTCAAGGAATTTGCTAGGGTCATTCTTTCTGTGGTTGAACCATTTGGATCACTCAACCTATTGATCAAATCCTCAATTTGTTTTTTGTTGTTCTTAATTTCACTCATTAAATTTTGTTGAGTGCTAGGAGGGGATTGAGTGATTGGTGGAGGAGGTTGATGTTGTGGTTGATTTTGATCTTGAGGATTTGGTTGGTCCTCCTATTGAGGATTTTGAGGGTTTGCAGGTTGATTTGCATCTCCTAAAATTTCAAACAAATAGATACCAAATTCAACCTAAAACTAACCAATTCAACCTAAAACTAACAAATTAAAAATAAAAAGCATAGAATCCCTACCTCTTATAGCTCCTCGTCGTCGTGGCACCATCGTTGCGAAGGAATTTAGATTCTTGGTGAAGAAATTCTTCTCCTCAAATGCGAGCACGCTATTTTGGTGTTTTTGGCTGCAGGTGCACAAAAAAACTAGTCAAAATGCAAATGAGAGATTTGCATTTGTTTTTTTTCTTTTAACAGTCGATAATGCGAGCGCATTATAACGCACTCGCATTATAATGTACTCGCGTTATGGCTTTGTAGTGTTAGCCATCGGGACCTTGCCTAGGTTTAACGGAAGACATAACGCGAGCGGGTTATAACGCGCTCGCGTTATGGTTTACAACTTTTTTTTTTGAGGGTGTCCAGGGAATTGCTACCCATTTCCATGTACCCACCCAGTGGTTAGTCGATTGCATTGAATGAACAATTATAGTTGCAGGCAATCAAATCAAATTTAACTCGCACCCAACATTTTGGTTTAAAAAATTGCTAAAATATTATCTCCACAGATTGTTAAATTCTTATCTCCACGGATTGCTAAAATCTTATATTGTAAGTTTACTTTCCCGTTTGTTATAAATAGATTTCAACAATAGATGAATGAATATGTTGCAGTGCTCCCAAAGTAGCACAGGTTGGGAGAATATTGAGTGTAGTGACATAGTTAGGTTGTATAGCTGGGAGTGATTTTTAATGATCTGGAAGAAAGGAAAGTGGAATGAAATGAAATTTGACGATATTGTAGAGTTGTGAGGTGTGAGAAGAGATGGATCCCCTATTAAGAACTGTTCAACAATTGTTCAGTGTTCTCGATGAAATGGAGAAGCTCCTCAACAATCCTACGTGTACTTATTTTTGGGACACCAAGGCCATGTCTTCTACTCCTGTTGATGTCGAAGAGTACCCTAACTCATATGTCTTCATAATCGGCATGTCTAGCCTTAAAAACAAGGACATCAAGGTATTTTACTTATAAACCTTCAAAAGCCTTGTTTTTTGTGCATGTGCGGTATAAAGAAGGGTTGAAAACCTTGGCTGCTGAGACTGACTAAGCGATTGTTGTGCGTTTGTGAGCAAGCAGGTTCAGGTGGAGGACAAGACTGTACTCACAATCAGTGGTGAGTGAAAGAGGGATGAGGAGCATGATGTAAAATGCATTCGAATGAAGTGCAACATTGGTAAATTTATGCTCAAATTTACTCTACCAGATGACTCAAACATGGAGGCTATTTCTACTACTTGTCACGATGGAGTGCTAAGTTTGACTACTCCAAAGCTTCCTCGTCCCAAGCCCAAGAAACCCAAGACTATTGAAGTTGACATTGCCTATCTCAATAACCTCTATCTTTAACCAAAACAAAGAGTAATCTATTCTATTAGTGAAGAATGAAAATAAAACATAGCAAAAACAGTTTTGGTCACATACAAATTCCCCCCAAAAAAACTTGCGTAAACCATGGCAAGTTAGGTACCTCAATCATGTCGATTAGAAAAAATGAGCATAATTTGTAGAAAAACTATTAGGAAACCCTACCAAAGAAGATTTTTCCAAAATGGGGGAAACCAAAGCCAAACTTCATATAGCTGCTACTTCAATCTTTTCAGAAGAAATGAAAATTAGTTCTAACAATATCATGGTTTCAAAGCTACTAGATTCTAGAGCTTGGTATGCTATTTTTGCAACCTGCTATTTGAGAATGAATGTAGGTTCGAGTGTTTTGTATTTTCTAATATTGAATATTGTAAATATCAACAAAAGTTGATTACTAAGTTATATTAAATGGAAAGTGGAGATTCATTATTTAATTGATATAGAAATATGATGTTAATGTTTTCCAACCTTGTTATTTTAACATTTAAGTAAATATAAAAATATTACAGATTGATTTTTATTATTATAAGTATTTTTTATTCGATAGTTAGATTTGAGCTTGAAATTAGTCTCACTTGTAAATCATTGTTGAGTTGTTGGAAAATAAGTTTTAGCCATTTTTTAGTTGTCATTTAATGATAAAAGCCTTCAAAACATCAGGTTAAAGCCTCCAAAATATCACTTATCACATAAAAACTAGATAAATATTGATTTGAAATTAAACTAGTTGTCATTTAATGATAAAAGCTTCAAAATATCAGGTAAAATCCTCCAAAATCTCACTTATCACATAAAAGCTAGATAAATAGATTTGACAACTCAATGGGTACATTCTATTTTCATTTGAGTGTTTTTTATCAATTTTATGGCAAGGTTTCTTTTCTCATTTGCATTGCTTTATGTTTTAAATTTGTATGCAAATATTTCATAATCAAATAACTCTCGATTTCAAAAAATCTAGATTTTCAACGTTTATTTCATTCCATTATTTATCATTTATTATTAATTATTTAATTCAGCCACATGCAACTAGAATTTGCATACTCTTAACATATAACATATTATATAGTTTTTTGGAAAGTTCTTTTTGAGCTACTCTTAATGGTCTTGACTCTTGATAGATTGTTATTAGTGAAAACTGAAATTCTTGTTATTTTGTGCTGGTTATTAGAACATATTTTTCTTGGTCTTTATTCATAATAAACTGGTTCAATGTATACAAATATGTTTTTTATTTGAAGCAGATTATAGATTCAAACCCTTTATTTTTTAATGAAAAGATTTGAACCCATTAATCTTTAGGCAGAGCAATTGAAGACAACTAAGATGTTTTGTATTTAACAATTTTAGATAGTGATGAAACAAAATACCCTCTCTCTATATTGTGGATATATATTAGGATTAGTCAATAATTTAATAGTCCAAATTTTGGAAGTAAATGATTTATGTGTTATTACAATTCGTTTACTTTTTCCCTCTTATTTCCTATCGGTGTCTCCCTTGAACCTCCTATATGTGCAAGTACTAGTTACATTTGTTGAGAGACTTTGTCTAACAAAAATATCTCAAAAGGTTTAAGAGGCATGGTCACAATAATGCAACCTACTTGTTTACCTACCCAACCAAACATATCAGTGTAGTTAGTTTTTACCCATAATATTTATGATGAAAACTTGATCTCTCGATACCCTAACTGGTTAGTTTAATTTAACATAAACAAATATTTTTAGCATAAATTTAAATGAAATGATAAATATATATTTCATATGATTGCCATTATGCTTATTTTTTTTATTAATTCTTACTAATTAGGATATTTGAAAAGAGAAATATATAGTAACTAATTTGATGGACAAATGATAACATGTCATTCTAAGACAATTCTATATCTAACTATGACTACCATCATGGAAAGCAAGATTATTATTTTTTGAGGTAGGAAACTACATATGATCTTAATACAAAGAAAAATAATCATATAACAAGGAATCAACTTGTAACATGTTATTGTTCATAACTCAACCATTCTAAAGTGACTATACATTCAAATTTTAAGTTTCAAATTAGGAATACATGTAGACAAGAAATTATATATATATATTGTAGTGTCCCTCTAGATGACATTATGGTTTTAGTTACTTTTGATTGGTTGTTAGTTGTTTAGCTGCTTTCGAGACTTTATTACACTATTGCAATATGTCATGGATGTTATGTTAATTGCTATACTCTGTAGATGATACACTTGACTTTATGATCATCTGGTTAATTTCATGTGATGAAATTATTATGGTAATGTGTCTATTGTGGTATATGTTGTTTCCGAATGTTAATGATGTTATTATGATGAAATTGATGTTCGATATAATGATTCATGTCAGTTCGGGTGAAGGAGACAGTGTAGCATTACTCATCCATGAGTACCCTCCTACGATGTGACTCTTCTTCATGATGTGTCTTCTAATATATATATATATATATGTTGATATGGTTGAAAGTGCAGTTTGATGCAACTTGGAAGTACATGCATCGACTCCACTTGCTTCGTCAGGTCTGAGTGTGCCAAGGACCAATGAAAATTTGTTGATGGGAGATAGTGTCTGGTCCTTTGTCATGAGCCATTGTTCTAGAAAGAACGAGTACCGTTCGTTACCCATTTGTTTCTGTTGGTGTTTGTCCCGTCATGTCATTTGTTGTTTCGTTATATCGTTCTTTGTTCGTCATGTTTAATATTGATTTGCTAAAATTAATTAAATGATTAATTATGAGTATTGAATTTAATGGTGATTAATTGCATTATTAGATTTAAGGTTATGTTTGATTACATTTAATTTGAACACTTATTTTAAATGTTAGAAGAATTAATTTATTAAAGATTATTAAAATATAATATTTTTGGAAGGATAATTAAATATAATTGCTATGAATGTGCAACTTGGATGTTTTTGAAATTGAATAAGTTGTTGTGAATGGAATTTGCAAAATATCTATATTCTGAACTTGATGTTAGGAAAGTTGTAACTTGCTAATTAATTGCATGCAATCGGTGAGTTGAGGGTGTGAATTGCATTTAATTGGGAATGAATGAAAAATAGAGGGGATTCTTTTTCATAGCAGTTGTTTTTGACAGAAAAAGTTTTGTTTTGTTTTCACGAGAATTTTTTTTTTTTCTGGAAGAGGGTTTTCTCTGTGTTTTTCTAGGTTCTTGATTGTAAAGTTTGGAGATTGCTAATTCAAAGATTTTGCTTGTGCTGAGAAGGTTCCATTGCATGAACTATTGGGTTTAACCTATTCGTTGTTCGAATCTAGAAAAGATTTCCAAGTTTTCTTCTTTTAAATTCTTGCTTGCTCTTGAATTAAAACATGCAAGGGTCTTTGTTATATTTTGATTGTGATATGTTGTGAAATCTTGTCTTGAAATCTGCACAACAATAGAAAAGGAAACATTGATGATCAACTTTATTTAAATCAAAGAGGAATTTTACTAAGGAAATATTTTTTTTAGCAAAAGTATTTTAAATAAATGTGTTCTTCTGAATTCTATTGTTTTGCGGGAATTTTTAATAAATTCATTATTTTGAATACATATGAAATGCTTTGTTACTCTCTTCTAAATCTATCTTTGTTTATGAATGAGAAATATGCATTGTTCTCTCGAAACGTTGGATGTTTTTAATTGAATTAGGCATAATCTGGTTAAGATCCATAGTCTTGTTATTTATGAAATCTGGTGTTTGAAAAATCTTGTATAAGTTGAAACCATACTGATTTCATACCCCGACTAGTTTTTGTTTATAGATTTATTTGTGAATCATTGGGTCATGCGTCTTGTCCATTTTTATTTGCATGCACCCGACCCTAGCTTCTTCCCTATCAATTTATTGTCTATGAAATCCACTTTACTCAAACTTGTGGTCTTGTGCCTAAAGTTTTTATCTGGTAATTTAAATAATTTAGAAGCAATTTGGACTGGCAATCATACGCCATGTTTTTTGAATCAACTCAACCCAAATGCAAATAGTAGCGTGAGTTTATGAAGCCACGCATCTTTGTTTTATTTTTCTTTGGTGGTCCTTTGAAGGAAACGATTGTGTGCAAGTTAGATATTCTCCATGTATATGTATTTCATCCTTCTCTTGACTATTCTTTATCTACGCACCATCGTTTCTTGAATTTTTCCCGCGTCAACTTCGATTCATCCAAATCTGTGCTTATTGTTGGTGCCCTTTGGATTTACTGATGTTTTCTTTTATTTGCATACCAAATACATACGTGTATCCATAAAATTTCCTTTCCCTCTGAGACATGCACAACCGGTAAATTTCCTCTATTCATTTCCTGATGCTTTGAGTTTGTTGTCATATCTTAGTGAATGCGTTTCCATTTACCTTAGGTTCTGTTGTCTGCAAACACACACTTTGAGTGCATATCTTAACTAACTATATCTAATTTTGATCGGTGCACATGTAATCTATTCCTTAGCTTAGATTGATAATATCATGTTTTAAAATATAACACAATCTTGATTTTGCTTTTAGGATTGCATGTAAGATTATTGTAGTTTTATTCTAGCAACTTATAGAAGGGTTTTATTTGTGCTTATGCATGCATCTAATATGAAACACTTTTGTGAAAATCTATTTGAGAAACTATTCATTATGATTGATCCACCAATCCTATCGCCTTGGCATGTGTTCGAATTGCATGTGGTAGGCTGGTAGTTAATAATTCCTTTATGATAGTCACCTATGTGATCAGACTGATTTGTAGCTTGCTCGCTATGGTAAATACCTCTATTTCAAACATTCATTTATTTTCCATCTTTGATAAGAGATTCCGTAATCATCTTCAACTAGTTGTTGTTCCTTAATCTCTTTAGGTTGTACATTGGTAATATTCATTGTGAATAGGTTCTATGTGTTTGATTTTAGATAAAGCATTCTTCCACATTTACCAAGGTTATATTTTGCATACAAATGTTCTTCTATTTTTGCACCTTCTATATTTATATACATATATAGTGCTATGATCACATTAAACTAGTTGCACAAGTATTCTTAAGCTTTTACGTCTCTTCTTTATGCGCATATATTAATTTTACTTTTTGTTTTCTTAATTCATGTAATTATTTAAGGATAAGGATTTAGGGGTAAGTTATGTGGAAATATAGATATGAAATTAACTTGTAATATATATTTCATTCTTGGCTAAAAATATCATTAAGTTAATTTGTTTATAAGGAAAACAAATAAATTAGAGATTTTGAATATGTCAATTGATTTACTTCTTGGAATTTTTGAATGTGTTGAATTGTATCCTTTGGTTATTTTGTTCAAAATAATGAAAGATAAATAGAATGGAAATTACATTATAAGTTATGATTTTGACATTTTAAGTTATCAAGTATTATTATGTATGGACGTTACATACATTATGCAATGGAGGGAATTATACTCGATACGTTATTTTTTTTCTATCATGAAGGGCAGCATTGATGATGTATTCTTTTTAAATCTTCTAGAGGCGTTGTAATGTAATTCATTTTGGTTGAATGAGATAGCTTGATTATCATCCTCTTTGCACGATTTTATTTATGATTGTGCCATGCATGATGGATAGTTTATTGAAGTATTTGAAATGTCTTTTTTTGGTAACAATCTAAGTATTAAGGGTCTATGTGAAAGGATGTTTTGCATGCATGTTGGCTATGTTGTCATTATCAATAGGTGAGTTGTACTTAGGAAGAGTGGCTTTCGTTAGTGGCCGGGACCCTGAAGAGGTTGCATGGGTAAGCTTTCAAAAGTAGTAACACCCCGCCGCATAACCCTAGAGGAATTTGCAATTAACTACTCAAACGCACAATTTTCTTTTTGTTTAAAGTGAAATTAACATGCAAGTTTACTACCCAATGCCAACAACCTCTAAGGTTATGAGACTGAGATTACTTTACAACCCATACATACAACATAATTGAATCCATAACATTTATCTACTTAAGAATTAAGAACACATACATTCCATACATGATAAATTACATCATAACAATAAGAGATACAATAAGCTTTCATATAACAATAATTTGACAAAAAGATTACATCTCTCATTCCTCGAATGAGGTGGAACCAATAAGCGTGATTACAAATTACAATCTTCCACCTCAGTTACAAATGAAGGGTAATAAATTAAAAGAATCAACTCAAATGAATATAAGCATGTAAAGTAACTGGATCCCACAAGCTCTACAACTGGAAATCTCATCAACACGAACAAGAAGGAAACCCAATGGAGTAAGGTGCATGTTCCACCCAACCAAGTGGTACCCGAAGGCCCACCCCCCGTGCTAGGAGATATTAACAAGGATTCCTAGACAAGACTATCTACCTATAGACACAGGATAAAACATAACTGAGCTTAATCAAATACAAATACAAATACAACACTATCACAATGGTTACAATGCTTCTAGAGTTAATTAATCAATTGCATCACTAATACAAACACACTATTGACTTAGGAGAAGTGTCATCACAATGATACATGAGATATCCTGGTAAGTCTTCTTAGGCCTCGACCCCCATTTCGAGATTTCCTAGAAACCTCTAATGACTCCCGACCCCTCATGCAAACCAATGTGGAATCAATTATCTCTCATAGAGACAAGATAACGATCTTTCCGTTCCAAGCCTTCTCATCCCATCCCAAGTCTATACAAGCCTTTGTGTCCATGAGTGAGGCACAATTATTCTTATTAAGTGTTTAATACTACCTATTCCTCTAATAAGTTCATTTACATTATCATTGGATTAACTAATTCACAATGAGTTACCCTGACACCACTTTGTGTGCCGACCCTCATTGAAAGCCACTCCTCTAAGACAACATGTGGAACAACTCCACATCCCAAGGGTAAACTAGTATGACTTAAGGATATTAAATCCCTATCCAAAACATAAGGGCAACACATCCCCGCTTGTGATAACCAGGTAATTAACTGGATACAACTATACGCATTACCCAAGGTAATTCAAAGGCTGACTAGCATAATACGACAACCCCAAATATTTAAAAACCCCATTTGGAAGACTTATTGACCCTTCTAAACAATTTCCCCCAAAACAAAAACAAAAAAAATTTACATTTAAAAGAGCAATTTAAACTGGAATTAAATCTACTTTTGTATTTCCTAAATCCACTTCCCTTAATGAAATTCAGTAGTTTATTGCCTTAATAAAACTAATTTACTAATGTCTCTTTCAGACAAAGGAGGGAATTAAACTATATATTTCAATTCCTTAATTGCTTTTAAATAATAATAATAAAATAACATTTACTTCTTCTATTAATAACATATCATTTTAAAAATAACCATTTCTTCTTTTCAAAATAAATCATTCTAAAATCAAATAAATTCATTTGTTAAAACATATTACTTTAAAATAAAATATTTGTTCTATTAAAACATATTATTTTAAAATCCTCCAATTGCATTTAAAACATGTCATTATTTAAATCACCAATTAAATATATATATTTAAATATTTAAATATTTAAATCATCAATTAAATATATATATTAAACATTATTATAAACATTTCCAAAACAATAATATATAATAATATATATA
This sequence comes from Sequoiadendron giganteum, assembly GCA_007115665.2. Lineage (NCBI taxonomy): Eukaryota > Viridiplantae > Streptophyta > Pinopsida > Cupressales > Cupressaceae > Sequoiadendron > Sequoiadendron giganteum. The sequence continues at coordinate 265,219,013 of CM021110.1, read as the reverse complement.
AACATATATACATAAATATATATATATATATACATACATATATAAATATATATATATATATATATAATATATATGTATTTTTAATATTTAAATATTAAATATTTTAATAGTATAAAAATATAATATAAAATATCATATTTTTTTATAAAAAAATGAATTGAAGAAAAGGTCAAGCGCAGATTATTTTTGGGAGGTGCGCTAAGGAATATTGGGGGTGACTATGTGAATACACAGCTGAACCCCCATTTACATGGGGGTGGTTGTGTATTCACACAACGAAACCCCAACTATATGGCGGCTGTGAGTGGGGCGTGTTGGGTGCAACCTCCCCCACAGCGCCTCCCATTGTGGGGGGTTGTGGGGTGAGCCCCCAGCGATCCCCAAATTCGCATTTTTTTTTTAAAAAAATTAAGAAACCTTGCAGATTTCGAAATCCACCCAATAAAAAAAGGTTTTTTGTTTCTTTTAAACAACCATTTCCACCATGAAAAAAAAAAAATATATATATATATATATATATATATATACTTTTCAATATATATATATACAGATTTAATAAATTTACAAAACCAGTTGAGCAAATAATTTTTAGAAATGATCATTTACAGCTATAAAGCCAAAAAAAATTTTGAGAAAAATCATTTGAATACAGAGGTTTCCAGAATTTGATACAAGATTTCACATGGGTTTTTCATCTTAATTCATTTATGAGTTTCTTAAACAATGATTTTCAAACAACATATCAAAAATAAGAATCTTTTCAAAAATGAAATTAATTTAAATAACAAGAACCTGGTTTCCAAAAGCTTGAGAGTATGTTAAATGGTGCAAAGATTCATCCACAGATTCAAGCTTCTTCCAAGCAAATCAACAAAGCATCTCCACAATCAAAATCCAAAACCAAAACCAGAATTCCTTCCTCTTTTCTCCTCTTTCTTCCTTCCCTTCTTCCTCTTGGACTTTCATGGTTAAAGCCATTAACTCCATATAAAAAAATATCTCTTTCAACCACCAACATAAATTTTTGAAAACAAAACAGAAAATATCTTCCAAATTCTTTTTGCATTCAAATCCTCCAAAAAATGCAAAATAAAATATTTTATAATTTTTTAAATAAAATATCTATCAATTCTAAAAATAACTTAATTCAATTCAATTAATTTAATTAATTTAATAAAATAAATATAATCCAAAGATTATATTATTTTACTAATTAAATAAATTAATTAACATCATCTAACATAATAAACCATATTAATTTAATAAACAATTTAAATATTTAATGTCATTTATTTACCTTTTTCAACTTGCAATTAAATAATATCAAGGTGAAATTGAATAACATTAAAGCAACCAAACCCAACTTAAAACCAACGACACACTATGACCAAGGTGATGACTTAACATGGAAAACCTAGCTACTATCTCCCAATCAAATATTGTTGGGCAATGGACACGTTCAAACCTGCCAAATCAGGTGGAGTCAATATCTTGTACCTGTAAACCTGCAAACAAAGAGTATATCGAACATGAATATATATATCATAATAAAACACACCGTGAAGAGGAAATCATGGAATCATAGGGCGCTTGCAATCGAGTGGTGCAATTTCGTCCCCTTCACCAATACAGTGTTACAAAACTGACAAATCTAACATCAAGAATCTAATCGAAGGCATAAAACAACATTAATTCAAATATCCTCTATGCTAATCTAAAACATGCCATAATGATAACATCAGAATAAAATACCATCACATCAAAATATAACATCACATCGCTTTACAGTTAGCGATTAAATAGTAACCGAGTACCATAGTCAAAGTACTAACAGAAAACAAAACACAACGAAGAAGAACATTGTCCGATCAAAAGAGCAAAAATGGAGGGGTGCTACATCCTCCCTCCCTAGGGTCAGGCTTACTCCTGGAAGCCTATGAACAAATAGGGATAGAGCTCCCTCATTCTAGCTGCATCTTCCCAAGTGGATGGCGTATCATCCCTAGGATCCCATTGGACCCTAACCTGATCAATATCTCACACTCGAAGAGCAAGCGTTTTGCGCTTCGTTATGACCACAGACTCCAAAGCCAGTTGCTCGTCCTTTACCTATAAAGCATTCCAATCAAGGACATGAGAAATATCTAGATGGTACGACCGAAGAACAGAAACATGAAATACATCATGAATACGTGAGAGACTGGGCGATAAAGCAAGCCGATAAGCAACTGGACCAATCTTCTCGAGTATCTTGAAGGGTCTGACAAAGTGAGGTGTCAACTTAGATCCCTTCCCATAATGGATTGGACTCTTTCGCGGATGCACCCGCAAGAAGACTCTATCACCAACAGAAAACTGTCGATCCACCCTATGCGCATCTGCATACTTCTTCTGCCTATCATGAACTGCCACCAAATGCTCTCTAATCTGAACCACCTCTTGTTCCATATCTTGCAACATCTCAAGACCCAAAATTACTCTATCTTCCAGTTGATCCCAACTCAAGGGAGTGCGACATGGTCACCCATACAATGCCTGGAATGGAGGCATGCTTGATAGAACTCTAGAAACTATTATTATAAGCAAACTACCAGATAGAGATAATATTTCCATTGTGTTTGCTAGTCCATCACATACATACATAACATATCCTCAATGATTTGATTGACCCTCTCAGTCTGTCCATTTTTCTCTAGGTGATAAGTTGAACCAAATTTCAACTGTGTCCCCATCACATGTTGTAATGAAGTCCAAAGAGCTGAGGTGAACACTAGATCCCTGTCAGAAATAATCCAGCGTGGAATACCATGTAACCTCACTATGTCCTCCATGAACACTCTAGCCACGGACGATGCATTATAGGAAGAGCGAATAGGTGAGAAGTGTGCTACCTTCGTCAACCTATCAACTGTCACCATAATCGCATCATGTCATCTCGAAGAGTAGGGTAAACCAACAATGAAATCCAATGAGATTATATCCCACTTCCAATCTGGTACTAAATGTGGTTGCAAAAGCCCTGCTGGATGCTGGTGTTCAGCCTTCACCCGCTGACACTCTAGACATCTCGACACATAATCTACAATATTGTGCTTCATTCTTGGCCAGAAATACAGCTAAAGCAAATCTGTATGCATCTTCTTCACCCCTAGATGGGCTGAATAAGGTGCACGGTATGCCTCATTCATAACCAAGGTGTGAATATCACCTAATGAAGGAATGTATATGCATCTCATGTGCCTCAATATCCCATTTGGATCCAGAGAATATCCTGAGTACCTTCCCTCAAGAGGTCTACCTGCCTCTATCTTTGTCCTAAACTCCTGATACCAACTATTCATTGGAAGGGCAAAAAAAATCTGACTCCGTAAATCTACAACAAGAGTCAACTCAGATATCTCATGTCTTCGTCTACTGAGTGCATCTTCTATGACATTCTCCTTTCCCTAGATATACTTCACTTCGAAGTCATATTCACATAGAAACTCCATCCAATGCCTCTACTTAGCATTAAGGTTGGGTTGTGTGAAAATATATTGAAGGCTTCTATGATCACTGTGCAACTCAAACCTGTGGCCAAGAAGGAAATTTCTTCATCTCATCAATGCATGAACAGTTGCCGCCAGCTCAATATTATGTGTAGGGTAGTTCAACTCATAATCATTCAGCTTATGTGACTCATATGCAATAACACGACCCTCTTGCATCAACATTGCTCCTAAACCCTCCAAGGATGCATTTGTACAGACTACAAAGTCCTCAGTCGGATCAGGTATCACAAGTATTGGTGCACTGGTCAGCTTCTCCTTAAGATTCTGAAGCATTGCCTCGCACTGCTCTAACCACACAAACCTTCTCCCTTTCCTCTGAAGGGAGAAGATAGGATACCCCATCCTCGAAAATCCCCACACAAAATGCATGTAATAACCCACTAGCCCCATAAAACTATGTATCTCTACCACATTCGTGGGTGCAGGCCAATCTAAGATCACTTGGATCTTTGCAGGATCCACTAAAATACCTTCCCCTGAGATCACATGACCAAGGTATTGGACCTTGGTCTTGAAGAAATCACACTTTGACAGGTTGGCATAAAGTTGATTATCCTGTAGGCACTGTAATACCTGCCGCAAATGTTCCTCATGCTCTTCCACTATCCTGGAGTATATCAAAATTTCATCAAGGAACACAAGGACAAATTTGTCTACGTACGTACGAAATACCCCATTCATCAGACTCATGAACATAGAGGGCGCATTCATCAACCCGAATGGTACTACTGTGAACTCATAGTGACCATATCATGTTTGAAACGTCATCTTATGTATGTCTAAGTCGAAGATACAAAGTTGATGATATCCTGACTTAAGATCAATTTTCAAAAAGATTGTGGCACCATTGATCTTATCAAATAGATCATCAATCCTAGGAAGCGGATATCGATTCCTGATAGTCACTTTGTTCAACTGTCGATAATCAATACATAACCGAAGTGAACCATCCTTCTTCAAGAAGATAACTGGTGATCCCCATGGAGAAACACTAGGGTGAATGAATCCCTTTTCTAACAAATCCTCAAGCTGCAAGCGAAGCTCTTTCAGCTCCTGGGTGGTCATACGGTAAGGAGCTCATGAAATGGGTTCTGATCCAGGTACAAGGTCTATCTTGAATTTTATGTCTCTCTGAGGTGGCATCCCTAGAATCTCGTTTGGAAATACATCGAAATACTCCTGAAGAATGGGGTGACTATCGAGATAAACTTTCTCTTCTCCATCTCCTAAATCCAAATCATCCACTGTAATAGCGAATAACTAACAACTCTGTTGCACACACCTTCTCAACTGCATAGCTGAGATGACTCTCAAGGAAATTGGCCTCTGAACTCCCACTATCGCTACCTCTTTTCCAGATGTCACAATGCATCGAATTGACTTACGTCAATAATCTATGACTGCACTATGTGCCTCACACCAGTCCATCCCTATGACAAAGTCATAAGAACCTAATGGAATAACTCGGAGGTCCATTGTAGTATGGAGAGGTCCAACCTCCAATCTACACTCTCATACAAGGGAATGTGATGCGACTTTCACACCCGAGGCTAACTCAACCTACCACCTATCAACTTGCCTTACTGCCCCCAGTCTACATCGCGTCACGATGGAAGAAGAAATGAAAGAGTCTAATGCTCCAGAATCAAACAAAATGGTAACTGGGTTACCCAACAACATACCAAATGTCTCAACGATGGTAACCTAATGCTTTGCCTGGCGGTTATCAACCGCTGCAAAAACATGATGCCCTTTTCCTGCATCTCCAACTGTTAGCTCAGATTGAAGGGAAAAAAGGGATGGATCTATGGACCCAACAGTGCAAAATACATTCCCTTAACACTAATACAACAGGGAAGAAGAGCAAAAGCAGGTTCTAATAGATTCTAAAACTACTAAGATGAATACATGCAACATATAAGAGATAACAAAAAATAAGAATTCACGGTTTGACATAGTATTTACGTGGGAAAACCTTTTTAGGTAAAAAACCCACCACACCAAGCAAAGACAATTTTGTATTACAGCAATAAAATATTACATACAAAATTATTCAGTCTTCCCTCTCTAATCAGCTCACAGCAGCATTCAGTTCTTTTCTCACTATTACAGTACTTTCTCTAAGTATACAAATGAAAACCTCTTCACTTACATTGACTTGCATCTCAACCTCTCACCGTCACCTTTTGGTTTACATAAATATAAAAATGTAATCGACTATCAAGTCTTACATTTTCATTCAATGTCCCAACCAATCACAGACTTAGGTTCATGCACCAATCGCCCAATCATGCAATCGATCCAATCTGACTGATCTCCTTTGCATCAAGCCACCCAGGCATTCACTTCTTGCCATAATCGGGTTCATTCTTCAGCTAGAAGTCGGCCTGCAATAACTGCAATAATTGTTTTGGATTTTATCCAATCATGTTGTTGTCTTCAAGCCACGTTTCCTCCCTGCATTCGCTGATCATTTTGACTTTTGGTCCAACGTAGTTGACCGAGCTCTGAGCTCATTCTTCCTTCTACTGCATCACCATCGAGTCCATTTGACCCTGTCGGGGTAAAGCGATGAGCTCGGGTCTTCTTTGAGCTCTGTCTTACCTCCCCCACGCTACCGCCGATCTCGTCATACTAGCTCGTGGTAGTACGATGACCGGCTTTGAAGATAGTTGGCGGTCTCACCGCGCTACCGCAGAGGCCGCCAGGCCACCTTGCGGTAGGGCGGTGACCGCCTGGGAGACCACTGGTGGTCTTACCGCAGTCACCACTGTGAGCCAACTCACCATCCGTAGTGGGGTGGTAATCGCAGGCTCACCATTGGCGGCTTCATCGCAGTGAGTCAACTCACCATTTGCGATGGAGCGGTGACCACCAGGCCACTGTTGGCGGCCACTGCGGTCAGACCCTTCACCACCCGCAGTGCAGCGGTGACCGGCGAGGTAGGCCGCAAGCCGCCTACTGCGCGTTGTAAGGCGGTAATCACCAAGCGCATCACCGCGATACCACCAAGGGATGAAGACACAACCACGGTAAAGCGGTTAAGGCTTAAACGAAGCATTTCCCACCAAGTCCATAGTGTTTGAGGCTTAGAACTGGAAGTTGAGACACAATTTTCTCAACAAGCTCCCACTTGGCGAAGACTTCCAGCTCCCTCAAGACTTCAAAAAATCACAGACGGTCATAGGCCCCAAGGCCCATCGATTATGCGCACCATCTGAACTTGTATGTGCTCACTGGCTTTGTCAATGCATCTGCAACATTCTTCAAAGTGTCAACCTTTTCAAGACAAACTCTTCCATCTTCCACCATATCCCTCATGAAGTGATATTGCACATCAATGTGCTTCATCCTGGCATGGAAAGTCAGGTTCTTTTCCAAACAAATGCAACTCTAACTATCACAGTTAATTGTAATCTGCCCTACATTAAAACCAATGTCTGAACACAAACGACTTAGCCAAACTGCCTCCTTGCAGGTGTGAGTTGTTGTCATGCACTCTGCCTCTGTTGTGGATAAAGCAACTACAACTTGTCGCTTGCTCATCCAACTGATTGATCCACCATTTAGCATGAATGTGTATCCATTGGTGGATCTCTTGCTGTCAATGTCCCCTGCCCAATCAAAATCCACATATCCCTGAATGTTGAGTGTTCTTTGTGATGCAACCAAACTTCCTTGGTAACACAAAGCATAGTCTGAAGTCCCCTTCAAATATCTGAACAATCTTTTCACAGCATCCCAATGTGATCTTCCCGTATTTTCCATAAAATGGCTTAGAACTCCCACTGCTTGGGCAATGTCTGGTCTTGTACAGACCATTGCATACATTAAACTGCCAACAGCACTTGCATAGGGCACACTGGTCATGTCCTCCATCACAGTAGCAGATTTTGGACAGTCTTCAATAGATAGTTTTGTTCCTTGCATGACTAGAACAACTAACTGCTTGCAATCATTCATACCAAATTTCTCCAGAATAGTATTCACATACTTACTCTGACTTACCTAAAGTTTTCTGCTTATTCTTTCCCTGGTTATCTCCATTCCCAAAATATACCTTGTTGCACCAAGATCTTTCATTTCAAACTTTGCAGACAATTGATATTTAAGATCAGAAATCAAAGTCTTGATATTTCCTATGAATAACATATCATCTACGTATAGGATAATAACAAGCACATGATCATTCTCAGATTTATGATACACACAATGATCAGATTTTGATCTTACAAATCTCATAGACAACACAAATGTGTCAAATTTCTGGTACCACATTCTAGGAGACTGCTTCAAACCATACAGAGATTTATTTAACTTACAGACCAGATTTTGTTTACCTTTTTCAATAAAATGCTCAGGCTGGGACATTTAAATTTCTTCCTCCAACTCACCATGGAAAAACATTGTCTTCACATCCATCTGCTCAATTTCAAAGTCATACACAGTTGCCAATGACAACAAAAATCTGATGGATGTCAGCTTTGCTACAGGGGAAAAAATCTCTCCATAATCAATTCCCTCAATTTGAGAAAAACCCTTTGCAGCCAACCTTGTCTTATACTTCTCAACACTGCCATCAAGACCAGTCTTCTTTTTTAATATTCACTTATGGCCAATAAGCTTCCGCCCTTTAGGCAGTGGTACCAAATCCCAAGCTTCATTCTTCTTCAATGAATCCATCTCTTCGTTCATGGCTTCCAGCCAAGAATTTGAATCATTCATGTTCATTGCTTCTTTTACAGTCCTAGGCTCATCAGTGCTAGTAATTAAAGCATAGGAACAGTGCAAATCTAACATTGAGAAACCATACCTTTTAGTTTTTCGTTTTTCTCATGTAGACCTTCCTACAAGTTGAGGTTGTGGTTCTTCATCATCAGAACTCTCAGAGTTGCTTGAACTCTCCTCAGTCTTAGGTACACCATGCAGCTCTTCCCTTTCTAGAGTTTGGGGGATCTCAGTTGCATCCTTTTTCTTTTCTCTGTGATCTATCTCAAGTTGTTGATCACTTACTGAAGGTTTAAGCTCACGAAATATGACACTTCTGTTGTACAAAACCTTCTCAGTAACAGGGTTCCAAATATTTTATCCCTTCACACCAACACCATAGCCGATGAAAATACATTTGATAGCCTTGTTATCCAATTTTGATCTCTTTTCATTTGGAACATAAACATATGTCTCACAGCCAAAGACACAAACATGCCTCGGAGAGGGCTTCTTACCAGACCATTCTTCCAAAGGTGTCTTATCAACAAGAGAAGAGAAAGGAGAATGATTTACTAGATAACATGTTGTAGCCACAGCCTCAGCCCAGAACTTTTGCTCTAGACCAGCACTGCTCAACATACTCCTTGCCTTTTCCATTAGCGTCCTATTCAACCTTTCAGCAACTTCATTCTGCTATGGAGTATAAGGTGTAGTTTTATGCCTTTTAATTCCATGATCAGTGCAATACCTTTCAAAATCTGCAAAACAAAACTCACCGCCATTGTCTGTCCTTAAACATTTATTTTTCCTTCCAATCTGATTCTTTACCAAAGATTTAAATTCTTTAAACCAACTGAACAGTTTTGATTTACTGTTAAGAAAGTATACAAATGCCCTTCTCGAACAATCATCAATAAAAGAAACATAATATCTAAACTTCAATAATGAAGGAACATTAACTGGACCAAACACATCAGAATGAACATAATCCAGTATACCAGAAGATTTATGAGGACTAGAATAAAAAGAAACACAGTGTTTTTTTCCATAAACACAATGTTCACAAAAATCAAACTCAAGGTTACAATCATCAAGCCCTTCTACAAGATTTTTATTCTTCAAGGTTTGTAAACATTTTTCACCTATGTGACCTAGTCTATGATTCCATAACATAGTCTTCTCAGCTGGGAGTTTTACCTCCAAAGCATTTGCAAACAGAGAAGAGTCTTCATCTTCCTCTAAAGGAACAGCATTGCTTGACTTTGTAGAGCCACTATTACATTGAACAGGATGTGCATCTAGCTTGTACAGAGTGCCAGTACGAACACCCTTAGCCAGCACCATTGCACCTCTAGCCATTTTACATCCTCTACTAGAGAAAGAAACTTCTACACCAACATCATTTAACTTAATGACAGAAAGAAGATTTCGATCCAGACCTAGAATGTACAGTACACCACCAATCCCTTTGACTCTTCCGTCAGGAAATTGAATTTTGACTCTTCCTCTGCCAACTATCTCCAGCGTTGAATCACTTGCCGAGTATATATTTCCACTGTCATACTTCTTGTATTTAGAGAAAAATTCTCTATGGGATGTCATGTGAAAGGACGCACCTGAATCAACCAGCCAAACATCATCAGATGCCTAAGTTTCCAAGGCTACAATGAAGGCGTCTGCATCACTTTAAGAAAAGTCATTTTTAGAAGCATTCTTCTTCTTCTCCTCCTTGCAATCCTTTCGAATGTGACCAGGTTGGCCACAGTTCCAGCATTTCACCTTGGACCTTTTACCAGGAGACTTTGATCTCTCTGCAGATTTGGATTTGGACTTCTTATCTTTCTTCTTGCCTTTCTCCTTTGGTCTACCTCGAACAGCAAGAGCCTCTTTGGCCATCTCTAAGGACTTCCTCTGCATCTCTTCAGACAATAATGAGGCAACAACATCTTCCATCTTGAAAGTAGTGGTATTACTTCTAATGACCATCACAAGATGATCCCAACTGTCAGGTAATGAACACAACAGGAGCATGCAACGATCCTCCTCCTCAATCTTTACACCTACAGATGCAAGTTGAGTAACACTCATATTAAATGAGTTCAGATGGTCTGCAACAGATGCACCTTCTTCCATCTTCAAAGAGTACAACTTCTTCCTCAGGAATAACTTATTTACCAGAGACTTTCCCTAATAAATATCACCAAGATTTTTCCACAATGAAGCTGTAGACTTCTCCTCATTCAGGAGTACAGAATCGGCTAGACTCAGTTTGATCAAACCTCTTGCTTTTCTATCAGCAAGGTCCCAATCCTCTTGCTTCATACTTTGTGGCATAGTTCCAGACACTGCAATCCAAAGGTCTCTATCCACCAGCAAGTCTTCCACTTTGATTTTCCATAACTCAAAGTTGTTGTCATTAAACTTTTCAATCTCTACTCTACCTGATGTACTCGCCATCTCAAACAGAAACAAGTTTTAACAATGCAAGACTCCCACTGAAACAGTATTAGCACAAAAAACTGACCTTTCCTCTCAAGGATAACACAACTGGCCAGGCTCTGATACCACTTAAAGGAAAAACAGGGATGGATCAATGGACCCAACAGTGCGGAATACATTCCCTTAACACTAATACAACAAGGAAGAAGAGCAAAAGAAAGTTCTAATAGATTTTAAAACTACTGATATGAATACATGCAGCATATAAGAGATAACAAAAAATAAGCATTCACAATTTGACACAGTATTTACGTGGGAAAACCTTTTTAGGTTAAAAACCCACCACACCAAGCAAAAACAATTTTGTATTACAGAAATAAAATATTACATACAAAATTATTCAGTCTTCCCTCTCTGATCAGCTCACAACAGCATTCAGTTTTTTTCTCACTCTTACAATACTTTCTCTAAGTATACAAATGAAAACCTCTTCACTTACATCAACTTGCAACTCAACCTCTCACCGTCACCTTTTGGTTTACATAAATATAAAAATGTAATCGACTTTTCATTCAATGTCCCAACCAATCATAGAATTAGGTTCATGCACCGATCGCCCAATCACGCAATCGATCTGATCTGACTGATCTCCTTTGCATCGAGCCACCCAGGCATTCAATTCTTGCCTTAATCGTGTTCATTCTTCAGTTAGAAGTCCGCCTGCAATAACTGCAATAATTGTTTTGGCTTTTAGCCAATCATGTTGTTATCTTCAAGCCACATGTCCTCACTGCATTCGTTAATCATTTTGACTTTTGGTCCAACTTGGTTGATCGAGCTCCGAGCTCATTCTTCCTTCTACCGCGTCACCGCCGAGTCCATTCGACCCTGCCGCAATAAAGTGGTGAGCTCATCTAAGCTCACCCTTGTCTTCTCTAAGCTATGTCTTACCTTCCCCACGCTACCGTCGAGCTCGTCATACTAGCCTGCACTACCATGGAGGCCGCTAGGCCACCCCACGGTAGGGCAGTGATCGCCTAGGAGACCACTGGCAGTCTCACCATGGCCACCACAGTGAGTCAACTCACCGCCCGCGGTGGAGCGGTGACCGCCAGGCCACTGTTGGCGGCTTCACCGCGACCACCGCAGTGAATCAACTCACCGCCTGTGTTGGAGTGGTGACTGCCAGGCCACTACTGGTGGCTTCACCACGGCCACTGCGGTCGGACCCTTCACCGCCCACGGTGCAGCAGTGACCGGCGAGGCAAGCCGCAAGTCGCCTACCATGACCACCGCAGTGAGTAAACTCACCGCGCGCGGTAAGGCGATAACCTCCAAGCCCGTCACCGCGATACTGCCAAGAGATGAAGACACAGCCACAGTAAATCGATTAAGGCTGAAATGAAGAATTTTCCACCAAGTCCATAGTGTTTGAGGCTTAGAACAAGAAGCTGAGACACAATTTTCTCAACACAGATGTCATTGGTCCCTGTGAAAATCCAGATGTGCCTCTATTAGGACACATTATAGCTATATGACCCTGTTGGCCACATGCAAAACATCCAGTACCTCTACCATAGCCCCTGCCTCTAGGTGGTGTGCTAGACTATTGTGCGCTACCCCTAAAAGTGGACTAAGAACTCTGCGCTGGCTGCTCAAAGCTGAAGTGTTTCATATACCTACAGTTCTTGTCCCCCTACCTCTGTTGGAAACCTTTACGTTTCCCCTGTGAAACCTGTTGCTGCTGACCACTTTATGAAGGTCCCTGCTGAGCCCTGGGAGGTGCACCTCCTTGAGTCTGACCTCCTTGTGCACTAAACCCTGCTACTGAACTGATGCCGATCTAAACACCAATTTGGCCTCCCAGTGCCATGGCCAAATTCTCCTCTACTAGAGGTGCTTTCTCCACCACTATCTCCATGGTTTTGGGTTCGAAAACCCTCACACCTCCGCTAAGACAGGCGCTCAAGCCCTTGACAAAGTGGTGAACCAACATCCCCTCATCATCTCCTATACCTGCAAACTGCTTGAGCTCGTAGAAGCGTTGCTCATACTACTCAATTGTCAAGGCTAACCGACGCAAGGCGTGAAACTCATCGCCTCGACGCTAACGCCAGTGGTCGAATAGGAAATGAGCTTTGAACCGTTCTAGAAAAATCTCTCAAGACACTGAGTTAATATCTATATGGAGCTTCTGCTCCTCCAGCCTCCACCATGTGGATGTGAACCCTCGCAGATGCATGATAGCGCACCGCGCTTTGGTATTACTACCATAAGGGTGCATAGCAAAGCACCTATCAAGGTCTATAAGCCAAGTCGCAGCATCTAACCCAGTGCCTGCTCCATCATACAAGGGTGGTCGTGCCTTGAGTAAATCTCACATATACGTCAATGCTACTGCCTCTGACAGAGACAAAACTTCCCTCTCACCAGGATTACCCTAAACCCTGGCCTGCCTCTAACCAAGGAGTGCCAATGCCTCCTCAAGTGCCCTGCACGCAGCCTCAATCCCTAGAGGATTTTGTTGTCGATCACTTCCCTCGGGGGCATTCTGTGATGCATGGTGTTCCTCCTAATCTAGAATATGTGGAATATGAGGAAGAGATTCATGCTAACTCCCATTGCGACCGCCTACATGGTCACGTCCTCGCCCTCTACCTCTTTCACATCTGGGAGGCATAATCCTACACAGACACACCAAGGTATTAGGTAAGGTACACAACTTAAAACCTACATGACTAAAAACTTAATGGGTTCATCATAATCCTAGAGCACCCAGTCAAAAATAATCCGACTGGGGACTTTGTAGTCTGTACATATGCATCCTTGGAGGGATTAGGAGCAGTGTTGATGCAGGAGGGTCGTGTCATTGCATATGAGTCACAGAAGCTCAAGGATCATGAGCTGAACTATCCTACACATGATCTTGAGTTGGCGGCAGTTGTTCATGCATTGACAAGATGGAGACATTTCCTTCTTGGCCACAGGTTTAAGTTGCACAGTGATCATAGAAGTCTTCAGTATATTTCACGCAGCCCAACCTTAATGTTAGGCAGAGGCGTTGGATGGATTTTCTCTGTGAATATGACTTTGAAGTGAAGTATATCCAGGGAAAGGAGAATGTCGTAGTGGATGCACTCAGTAGATGAAGACATGAGATATCTGAGTTGACTCTTGTTGTAGATTTATGGAGTCAGATTCTTTATGCCCTTCCAGCGGATAGTTGGTATCAGGAGGCTAGGATAGAGATAGAGGCAGGCAGACCTCTTGAGGGCATGTACTCAGGATATTCTCTGGATCCAGATGGGATATTGAGGCACATGGGACGCATATACGTTCCTTCATCAGGTGATCTTCGCACCTTGGTTATGATTTAGGCACATCGTGTACCTTATTCAGCCCATCCAAGGGTGAAGAAGATGCATGCAGATCTGCGTCAGTTGTATTTCTGGCTAGGAATGAAGCACGATATTGCGGATTATGTGTTGAGATGTCTAGAGTGTCAGCGGGTGAAGGCTGAACACCAACATCCAGCAGGGCTTTTGCAACCGTATTTAGTACCAGAGTGGAAGTGGGATATAATCTCATTGGATTTCATTGTTGGTTTACCCAACTCTTCGATTGATGTAGCACCCCTCCATTTTTTCTTTTTTGATCGGATAGTGTTCTTTTTCGTTGTGTTTTGTTTTCTGTTAGTACTTTGACTATGGTACTCGGTTACTATTTGATCACTAACTGTAAAGCAATGTGATGTTATATTTTGATGTGACGGTATTTTATTCTGATGTTATCATTACGGCATGTTTTAGATTAGCATAGAGGATATTCGAATTAATTTTTTTTATGTCTTCAATTAGATTATTGATGTTAGATTCGTTAGTTTTGTAACACTATATTGGTGAAGGGGATGAAATTGCACCACTTGCTTGTGAGAGCCCTGCAATTCCGCGATTTCCTCTTCATAGTGTGTTTTATTATGATATATATATATATGCATGTTCGACATACTCTTTGTTTGCGGGTTTACAGGTACAAGACATCGACTCCACCTAGTTTCGCAGGTTTGAGCGTGTCCATTGCCCAACGGTATTTGATTGGGAGATAGTAGCTAGGTTTTTCGTATCAAGTCATCACCCTGGTCATAGTGTTTTGTTGGTTTTAAGTTGGATTTGGTTGCTTTAATGTTATTCAATTTCACCTTGATATTATTTAATTGCAAGTTGAAAAAGGTAAATAAATGACATTAAATATTTAAGTTGTTTATTAAATTAATCTGGTTTATTATGTTAGACGATGTTAATTAATTAATTTAATTTAATTAGTAAAATAGTTTAATTTAATTAGTAAAATAATTTAATCTTTGGATTATATTTATTTTATTAAATTAATTGAATTGAATTAAGTTGTTTTTAGAATTGATAGATATTTTATTTAAAAATTTGTAAAAATGTTTTATTTTGCATTTTTTGGAGGATTTGAATGCAAAAAGAATTTGGAAGATATTTTTCGTTTTGTTTTCAAAAATTTATGTTGGTGGTTGAAAGAGATTTTTTTTTTTTATGGAGTTAATGGCTTTAACCATGAAAGTCCAAGAGGAAGAAGGGAAGGAAGAAAGAGGAGAAAAGAGGAAGGAATTCCGGTTTTGGATTTTGATTGTGGAGATGCTTTGTTGATTTTCTTGGAAGGAGCTTGAATCTGTGGAGGAATCTTTGCACCATTTGACATCCTCTCAAGCTTTTGGAAACTACATTCTTGTTATTTAAATTAATTTCATTTTTGAAAAGATTCTTAGTTTTGATATGTTGTTTGCAAAATCATTGTTTGAGAAACTCATAAATGAATTAAGATGAAAAACCCATGTGAAATCTTGTATCAAATTCTAGAAACCTCTGTATTCAAATGATTTTTCTCAAAAAAAAATTGGCCTTATGACTGTAAATGATCATTTCTAGAAATTATTTGTTCAACTGGTTTTGTAAATTTATTAAATCTGTATATATATATATTGAAATGATTGTTTAAAAGAAACAGAAAAAACCTTTTTTATTGTGCGGATTTCGAAATCCGTGGGGTTTCTTAAAAAAAAATTAAAAATGTGAATTTGGGGGTCGCTGGGGGCTCACCCCATAGCCACCCTCATGGGAGGCGTTGTGGGGGAGGTCGCGCCCAGTGCGCCCCACTCACAGTCGCACCATATAGTTGGGGTTTGGCTGTGTGAATACACAACCACCCCCATGTAAATGGGGGTTCGTCTGTGTATTCACACAGTTGCCCCCAATATTCCTTAGCGTGCCTCCCAAAAAAAATCCGCGCTTGACCTTTTTTTCAATTCATTTTTTTTATAAAAAAATACGATATTTTATATTATATTTTTATACTATTAAAATATTTAATATTTAAATATTAAAAATATATATATATATTTATATATGTATGTATATATATAAGTATGTAATGACATATACTTATATGTATATATATATGTATATTTGTGTATATATGTTTATATATATTATTATATATTATTGTTTTGGAATTTTTTATAATAATGTTTAATATATATTTAATTGATGATTTAAATATTTAAATATATATATTTAATTGGTGATTTAAATAATGACATGTTTTAAATGCAATTGGAGGATTTTAAAATAATATGTTTTAATAGAACAAATATTTTAGTTTAAAGTAATATGTTTTAACAAATGAATTTATTTGATTTTAGAATGATTTATTTTGAAAAGAAGAAATGGTTATTTTTAAAATGATATGTTCTTAATAGAAGAAGTAAATGTTATTTTATTATTATTATTTAAAAGCAATTAAGGAATTGAAATATATAGTTTAATTCTCTCCTTTGTCTGAAAGAAACATTAGTAAATTAGTTTTATTAAGGCAATAAACTATTGAACTTCATTAAGGGAAGTGGATTTAGGAAATCCAAAAGTAGATTTAATTCCTATTTAAATTGCTCTTTTAAATGTAAATTTCGTTTGTTTTCGTTTTTGGGGAAATTGTTTAGAAGGGTCAATAAGTCTTCCAGATGGGGTTTTTAAATATTTGGGGTTGTCATATTATGATAGTCATCCTTTGAATTGCCTTGGATAATGCGTATAGTTGTATCCAATTAATTACCCGGTTATCACGAACGGGGATGTGTTGCCCCTATGTTTTGGATAGGGATTTAATATCCTTAAGTCGCACTAGTTTACCCTTGGGATGTGGAGTTGTTCCACGTGTTGTCTTAGAGGAGTGGCTTTCAATGAGGGTCGGCACACAAAGTGGTGTCAGGGTAACTCATTGTGAATTAGTTAATCCAGTGATAATGTAAATGAACTTATTAGAGGAATAGGTAGTATTAAACACTTAATAAGAATAATTATGCCTCACTCATAGACACAAAGGCTTGTATAGACTTGGGATGGGATGAGAAGGCTTGGAATGGAAATATCGTTATCTTGTCTCTACGAGAGATAACTGATTCCGCATTGGTTTGCATGAGGGGTCGGGAGTCATTAGAGGTTTCCAGGAGATCCCAAGATGGGGGTCGAGGCCTAAGAAGACTTACCAGGATATCTCATGTATCATTGTGATGACACTTCTCCTAAGTCAGCAGTATGTTTGTATTAGTGATGCAATTGATTAATTAACTGTGGAAGCATTGTAACCATTGTGATAGTGTTGTATTTGTATTTGTATTTGATTAAGTTCAGTTATGTTTTAGCCTATGTCTATAGGTAGATGGTCTTGTCTAGGAATCCTTGTTACTATCTCCTCGCACGGGGGGTGGGCCTTCGGGTACCACTTGGTTGGGTGGAACATGCACCTTACTCCATTGGGTTTCCTTCTTGTTCGTGTTGACGAGATTTCCAGTTGGAGAGCTCATGGGATACAGTTACTTTACATTCTTATATTCATTTCAGTTGATTCTTGTAATTTATTACCCTTCATTTGTAACTGAGGTGGAAGATTGTAATTTGTAATCATGCTTATTGGTTCCACCTCATTCGGGGAATGAGAGATTTAATCTTCTTGTCAAATTATTCTTATATGAAAGCTTATTGTATCTCTTATTTTTATGATGTAATTTATCATGTATGGAATGTATGTGTTCTTAATTC
This sequence comes from Sequoiadendron giganteum, assembly GCA_007115665.2. Taxonomy (NCBI): domain Eukaryota; kingdom Viridiplantae; phylum Streptophyta; class Pinopsida; order Cupressales; family Cupressaceae; genus Sequoiadendron; species Sequoiadendron giganteum. The sequence goes on along the minus strand of CM021110.1, from coordinate 265,201,192 downwards.
TTAAGTAGATAAATGTTATGGATTCAATTATGTTTTATGTATGGGTTTTAAAGTAATCTCAGTCTCGTAACCTTAGAGGTTGTTGGCATTGGGTAGTAAACTTGCATGTTAATTTCACTTTAAACAAAAAAAAAAATTGTGCGTTTGAGTAGTTAAGTGCAACTTTCTCTAGGGTTACACGACGGGGCGTTACAAATTTTGAAAGGTTACCCATGCAACCTCTTCAGGGTCCCGACCCCTAACGAAAGCCACTCCTCCTAAGTACAACTCACCTATTGATAATGACAACATAGCCAACATGCATGCAAAACATCCTTTCACATAGACCCTTAATACTCAGATTGTTACCAAAAAAAAACATTTCAAATACTTCAATAAACTATCCATCATCCATGGCACAATCATAAATAAAATCGTGCAAAAGAGGATGATAATCCAGCTATCTCATTCAACCAAAATTAATTACAATACTACGCCTCTGGAAGATTTAAAAAGAATACATCATCAATACTGCCCTTAATAATAGAAAAAAAATAGCGTATCGAGTATAATTCCCTCCATTGTATAATGTATGTAACGTCCATACATAATAATACTTGATAACTTAAAATGTCAAAATCATAACTTGTAATGTAATTTCCATTCTATTTATCTTTTATTATTTTGAACAAAATAACCAAAGGATGCAATTCAACACATTCAAAAATTCCAAGAAGTAAATCAATTGACATATTCAAAATCTCTAATTTATTTGTTTTCCTTATAAACAAATTAACTTAATAATATTTTTAGCCAAGAATGAAATATATATTACAAGTTAACTTCATATCTATATTTCCACATAACTTACCCCTAAATCCTTATCCTTAAATAATTACATGAATTAAGAAAACAAAAAGTAAAATTAATATATGCGCATAAAGAAGAGATGTAAAAGCTTAAGAATACTTGTGCAGCTAGTTTAATGTGATCATAGCACTATATATGTATATAAATATAGAAGGTGCAAAAATAGAAGAAAATTTGTATGCAAAATATAACCTTGGTAAATGCGGAAGAATGCTTTATCTAAAATCAAACACATAGAACCTATTCACAATGAATTTTACCAATGTACAACCAAAAGAGATTAAGGAACAACAACTAGTTGAAGATAATTAAGGCATCTCTTATTAGAGATGGAAAAGAAATGAATGTTTGAAATAGAGGTATTTACCATAGCGAGCAAGCTACAGATCAGTTTGATCACATAGGTGACTATCATAAAGGAATTGTGAACTACCAGTCTACCACATGCAATTCGAACGCATGCCAAGGTGATAGGATTGGTGGATCAATCATAATGAACAATTTGACAAACAGATCTGCACAAAAGTGTTTCATATTATATGCATGCATAAACACAAATAAAACCCTTCTATAAGTTGCTGGAATAAAACTACAATAATCTTACATGCAATCCTAAAAGCAAAATCAAGATTGTGTTATATTTTAAAATGTGATATTATCAATCTAAGCTAAGGAATAGATTACATGTGCACCGATCGAAATTAGACATAGTTAGTTAAGATATGCACTCAAAGTGTGTGTTTGCAGATAACAGAACCTAAGGTAAATGGAAATGCATTCACTAAGATATGACAACAAACTCAAAGCATCATGAAATGAATAGAGGAAATTTACCGGTCGTGCATGTCTCAGAGGGAAAGGAAATTTTATGGATACACGCATGTATTTGGCATACAAATAAAAGAAAACATCAGTAAATCCAAAGGGCGCCAAAAATAAGCACATAGTTGGATGAATCGAAGTTGACGCAGGACAAATTCAAGAAACGATGATGCGCATATAAAGAATAGTCAAGAGAAGGACGAAATACAGATACATGGAGAATATCTAACTTGCACACAATCGTTTCCTTCAAAGGACCACGAAAGAAAAATAAAACAAAGATGTATGCCTTCATAAACTCACGCTACTATTTGCATTTGGGTTGAGTTGTTTCAAAAAAAATGGTGTATGATTGCTAGTCCAAATTGCTTCTAAATTATTTAAACTGCCAGATAAAAACTTTAGGCACAAGACCACAAGTTTGAGTAAAGTGGATTTCATAGACAATAAATTGACAGGGAAGAAGCTAGGGTCGAGTGCATGCAAATAAAAATGGACAAGACGCATGACCCAATGATTCACAATTAAATCTATAAACAAAAACTAGTCGGGGTATGAAATCAGTATGGTTTCAACTTATACAACATTTTTCAAACACCAGATTTCATAAATAACAAGACTGTGGATCTTAACCAGATTATGCCTAATTTGATTAAAAACATCCAAAGTTTCGAGAGAACGATGCATATTTCTCATTCATAAACAAAGATATATTCAGAAGAGAGTAACGAAGCATTTCATATGTATTCAAAACAATGAATTTATTAAAAATTCCCACAAAACAATAGTATTCAAAAGAACACATTTATTTAAAGTACTTTTTCTAAAAAAAATATTTCCTCAATAAAATTCCTCTTTGATTTAAATAAAGTTGATCATCAATGTTTCGTTTTCTATTGTTGTGCAGATTTCAAGACAAGATTTCACAATGTATCACAAACAAAATACAACAAAGACCCTTGCATGTTTTAATTCAAGAGCAAGCAAGAATCTACAAGAAGAAAACTTGGAAATCTTTTCTAGATTCGAACAACGAACAGGATAAACCCAATAGTTCATGCAACAGAACCTTCTCAGCACAAGCAAAATCTCGGAATTAGCAATCTCCAAACTTTGCAATCAAGAACCTAGAAAAACACAGAGAAAACCCTCTTCCAGAAAAAAAAAATTGTTGTGAAAACAAAACAAAACTTTTTCTTTCCAAAACAACTGTTGTGAAAAAGAATCCCCTCTATTTTTCATTCATTCCCAATTAAATGCAATTCACACCCTCAACTCACCAATTGCATGCAATTAATCAGCAAGTTACAACTTTCCTAACATCAAGTTCAAAACATAGATATTTTGCAAATTCCATTCACAACAACTTATTCAATTTCAAAAACATGCAAGTTGCACATTCATAGCAATTATATTTAATTATCCTTCCAAAAATATTATATTTTAATCATCTTTAATAAATAAATTCTTCTAACATTTAAAATAAGTTTTCAAATTAAATGTAATCAAACATAACCCTAAATCTAATAATGCAATTAATCACCGTTAAATTCAATACTCATAATTAATTATTTAATTAATTTTAGCAAATCAATATTAAACATGATGAACAAAGAACGATATAATGAAACAACAAATGACATGACGGGACGAACACCAACAGAAACAAATGGGTAACGAACGGTACTCGTTCTTTCCAGAACGATGGCTCATGACAAAGGACCAGACACTATCTCCCATCAACAAATTTTCATTGGGCCTTGGCACACTCAGACCTGATGAAGCAAGTGGAGTCGATGCATGTACTTGCAAGCTGCATCAAACTGCACTTTCAACCATATCAACATATATATGTGTGTGTGTGTGTGTGTGTGTGTATCAGAAGACACATCATGAAGAAGAGTCGCAGCGTAGGAGGGTACTCACGGATGAGTAATGCTACACTGTCTCCTTCACCTGAACTAACATGAATCATTATATCGAACATCAATTTCATCATAATAACATCATTAACATTCAGAAACAACATATACCACAATACACACATTACCATAATAATTTCATCACTTAAAATTAACCAGATGATCATAAAGTCAAGTGTATCATCCACAGAGTATAGCAATTAACATAACATCCATGACATAGTGCAATAGTGTAATAAAGTCTCAAAAGCAGCTAAACAACTAACAACTAATCAAAAGTAACTAAAACCATAATGTCATCTGGAGGGACACTACAATATATATATAATTTCTTATCTGCATGTATTCCTAATTTGAAACTTAAAATTTGAATGTATAGTCACTTTAGAATGGTTGAGTTATGAACAATAATATGTTGCAAGTTGATTCCTTGTTATATGATTGTTTTTCTTCGTAGAAAGATCATATGTAGTTTCCTACCTCAAAAAATAATAATCTTGCTTTCCATGATGGTAGTCGTAGTTAGATATAGAATTGTATTAGAATGACATGTTATCATTTGTCCATCAAATTAGTTACTATATATTTCTCTTTTCAAATATCCTAATTAGTAAGAATTAATAATAAAAAATAAGCATAATGGCAATCATATGAAATATATATTTATCATTTCATTTAAATTTATGCTAAAAATATTTGTTCATGTTAAATTAAACTAACCAGTTAGGGTATTGAGAGATCAAATTTTCATCATAAATGTTATGGGTAAAAACTAACTACACTGATATGTTTGGTTGGGTAGGTAAACAAGCAGGTTGCATTCTTGTGACCATGCCTCTTAAACCTTTTGAGATATTTTGGTTAGACAAAGTCTCTCAACAAATGTAACTAGTACTTGCACATATAGGAGGTTCAAGGGAGACACCGATAGGAAATAAGAGGGAAAAAATAAATGAATTGTAATAACACATAAATCATTTACTTCCAAAATTTGGACTATTAAATTATTGACTAATCCTAATATATATCCACAATATAGAGAGAGGGTATTTTGTTTCATCACTATCTAAAATTGTTAAATACAAAACATCTTAGTTGTCTTCAATTGATCTGCCTAAAGATTAATGAGTTCAAATCTTTTCATTAAAAAATAAAGGGTTTGAATCTATAATCTGCTTCAAATAAAAAACATATTTGTATACATTGAACCAGTTTATTCTGAATAAAGACCAAGAAAAATATGTTCTAATAACCAACACAAAATAACAAGAATTTAAGTTTTTACTAATAACGATCTATCAAGAGTCAAGATCATTGAGAGTAGCTCAAAAAGAACTTTCTGAAAAACTATATAATATGTTATATGTTAAGAGTATGCAAATTCTAGTTGCATGTGGCTGAATTAAATAATTAATAATAAATGATAAATAATTGAATGAAATAAATGTTGACAAATCTAGATTTTTTGAAATCAAGTGTTATTTGATTATGAAATATTTGCATACAAATTTAAAACATAAAGCAATGCAAATGAGAAAAGAAACCTTGCCATAAAACTGATAAAAAACACTCAAATGAAAATAGAATGTACCCATGGAGTTGTCAAATCTATTTATCTAGCTTTTATGTGATAAGTGAGATTTTGGAGGATTTTACCTGATATTTTGAGGCTTTTATCATTAAATGACAACTAGTTTAATGTCAAATCAATATTTATCTGGTTTTATGTGATAAGTGATATTTTGGAGGCTTTAACCGGATATTTTGAAGGCTTTTATCATTAAATGACAACTAAAAAATGACTAAAACTTATTTTCCAACAACTCAACAATGATTTACAAGTGAGACTAATTTCAATCTGTAATATTTTTATATTTACTTAAATGTTAAAATAAAAAGGTGAGAAAACATCAACATCATATTTCTATATCAATTAAATAATGAATCTCCACTTTCCATTTAATATAACTTAGTAATCAACTTCTGTTGATATTTACAATATTCAATAATAGAAAATACAAAACACTCGAACCTGCATTCATTCTCAAATAGCAGCTTGAACAGTGTTTGGCATAGCCAAAGCTACATGGAACTTCTTTTTCCTTTCATGTGGGCACTTACATGTCAAGTCTCGCCTCCATATTCCACGCAGCTAAGACATTCATCACATGTGATTTTTATGCCTAAATTTTTTTCAATTTGCAACCAACATTTTCATTTAACAGGTTGCAAAAATAGCGTACCAAGCTCTCGAATCTAGTAGCTTTGAAACCATGATATTGTTAGAACTCCTTTTCATTTCTTCTGAAAAGATTGAAGCAGCAGCTATTTGAAGTTTGGCTTTGGTTTCCCTCATTCTGGAAAAATCTTCTTTGGTAGGGTTTCCTAATAGTTTTTCTGCAAATTATGCTCATTTGTTCTAATCGACATGATTGAGGTACCTAACTTGCCATGGTTTAAGCGAGTTTTTTTTGGGGGAATTTGTATTTGACCAAATATGTTTTTGCTATGTTTTATTTTCGTTCTTCACTAACAGAATAGATTACTCTTTGCTTTGGATAAAGATAGAGGTTATTGAGATAGGCAATGTCAACTTCAATAGTCTTGGGTTTCTTGGACTCGGGAGGAGGAAGCTTTGGAGCAGTCATACTTAGCACTCCATCGTGACAAGTAGTAGAAATAGCCTCCATGTTTGAGTCATCTGGCAGAGTAAATTTGAGCATAAATTTACCGACGTTGCGCTTCATTCTAATGCATTTTACATCCTGCTCCTCATCCCTCTTTCGCTCACCGCTGATTGTCAGTACATTCTCATCCTCCACCTGAACCTGCTTGCTCACAAACGCACAACAATCGCTTTGTCAGTCTCAGCAGCCAAGGTTTTCAACCCTTCTTTATACCACACATGCACAAAAAACAAGGCTTTTGAAGGTTTATAAGTAAAATACCTTGATGTCCTTATTTTTAAGGCTAGACATGCCGATTATGAAGACATATGAGTTAGGGTACTCTTCCACATCAACAGGAGCAGAAGACATGGCCTTGGTGCCCCAAACATAAGTACACGTAGGATTGTTGAGGAGCTTCTCCATTTCATTGAGAACACTAAACAATTGTTGAACAGTTCTTAATAGGGGATCCATCTCTTCTCACGCCTCACAACTCTACAATCTCATCAAATTTCATTTCATTCCACTTTCCTTTCTTCCAGATCATTAAAACTCACTCCCAGCTATACAACCTAACTATGTCACTACACTCAATATTCTCCCAACCTGTGCTGCTTTGGGAGCACTACAACATATTCATTCATCTGTTGCTGCAATCTATTTATAACAAACGGGAAAGTAAATTTACAATATAAGATTTTAGCAATCCGTGGAGATAAGAATTTAACAATCTGTGGAGATAATATTTTAGCAATTTTTTAAACCAAAATATTGGGTGCGAGTTAAATTTGATTTGATTGCCTACAACTATAATTGTTCTTTCAATGCAATCGACTAACCACTAGTTTTCTAATGAATTTTTCCCGACAGCAAGTTTTTTGATGATCCCACCTACTATTCTAAGGTGAAGTAGTGATACAACTTTCCATCACCAGAAGATGGTTGGTAGCTAGCAGCGAATCAAATCTACCAATCCTCATTATGACCAGTGATTTAGATCAACCTAGGGGAGAGGACCTAGTAATTGTGCACCCTAACTTCGCGCTTCTCAAAATCCTACGTGGAAATTTCAAATCACTCTAAATTTTTTACAGCAGCTTACATGGCAAGTCCTCTACTTATAACTTTCATTTCAGGGCCACATCAACATTCTTTTTGTCAAGGTGTCCAAAAAGGCCCAAAAAAAAAGTGCTACCAATACTTGTGCATTCACATAATGGGTAGTTGAGCGCTGATGTGGCATCACATGATTGGTTGTTTTTTAGATCAAAGGGATACATTTCTTTTAAGCTAGGGTACTTATGTCACAACTATTGGGCATTATATAAACAACTACTATCACAACTATTGGACATTATATTAACAACTACTATCACAACTATTGAAACATGCTCAACTATTGGGTCCTCTCCCCTACCAAATTTATATGCATTTATTGCAAGATTTTATACGTTTTATCTTTCAATGCATTCCCTTTATCAGTATTGGGACTTGTTTTCCAAGTCAAGTATGATGGCGTGAGACTATTTTGACAAAATAGGATTTGAAATGAAATCCGATTTGATTTGATTTGACGCAATTTCTATCTTGTTGAGATTTGTATCCAGACGTGAAGCGAATGAGTCAAAGACCATTGGCGACAATATGAGAATGGTTTATTGGCAAGCAAGAATGGTTTATGGGTGTGTGAGACATGTTTATCGGTTGCTTGTGGATTGGCAAGTTCACAATAAAAGCCTATTGGTTATTAAGGGAAAATGTCAAAATTTGATGGGATAATGAATAAAAGTAGCGAGATATATATGCATGTATCATGTATTCCTACAACTATGTAAATAATTTCTTTACAAAATACTCTAGAATTTTCTTCCAACTCAAAGAGATTTCCCATAGTAGCAAGCAACCAATTGTTACCAAGAGTGTTATTTTGGTGTTATGTCAAATGGGAGGATAGCCTGAGGATAGTTCAAATATTTTTTAAAGGAGGTAAAACTATCAACTTAGCTCTTAAGGAGGTCCACTCGACATAGACAGTAACCAAATACGTATACTCCTCCTGATTGGAGATGTATTTTTTCTTTGATTTCTAATATAGATGAGCCTTGAACTATGAAGGAGGCATTGGGTGCAGATGATTCTAAGTCTTAGAGAGTGTTATCTCTTAGTTGTTACTATGTTGAAATTTTTATAGATATTTTCCTATAATTTCTCTCATAAGATTATGTGGATCTAGTCATGTTTCCTTTTAGTTGATGATGATGGACACTCATATGGTTGTTTAGTTTCAGTTTTTCATATTTTCTATATTTTTACATGTTTTGTGCATATTTATATGGTGTGTGTGCATGTATGTGTGTGTGTATGTTTGAGTGTGTGTGTGTGCATGTGTGTGTGTGGACACTCATATGCTTGTTCTAGTTTTAGTTTTACATATTTTTACATGTTTTATGCATATTTATAATATGGTGTGTGTTTTTTATATTTTTACATGTTTTATGCATATTTATAATATGGTGTGTGTGCATGTGTGTATGCATGTGTGTGTGCATGTGTGTGTGTGTGTGCATGTGTGTGTGTGTGTGTGTATGCATGTGCATGTGCATGTGTGTGTGTGCGTGTATGTGTGCACATGTGTGTGTGTATGCATGTGTGTATGTACATGCATGTGTGTGTGTGCATTATCAATACAATCATTTATCTTTTGCAACTAATGAACCACATATGATAATAATTTAATTAATGAACCATATGAATCCTATAATTATAATCACATGTAATAGATGAACATGATGTGTCATTATGACTTAAATAGATGTCCTCGTGTTGAATCTTATCTCACTATGTTATGTATTTCCTTGTAAAGCTATTAGATTATGCTTTCCTTGTTTACATTTTCCAAAACCTTTACCCTTATATCTAAGCTTTTGCTTACATTTTATAACTAGGACTATATATTTATTTAAATAATGGAGGGGAAGGAGATGGTTCAATTGTAGAAATGATACAAAAATAAAATGTTTTACATAAATAATATATAATTAAGTATATGCATTCAACAAGTACAAACTAATCTAGATAAACTCAAATGGGTTGATAATTATAATGATAATTGGAGTACTTAGCTATAAAGTTGATGATGGAGAAGTGATGTTGGTGTCATGTTGAATTCATTCATCACTATTTAGAAATTAATGCCCTTGATTTGATAAATGTGTTAAGTCTATGGAATCTCATTATCTTTTATGGTTCAATCCCAAGCATCACATGATTTATCCTAATTGCCATAGAGCTACATTGTTGAATGATTTTGATTTATGTTGTTTGAGATTCATTTGTTTGTATATGTGCCTAAAAAATTGCTTGCCTTTACTCCTTTGGTATCTAAAGTAGGTCAAGGCAGTGTTTACTGACACCTTTAAGATATTCCCAACTTGATAAGGAACGTGTTCTTCTAGGTCAACACCCTTGATGAGCTAGATTAATGGCGGTGAGGGATATCAAAGAGAACATTCACCAACATGTAAATGATTTGTACACAAATAAACAATTTTGTGTCCCTTAGGAAATCAATGTGTGGTCATATATTTCTTTTTTATTTTTACAACTCCAACATATGGGAAAAAGACACATTGTTAGTCTTAAAAAATCATGATATAATTACCATGTCATATAAACACATGTTGACTCATAGTGGCTAGTCAAAAGGCATGAGAACCTTGAAATCTAGAATTTGAAAGTTTGAATTTGGGTTAATTCCCACTAGTGTAGGGATTGAATTAGGTCAATTTGCACCACACAAAAATGAATCGCAAGGTTAAAGTAGTAGTTTTGAGGCATTAATTGAATGTGTGGAAGTAAGTGCAAAAGGGAATGGATGAAATGGTGAATACATGATAAATACACAAGGAAAATTGTAAATGGGGTATATATTAGGTGTGGAGGAATAAGGTTACGAGTTATACCTAGCACAAGATTGTGTCACTTGTTGATATATTATTGCATTTGAGACATCTACTAAGGTGGATAGGAAACTAAATGGGAAATAGCATGGGACATGCAAATTTTACCATTAATATTGTAAAGAAATAAAATTATTTTACATAAATAATTTTGGTTAATTTTAAATAAATAAAATCACAAAGCACATATTAATATAGATTAACTTTAGCTAGGATTTGATAATTCTAATAAATATTCAAAAATTAACTATGAGGTGTTCATGTACTTAGTTCTACTAAGGTACATTTTGATATATTATTGCATTTGAGACATTCTACTAAGGTAGATAGGAATCTAAATGGGAAATAGCATGGGACATGCAAATTTTACCATTAATATTGTAAAGAAATAAAATTATTTTACATAAATAATTTAGGGTAATTTTAAATAAATAAAATCACAAAGCACATATTAATATAGATTAACTTTAGCTAGGATTTGATAATTCTAATAAATATTCAAAAATTAACTACGAGGTATTCATGTACTTAGTTCTAGAATTGATGATAGATCTGAATGGTTTCAACAATGTGTAGAAATGATTCATTGCTTCTAAAATTTTACGACCTTGATATGCTAGATATTTCAAATTTAGGATTGGTTGTAAAAACCCTATGGTTCAATCGTGTGTTTCATAGGTTCGATCTTAAGTACTACACATAACTCTAATGCATGTATCTAAAATGACAAAAAATAGGATTGTTAAACTCGTGAGCTTTGAATCTAATGTTTAATAAGCTTGCAAGGATTATGGTGTATATAAACACCTTAGGGGAATCTCTAGTATCGCCATGGTTAAGTTCTCTTCAAGTTAGACCCCTTAATGGGTCAACTTTATAGCTTGGAGCAAAGACTTGAAGACAACATTAATCAAAATGCAAATGGTTCATATGTAGATGAGATTTTTTTGTTCCGTTTAGATAATCAAAGTGTTATCTAGATTTTCTTCCAATTCCCAAATCCAACCTATAAATTAATGATGCATTGAATGTCTTTTAAATACCATGACATAACAACATATAATGTAAAGGTGTGTTACCAAGTCAATTCATAATGGCTAGTGAAAAGGGAAGGGAGATTTGAGATTTGAATTTGAACATTTTAAATTTTGGGTTCATTCTTATTCATAGCAAAATCGATCCTAAGTAATGTGGATATGAGCCATGAGGATAAATTGATAATCTTGAGGTAATGAGTGAATTTCTTGAGCTTTTGAATGTGGATGTAGTAATAAAGAGGAAAATAGAAAATATGTGGGAATAAGTGTATGTAAGAGTATATAATGATAGGTATGGATTGTGTGCATTAGCCAAATTTAGCACAAGAGCACTTGTGAATATGTCATTACATCTGAGATATTCCACAAAAGTACACACTACTAAATAAAAAATGATATTTGTATGCAAATTTCATCATAACAAAGTGAAAAGAAGAAAATTGGGGGCTTCTCTCTTTCACTTTTAGGGTTTAGACCTAAAAGGAAAGGGACAATTTTCACACTCTTCACTCAAGAACAAACCCTTGAGACTTCAATGTGAAGGAGATTGAAATCTTGCAAAGGGACTGTCCTAAAGGTTGAATTAGATCTAATGAGGGGTCACCACCAAGTTTAGACTTGGAAAAGATGATGTGCAAGATGTAAAACAAAACCCTAATTGAATGCAAACTCTAAATGACCTAGAAAGATGAACAAAATGCAACAAAAAGTTATGAAATAGAAAGTGTGCACCTGGAAGATTGAAGAAGGTAGAATGGAGATCTGGAATTCTAGAAAATCTGGTGTCAATGTTGACTAGGACTCATTCGCCAAGCTGGGCGAATCTGTCATGCTCCTAGGAAAATGTGCAAATACAGGTTTCAACCAAAAAGGTATCCAGATCTGTAAAAGTATCTACCAGGCCTATACAGTGGGACTCATTCACCACTTGTGGCAAATCAATCCACTTCTGCTTTTGTGGAAGTTCAAGACTTCATTTTATTCCTCTCGGTCTGCTCTGCTCTTTTTGAATGATTTCTAGATCTGAAACTGCAAATTGCCACCTGTAGGTCTTCTCCAAGTTTTTCCAAGGATTGATGACAACTTTGATCACTTTACAACTTTCTTCAACCTTGCTCCTTGTGAAATATATAACCTAAACCTAAAAATCACACACAAAGGAGAGGGGAAAATGTTGTTGGGTTAGTGGATAAGGGTTTGCCTTAGTCAAACCCCTTATTGATAATTAAACCTTGAAATGAAAGCAAATAAAAATGGAGAATGATGAATGAATAAAAGACAATGTTACAACTCACCAAAGCCTAGCAATAAGGTGTTGCAAGTATGTTTGAAATGGTTGCAATGGATGTGGTTTTTGACTCTTGCTTGAATGATGTTGATCTTGCTTGAAACACTTGCTTGAATCATGAACTCTACATTACAATTATTAGCACAATAACAAACATGATATATGAAATCCTTGATATAATGATTGGCACTTGAAGGTTGCTCTAAAATACTTGATTATCTGCCCTTGAATGCTCTTGTGAACTCAATTTGCTATTAGAAATGCTCTCACAAAAGTCTTAGGTGATCTCATGAATGCTTAGGTGAAAATAAGTGAAAGAACCTTGTATTTATATTCAATTATGCAAGAATTCTAGAAATTACAACACCACAAACTAACATCAAATCTAGGAGAATAAAATCCCGCCGAAAATTTGAATTAAATTTGAATTTTGGTCACACGGGACTCATTCACCAAAAGTGGTGAATAAGTCCCATCAAACATAATGTATGAGACCAAAAACCAAAAGTGCTTAGAAATGTGTGAAAACCGATGTGGGGCCAAAAGATCTAGGTGGGACCCATTCGCCCAAAGTGGCGAATGAGCCCTAGATCCCTAAATCTAGACCACACAAGCTAGAAACACCTGAATTATGATTGGTTACTGATTGGTGTCGAGATTATCCTCGAAAAGATGTAATAAATGAGGTTTGTGGATGCAAAATAAGACCAATTAAAGTATAAAAAAACATAATTATTAATGACAAGCCTAGAGAAGTGTGAAAATGTGTTACAACACTCGAAATAAGGCAAGATTAAAATTGATTTTGATTAAAATTGTGTTTATTATGCTTAGTTATTTGATAAAACCCTAGAAAAGTGTGAAAGTGAATTACAACACTTCACTACACTTTAGCAAGACACCATTAAAATTCATTAGTTCACAAGAGCCCAAGACCTAATGTGAATGTGTCATCCACATTACAACACTAAATCAAGGCAACATTAAGCCAAAATCCACAAGAAAGACCCAAATGAATGTGAAAATGTCAAGAGATCCATTTTTCTACGTGTACAAAAATAATCCCAATTCTTTTTTCTTTTTTCAAACAAATTTAATCTCATAAAATACTTAATTCAATAAACATTTTGTTAATGTTTATTGAAACAAATTTCTTATTGAATGAAAATTTTGATATATAATAACATATATCAAAATACATCATAATACTTATCATCATAAGATGATAACATTGAATCAACTATCTTTAACCTCATAAATATTAAAAACATTCCATCCTTCTATCCAATTTAAAAAACATCCTTAAAACTCTTTCGCCTCAAATTACAGCAAAAAAATTTATAAATTTGACCTAAAATCCTCCAAACATATACATATACACATACATGAAAGTAAAAGTGACCCTACAATAGAAGTAGCCCTCACCATAACATTATGGTTGATTGCGTCCCATGAAGTATTAACAAATGCAGTCTGTTACGAGGAAGAAGCAAAATGTTGAAGTGTGTTGAGAATGGCGGCCAATACAGAGCTCCACTTGCTCACAAACTCTGGTTCAGAACGGCCAGCAATCGGTTCAACCTCGAAATACCATTTCACAACACACGATCCCTCCTCCCTCTCCATTACTTGAAAAGTGGCTTGATAACCGCGGAGACCCTCGATGCTGATATCGATCACAGCGGAAGTGTAGGAGTGGTTAACACAGTCCATGGAAATGAGCTTTTCCTTGGCCCTCAAAATTCCATTGCCTGAGGACGACGATGGCGATGCACTGCAAATGTAACGCACGCAGCCGGGACCCTGCTCGGGCGTCCCTTCCACTCTTTCGCAGAGGAGGAGGGCAGGGTACCATTTCTTCATTACACAGAAATCGCTTGCAATTTGCCACACGCTCTCCAGCGGCGCTGCCATTGCTATTTCTACACAGCCCTGCCATTTGTGGCTTTCCATTTATCAGGGGGCGACTGGAGAAAACCCTAGCTCCAATTTGAGGGTTTGGAGGCTTGGACGGCAGAGAGTCTATAGTCTATGCTTAAGGGCCTCAATCCTCAGGTGCCGAGACGAGAAAAACCTAGCATTTAATTTGATTCATTTGTCATTTTAATCAACAATCATGCTTAAACCTATCCATCAACTGCACATTCAACATTTCCTATCTTAAGCATTTTCCCATATTAGACTTTGTTGTGTAGCACAACCTAGTTTTTCTATTTCAAATTCCATCTTTCTTGCTCATTTGTTAGCTAGTATGCCAAAAGTCTCGAGTTGAATGTATTTTAAGGATATTTCTTCTCATTAGGAGAATAGATTGCATTTGCATTTAGAGCACTTCGTCACATTTGCATAAGTCTCAATTGTAATAGCTTTTATACACTAGGAATGGAATTTGATTACTATTAAGAAAGTTGGTGGCCTTTCTTTTACCTCATAATAGACCCCATTGTGATTTTTAGCACAGCCCTCGCTCAATGAACATGTAAAAAAGATACTAGCACAATGCAATAAGAGACATATAAACATTGAATATATCTATGACATAATGATTAGATCATGTTGCAAGAATCTTATTTAGAACTAGATTGCATGAAGGGAATTCAGTCCTTAGTAGCAAAAATCTTTGAATATATTAGTCGCTTCTTGATCTCTATTCCTTAACTATATACTAATTATATTTCTAACAGTTTGTCTCAAAGCATTATTTAGTCAACAAGGTCAAAAGTGACATTACATCAAAAATTAGATAAGCATCTTATTCCCTCTTACTTATTTCATTTTCCTAGTCTCAATTACATAAATCTCAAATCCTTGCATTCTACTTTAAATTGGTGAGCCTATAACTTCCATACCTATTCTTCCAAGGTGGAAGATTTTCAAGTTTTTATTTTCATTTAGTTATAGTGCAAACCAGTATGTTTATCTTTGCCTTGGGAAGTTCATAAGACTCTTAGGTTCTATTCTATTAAGTACTAGGCTAAACACTCACCTTGCCATCATGTTGCATTCTAATGAGGAGGAATGGTAGTATGATCATGGCACCTCATTAAAAATATTGTAAATCGAAAGAAACTTGAGTTGCTCAATAAATTGAAATCTTTGTGCAATCAACTAATTACTATAGATGATGATAGACCTACTTCATTTGTTGTTGGTCCTCTTACTAAGGTACGTTTCACTAAACAATATGACATGGATACAATTATGGGCATAGGGGAACTAACTTAACATATACAATTTCCTCATATGGTGGACCATATTTCCGAGACTCTAGGTTCTATCCATCATTCACCTACCCATAGTTTACCAATGAGCTCCCTATGTCTCTCCCAAACCCTAAGTTCACATTAGTTCATAAACATTGCTTGTTCCACATCCCTTGCACATCCACTTACTACTAGCATAACATCAAGATCCTTGCACCTATATGTTGATTTAATAGTACCGCTTTATGTATGGTGCATTAGCCTCAACAATTTTGAAAAGAGTCACACAAACATGAGTCCCTTATACACAAGCTTCAACAACTTCACAAAGCTCCTTCTAGATCATGCTTTGCACATGATCTACCTTGTACAACTTTGCATTCAACCATACATATGCAACACGTGGAACATTGACATTCACGGTTGGCTGTTGTGGATCTGCTCCCCTCGCCTCGCTCGTTGGTTCTCGATTCTGAGCCTTCCTGGTCGGTTGTGCTGCAGAAGAAAAAGGGTCTCCCCAAATCTGTTGCCTCTTCTCAGCCTCGGATTCGAGGAGTTTTTTTAGATCCCTCTATTTCGAGGGTTGTCTAATTTTTTGGTTGTTCTATAGCTGACGGTCAGTTGTTTTTGTGTGTTCTTCTAGTTCAAGTTTTGTTTTAACTATGTTTTCCTTTGGCCCTTTGGGCTTTCTGTGTAAAGGGTACAGCACCCTGTAAATGTTGCTTACCTTTTCAAAAACATTGACATTCACATATTATGCTTCCACTAGTTAAAAGTATAGTTAAGATTTGTTGCACAATATTTAACAAAAGAGATTGAGGATAATTGACCAATCAATCATAGATTAAGGGCGATCACTTAGGAAGATTGCTACTAGTATATTTCCTCTTCTATTCCCTACCCTACCCTTTCTCATTTAAAAGAAGTACACTAATTTCTAAAAGGCATTTTTTGGGGGAATGAAGAAGGTTTCCCTTGAAATTGTAAGGAAGGAGTTGGTGGTTTCTTCACATGAGGGAAGCTCACTTAAGAGTTTAGGTTCTATGTATTGGTGAAACTAGAATAAATTTTATTGGTGTTATTTTTACAAGTGTTCTTATAAAGAAAAAATATATGTAGATTTATATTCTAGTTCTATATTGTGGTTGATATTTGCATAGTGGGTGTAGTTAACATTTTCAAGTTTATGTTCAAAGCATTTTTAGCTAATAGTAAATTTTTAATGTCTACTTGGTGTTGAAATTGTTGTTCAAGCCAATTTATGTGATTTTTGTGTATATGTTTTCTACATTGAATATAGCTTAATACTTATTCTATGGTTTGTAATGTAGTAGTTATTGATTTGAATTTTGTGATTTTATATGCAAATCTTTGTATTTGATTCATAATATATTTTGTGTGTTTAATCCAATTCAAGTTGTGTGTTAGGATACTTATGCTTTGTAGTCCATGTTTAGCTAGAAAGTGTGAGTGTATTAGGTATTGTATACATTTTCATCGTTGAGTAGAGATGTTAATAATCATTTTCCCATACTCGAGAATCAAAAAGATAAGTTTTTTGCATTGCTTAAAGTTCTAGAATTTTTATGTTGTATTTATAAAAAGGCTTGCCCTTCTAATTTGAAGAAAGGTTTAGCTTGAAATGTTCGTCCACTTTGTGTTGTCTTAAAAGGTACAAATTAAAATATCAACGTATTTATTTTTTTCATTCTTACCCTTGATTGAATCTATAGTAGGAGATTTGAACCTCGTGTAGAGTATAAATATCAATTTGACTTCGAAATTTCCAAAATCAAATTTAAACATATGTCCATGCTAACCCTCTTCCAACTAGTCATTATTTTCTGACTTGAGCATGAAATATTTAAATATACTTGCTATGATGTTTTATAAAATGATAAAATATACTACTTGTGATGTTTTATAAAAAAGATAAAATATACCTGCTATGATGTTTTATAAAAAGATAAATCCTCATTGATTTGGACTATCTAGAACTTATCTAACCTAATAGGAAAACACACATTACATTACCAAATGTAGAACAATTTTATATTTGCATTCCTGCTTAAAGTGCCTAAAAACATTGAATCAATCTAAAAATTTGACTAAGATGAAAGTTGGGGAACTTGCCAAGAACATCAAACTCTACTTGTGCCTAGCACTGCCATGTTCAAATACCTCAGGCGAACATAGTTTCGTAGATATCAAGTTGCATGTTCATTTCTGGAAGAGAATATCAAATCTACATGGTTTGTAATGTAGTAGTTATTGATTTGAATTTTGTGACTTTATATGCAAATCTTTGTATTTGATTTATAATATCTTTTGCGTGTTTAATCCAATTCAAGTTGTGTGTTATGATACTTTTACTTTGTAGTCTGTGTTTAGCTAGAAAGTGTGAATGTATTAGCTCTTGTATGTGTTTTTTATTGTTGAGTAGAGGTGCTAATAATCATTTTCCCAAACTTGAGAACCAAAAAGATAGATTGTTTGCATTGCTTAAAGTTCTAAAATTTTATGTTTTATTTATAAGAAGGCTTGCCCTTCTTATTTGAAGAAAGGTTTACCTTGAAATGTTTGTCCACTTTGTATTGTCTTAAAAGATACAAATTAAGATTTCAACGTAGTTATTTTTCCATTCTTATCGTTGATTGAATCTATAGTAGCATATTTGAACCTCGTATATAGCATAAATAGCTATTTGACCTCATAATTTCCAAAATCAAATTAAAAATATGTCCACACTAACCCTCTTCCAACTAATCATTATTTTTTGAATTAAACGTAAAATATTTAAATATGTCTGCTATGATGTTTTCTAAAAAGAAAAACTTTAATTCATTTGAACCATTAAACCTTGTCTAACCGTATAAAAAACTACACATTACATTACCATTGAGTAATGTTATAATATTAGTATCTGCATTGATAATAACACTTTATTTGATGTTGCAATGGTTTCTGGATTAGATTGTGTGAGAGTTTTTTGCATCAACATTTTGGATCACATTCCGTGATCCATCATCAGGATGAAAAACAAGGTCTGCAACCTTCTTTGCAAGCTTGATCCTTAGCAGCTTTCTGGATTAGATTGTGTGAAAGTTTTTTGCATCAACGTTTCAGATCACACTCCATGACCCATCATCAGGATGAAAAGCAAGGTCTGCAACCTTCTTTGCAAGCTTGATCCTTAGCAGCCTGAAAAGCAAGGTCTGCAACCTTCTTTGCAAGCTTGATAAAGAAGGTTGCAGACCTTGCTTTT
The DNA here is from genome assembly GCA_007115665.2 of Sequoiadendron giganteum. NCBI lineage: Eukaryota > Viridiplantae > Streptophyta > Pinopsida > Cupressales > Cupressaceae > Sequoiadendron > Sequoiadendron giganteum. The sequence continues at coordinate 265,182,178 of CM021110.1, read as the reverse complement.
CAGGCTGCTAAGGATCAAGCTTGCAAAAAAGGTTGCAGACCTTGCTTTTCATCCTAATGATGGGTCACGGAGTGTGATCCGAAACGTTGATGCAAAAAACTTTCACACATTGCAACATCAAATGATATGGATTGTGGAAACTTAATATCATTAACAATTTTTATGTTTGAATTCCTGCTTGAAATGCCTTCAAACATGTCAAAACATTGAATCAATCTCAAAATTTGACTTAGATGAAAGGTGGGTAGTTAGATTCCTCCCATGCCAAGAACATCAAACTCTACTTATGTCTAGCACCGCCATGTTCAAATACCCCAGGCGAACTTAGTTTTGTAGAAATCAAGTTGCATGTTCATTTCCGGAAGAGAATATCAAATCTGCATAAAAGATTCAAAGCTACAGCTACAAAGACCACTTTTCTAGTTGTGGGATTGACCAAAAGCATAGTAGTTGTAGAATTGCTCAAAATCTATAATCCAAGAAAAATTGTATCCATTCCACGGCTGTATACATTGATGTCTTGATTATAGACTATTAGTTGAAGGGATAGTCTATTAGTTGATGGGTTGTGGTCTATTTAAGCTATTCTTGTTGTGAGCATTATGAGCCCTAAAAATGGCAGGGTTCTGCAACCTAAAGAAAACAGTTATAAGCCCAAAATATGTCATACATCGTTAAAATTTGCACCCAGAGTTGTTTTTCAGGTACAGCTACAGACGATTTCTTCCAAACCCAATTAGGGGGAAACAAAAACCCAAAAACAAACAGGCAGTAAAAGATTCTGTGATTTTTAGTTCCAGTAAGCAAAGATCTCAAATTTGTCAGCAAAATGAAACACGGAGCACAATAAATGCAATAAAATTCCATGATTAGAAACTGTAATCTCCAGTAACATACAATTCAACATTTCCACAAAACAAGAGTAACAGAGAAATCCAGCAAGGGAAAGTAAATAGTAAGCTGGAGAATTATTCGGAAGAGGCAGAGGCGACCTCCTCCAGTGTCTTGGTGATGCCTGCGAGGAGAGAAGTGAGATAAGCCACGAAATCTTGTTGGGAATAACCTTGAATTGGATTAAGCTCGAAATTCCATTTGACCAGACATCTCCCCTGTTCCTCCTCCACCACTCGAAAAGTCGCTTGGTAACCCTGCATACCCTCCATGTTTCCATCTGTTACCAGATAAGTGTAGGAATGGCTGGAGCTGTGTAAGGAAATGAGCTTTTCCTTGACCCACAGAAGGCCTTCAGGGGAAGAGGAGGATGCGGAAGAGCAGTAGCGCACGCAGCCAGGGCCCTGCTCGGGTGTCCCCTCCACCCTTTCGCAGATCTCCAGCGCAGGGTACCATCTTTTCAATTCACAAAAGTCACTGCCAATTTCCCATACGCACTCCAGTGGAGCCGCCATGGGGATTTCCAGGGAGCCCTGCCATTTAGGGTTCTGCATTTTTAACCCTAGAGAAAAACAAAAGAAGAAGAATGGTGAAACACTGCAGGGGAGGAGAGAGATAAATAGAGAGGGAGTGGATTACCAGCAAGAGAAGCACACAATGCAGAATCTCAAACCATATATGTGCTTGCTGTCATCCATCCAAGGATTTCCAGGGAGCCCTGCCATTTAGGGTTCTGCATTTTTAACCCTAGAGAAAAACAAAAGAAGAAGAATGGTGAAACAGTGCAGGGGAGGAGAGAGATAAATAGAGAGGGAGTGGATTACCAGCAAGAGAAGCACACAATGCAGAATCTCAAACCATATATGTGCTTGCTGTCATCCATCCAAGTTGTGTGTTTATATTCTTTCCCAACTCCATACAATAATGTTGACATTTTTCTCTACCATATTTATAATTAATAAATAAAACATGCGCGAGCGCATATCCAAGTGGGAAGATCGGATTCTCCCTTTAAAAATTAAAAAAATCTCCAACATCGACTAAATTCAAAGCTTTGTTAGTGGAAACGTGATTTTAGGAATTATATGCTTGTAGAGGAAAAACTCCTCTACCTAATAAGGTGATAGATCTAATTAATATAGGGGAGAGGGGTATATAGTGGATCGGGATCAATAGTGGAGATATAAGTAGTCTTTAGTGGGTTTCATAGTGGAGCATCTTAATATTCAATTGTAAAATAATTTTTATCAATAAAGTACACAAACTCTGACAAATCATGCGATGTCACATAAACACACCAATAAAACATGACTTAGTGCATCACTATTGGTCTCACTTTTTTGGGGGACCTTTTTGGATAACTCGACAAAAAGCATGTTGATGTGGCATCATATTTGATGATGTGACCCTAAAATGAAATATAGAGGCACATGAGTTGCCAAATAAATTGTTATACAAAATTGGGAGTGATTTGAAATTTCCACATAGAATTTTGAGAAACGTGAAGTTAGGGTGCTCCACTATGGGCCCCTCTCCCCTAGTTAGATGAAAAAGTTAGAGACGTGTAAATGTAAATGTGTATATGAAGAAGAGAAGAGAAGAGGGTATATTTATAAAATTTATTATTGAATTTAAAGCATTTATGAATATGGTGTTTGAGTATTGAAGTTTGTTTTTTTAATGTTTTGTTTAGATATTTTTTTGTTGTTCATATGTTGGAAGGTATTATAATATAGTTTTTTTAAATGAAGATTGATGTAGTATTTGTTCTCGAATGTTTATGCAAGATTATGATCAAGAAATATGTTGATTATTATCTCTTAAATCAAATAGTCTCTCATGATGTGATTAGCTACATTAACGATAATTAGTTGATCAAAACAAGAAGGCCTACTATGAAGATGGAAAAGATAATCCGCATTAGTCAGTTCAAAGAAGAAATTTGTGACTTAACCAATTTTCTAAATAAGGTTGTTGTCAACCCCAATGCAAATGACTTCTACCTATGGATGTGCTACTTCATCCTCTTGATTCTTTTAGGGAAAAAATATTTATTTGGGCACCCTTATCGATGATCAATTATACAGTCATTTGATTAAGGTCTAGGATAATAGAAAATTCTACATGAACTCTTACCTTATGTACTTATTGGCTAGAAGAGAAAGGTTCCCAAGAATTACCAAATTAGGAAAGATGGACCTCAAGAAAACTAAAGTATATGATAATTACCCACATAAAGCTAAAAGAGAGCTACAAGCAATATACCAAAGATGGACCTCAAGAAAACTAAAGTCTATGATAATTACCCACAACAAAAGCTAAAAGAGAGCCACAAGCACTATACCTAGATAAATGATGCATTTCTTTTCTACATCATCAAACTCTTAGAGAATGACAAGAAACTATCATTGGAGGCCATTAAAGCCATAGTAGAGTGGGGGAACTGGTTCATCCAATTTTTGGCATTCACATGTATCAAATTTAGAGGCTTCCACATGGCTCCCTATAAAATCTTGAAGCATCCCAATGATAGGATCATATTGTTGGAGCTATGTAGACCAATGGAGTGGATAAGGTGTTCTCAACCAAGCACAAGGTAAATATCTAATTTATAATTTCAATTAGAGAATGCACATGATCCTCTTATGACCATTCCATAATAGTGCAAGAAAAGAGGAAACTAGTAACTTTATAGCTAAACATGGTCATAGGGAGGTTTGACCCAAGGGGCAAGATAGGACCAATGACTAGTTCCTTATACAAACATCAACTAGACCTTAAAGACTTCTAGGCTAATTACATAGATGAAAATGAGGTAAAATAGAGGTATATTATTCAAGATTAAACACCACATTATTCAAATCTACTAGGTACCAAAGAAAATAATAGAAGCTAGAAAGCTACTTGAACTTTCCTATAAGTGAGATAAGGTGTATACATAGTATATCACCAAAATGGATTTTTCAATCAATGAAGATATCTTCATACATGTCAAAACATAAAGGGTGGTCAATAGAATTATAGAATGGTTCAAAAAACTCGATTGAATGTTGAGAAGTATGTCTTAATGGATAGAGCCTAGGAAGAGGATTCTATAAAGGTTTACACAGTGAAGCCTTCCACCAAGAGGAAGGATAACTCCTCTCAATGTGTGGCCACCCCTAAAATTAATACAACGAAAAGGCGAGAAGGAGAAGAGGAGAACAAGCCTATAATATGAAAGAAGAAAAAAAATATAAGGAAAAATACCCAAATGTAGGAGGACCCAAAGGAGCAAGTTCCTTTCGTTAAAAATAAGCTAAAGATAAAACTCAAGGACTCTAGCCAACAAGAAACCACCACTACAACTACTACAAAAAAATTATCCTCCTCCCCCTTATCCAAATATACAATCTCCACCTTGTTAACCTCCAGGTCTATATATGGGCAATAATACAACTTAATATATTGGCAACTAAGAATATCCCTACCCAATAGCCAACGAGAATACAACAAGAATAGAATCAAGAGTGGGTTGGTTAGGAATCACTACAAAGGCTTGAAAGAGATAAAGATGATAACTAAATTGCTACACAAGAAGATAAACCTATCAATGGGTAGGAGAAGTTACCAAGGATGAAAAGGTTGAAGAAAATAAAAATGATTAGACAAGAAATCAAGCTAAGGTCGAGATGGAGGAAATTATCATTGAAGATGTATTATTGCATGATGAGGAAGTTCATTCTCTAGAAATAAGTTCTACACAAATAAAGACACCTTTCCATCAATAATGTTTTTGCATTCTCAAGAGTCTATACATTAAATAAAACCATCTCCCCTACCAAGATCATGACCTCCTATTCCTAGACCTCTGCATAAAACTCCTTCACTAAGCTCTTTATTCCAACATGAAAAGGATACAACAAATAAGGATAAAGTTATAGTGCAAAACATTATAGTTAACTCTAGAATGCTAGTGGCATTATATATCATTATAGAGAAGAGAAAGAGATAATATGATCCTAATAGATTAATCCAACGTAATGTCTAATCTCTTTTTTTTTTTTTTTATTAGACTGCAGGAATCGGGTAGCACGACCCCCTATAAACTGCAGTGCGCCTGGTAAACTTTTTAACGTGACCGGTGGCGCTGGAGCAACATGCCCTCCGGTACCATGGGGGGTGGGGAGACTAGACCTCGTGACCAACCTCCTGCAACAGGAAATATTTAGCCAACCGAGCTAGGGCCCCAACCGCGTAATGTCTAATCTCTTCAATGAGCCTCATAAATCCAAATAAGTCAAAATCATTTACTCTATAATGATAAATGTATAGAGGGTTCTAATTATCAAAATAACCACTCTAGTCTATAATAAGGAGGAAAGAGATATAACTATATCTTTTTGCTTCTCTATCTTTCCATATTTCTTCTTCCATTTCCCCCTCTATCTCTATCTCATTATCTCATTATCTCTCCATCTCTCTCAACCTCTCTCTATATATCACTTCCTATATCTTTATCTTTCTATCTCTCCCTCTCTATATATTTTTCTTCCATCTATCTCTTTTTATCTCTCGCTCTACTCTCCATATCCCTTTCCATTTCCATCTCTATCTTTCTCTCTCTATATATATATTTTTCTTCCATCTCTCTCTCTCTCTCTCTCTCTCTCTCTCTCTCTCTCTCAAACATAACATGAGCTTTTTAGCAATGGAGACTAATTATCTTCTTGATTTAGAGGTTTTGCTTCGATCATGTTTGAATCCTTGTAAGTGGATGCATAGCTGATTTGAAGCCATCACTTCTCCTTTGAGACCTTTGTTGCACAAACAACATCGTTTGTTAAATGGCCTACCAATTGACCTCATTTACTACAAAAATGTATGAAAAAAATAGACTTGAATTTTCCCTAATCCTTCCACACCTCTTTGACCTACCCATTGCACACTAAGGTGCAATATCCAGTTTAGTTTTGTATCTTGGTATGATTTTACTTTGCTTATCTTTCTCATGCCACTTGGGCATTTGCCTATTACCTTTCTCCTCAACCTTATACACCCTTATACTTGTTTTTCTTAGGTTTTTATGCTTATCTACTCATGATTTTATTATCCATATCTTATGATGGTTATCATATGCTTATGAATGTTACCACTTAGACCACATGCTTATATTGCTCAAACTTTATCTTACTCTTATTAATTCTTTCTTATGATCCTACCTTGCCATATCATACTTCTAGTGTTACCTTACCTTATGTATATTGAACCTGCATTTGCATATTCCATCCATTTGAGAGCAACTAACAATTTACATGTACATTAACAATCATTTTTATTACCTCCAATTTATCTACACCTTTCAACATGATTGACATGATTGTACACCATCAACACTTATATGGTCACTACGGACAACCACCCCTCTATTATCTAGTAAATTATACATTGTCATATCATACTTCTAGAGCTTACACATTGAGCCTACATTAACATATCACATTTATCGAGTACAACATTAGATGATGGGGGCATTAGATCATATAACCTAACCATGTCATAAGAGTTACATTGGGGACATTGTAGCTTTCCATGTTTTATTGATTGCATGTTATGCCATGTATTGAGATCCTTATTACCACTAGTGACACCATAGCATTCCCCACATTATCAATTGTGTGCAATGCCATCTATCAAGATTTCCTACCACTAGAGACACCTTACCTCAACCTTGTGTGCTCATGCACATTGGAGGTATATACCTTTTCTAGTGCCCCATGCACTTACACAAGTGTTTTCAACACATACATTGAAACTTCACCCACTCCCACACTATGGCCCCCACCCAACTATAATTCTCGAGTTGGGTGGGGATTATAGTTTGAATCTTAGTTTGTGCCAACCCTCTTGTTCCCCCATCCGAGCGGGTGATTCGATTGGTTAACCAAAACCAATTTGTCCAACAACATGCCTTCCAATATAAGATCCAAAACCACCAACATCAAATTGACTAACACCAGCAAAAGCATCAAGTAGATTCTTCTGAGTAAGCAACAATAATAATGGTATACCCAATGAAATAAGAAGCAAGTGTTGGAGAACCTAGGGAATTTAGGCATATGCACAAGTAACCATAAGCTATTTCCAAGAGCAACAATTGATTTTTCTAATACTTGACTTAATAGTTGTATAAACAATTGATTATGTTAAGCACCAACTTTGGCAAAGGTATCAACAACATTAACAATTGTTTAAGCACCATAAGCTAGCATGCATATCCATAGCCATAGCTAGCAACATAACCAATACCATACCTTCTAATTTGTCCAACAATGAGCAAAGCTAGTTCCAAAACCAATGTTAGTCCAAGTTCATGGCCCCGTCATATCCAAATCCAAAAGAGCAAGATTATTCCTTAATGTCATCTCTGGCCCTTGTACTTCCCACAATTATCATTCAGCATGCATCATTTGCTCAATACACAATGCATTTATTATAATCACTATCATTCAACATGCATTATTTTGCTCATTACACAATGCATTTATTACAATCACTGTCTTAAATGTTTTACTTACATTTCATATATATTTTTCCTTTACCTTCAAATCCTTACACATTGAATCCTTAATTCTACAATTGAGCTTTCAAAGAGTGAAGTGCTATATAATACTTATTGCCACGGTGAAACGACTCATCCTCACATAACTTAAATAGCACCCTATGCGTCCTATTATCGCATGACCACCTAATGAGGCATAGTTACCACTTTCCATACAAGCATAACATTTCTAACCCTACTTACTCCTCTTTTGTTGTTTATGATCATCGATAAGACGATCCAATTTGCAATTATTCACTTCTATTTGTCTGACAAAAGCTGTTCATTACATATTTTTCCTTTATTTTTCAAGTTTCCATGGACCACATATGTCAAAGGATAGACATACACTAACATTCAAAAAGGTCTATTGCGTTATATGAGCCCCTGCAATAATTTTTTTAATCTAATTGTGTATTTTACATGCATGTAAATGCTACAGATTTTTAGAGGCGTGCTTATCCTAAAATTTGCATGCACCTCACATTGGGGGCAAAACATTCTAATAAACTTTGCATGCTCATGCAAATTCCCATTTAATTCTATGCCCCATTTTAAGAGAATACAATACATTTATAAAATAACAAATCTATACTAGATTGCTCTCAAAATTTAACATATTGACCTGTCATTTAAAAATCCAATTTTAAAGTTTGGCCCAACTCTCACCCATTAGTTTCACCTACAGCCCACTGAAATACACGTTTGCGTGATTTATTACTATGTTAAAATAGTAAGGACACTTCTATCAGTGCACTCAAAGTAATCTCAAGCTATTTCACGGCTCAAATGCATCAGCATGTTTGGAGACTGTTGTTTTTAATCATCGACAGAATCAATAAACCAATCTTTTTCCGAGAAATAACCAGTGGGAATTTGCACCCTAGCGATCTAGCAAGCCTATATAAGGTATTCATAAACCCTATTAATTCAAATAGCAAGGCAGATAGATTGGGCAAATCATAGAGCAACAACACAAGATCAATAAGATCAAAACATACACCACAGAACAGATCCACGGCGATCTTGGAATTGAGATCCAAACATTCAATCCACCACAATATAAGCTAACCATTCAAATTTTAAAATATTGTACGAACATAAAGAGGCATCATTTCCAAATTAAAGGCAATCTAGTCCAAATTCCAAGATTAATTACTTATACACAACTTTCATAAAATTAATCCAGAATCATTATTTTGTGTTTGAATCTTTTGGATTTTCCTATTATCTAATGCGGTCAGAATCCGACATGGATGTGGCGTCACTGAGACTGTTAAAACAAAGAATGTGTAAAGCACTTACATAAATAGCAAGCCATATATTAAAGAAATTATTTGCATGCTATTTTAGCACAACATTAGACTAAAAATACATAACTTCAAGTACTGCTTTAAGAAACTTATAATTACACAATTCCAAGCTCAATTCAAAAATTCATATCGGATTCTTTTGCTCTTCTATCAACGAGCTTCAGTCAACCTATGGAGAGCTTTAAAATAAAATGTAAAATATAAAAATATGTAGTTTGGATGCAAGTATCACCGCCTCCACCAAGTAACTAATTTAATGGAGCATAAAACAAATTCATTGACAAATTAAATGGAGCGAAAAACAAAACGTAATCATGAGTGCAAGACACTATGAAATTTTGTTCTGTACTAACAATATATCAGTTAATCATGAGCAAAACAAGTTCAAGATACTCTGAGGCTATTAAGAAAATGCAAACATAAATTCAGCAATAACTGGGGCATAAGTGATGCGTCCATTGAAGTGAAGAAAATATAGAGTAATAGAAACATTTAATTTTGTAATTGAACAGTAGAAGTAGATTGTTGCAAAATATTTCATAAGCGATAGGTGAACTTTGGTATGTGCTCAAAAATTTCCACGCTTTGACAAACTGTAAAACCAGTAACAAAGCAATACTGGAAATTGCTTTCCATCAGGAAAAGATTTGGTTAAGAGAAAATGAGGTCTACATATATATTTTCAATTCCACCTATTTTGCATAATTTTTCTTGTCAGTCAATTGTGACTTGGTTTCTAAATTGTACAGTGCATATCACAAGAAGCACTATACATTTGTAGAAATCATGACCAGATTCTGCTTACTTTTGCCACTAGGGTAGATTGCTGGAGTACATGATAGTTCATCTTTAAGCTGGGAATCCTAACAAAATTCAATCACTTTAGACCTGAGGGTGTGTAATTACTACTGCAACATTTGCATTGGTTTGTTCCCACATATTTGTGGATAGATTGAATCCTACTCCCTCTACTATGTATACCCTGATTCTTAGAGATGACAGATGAGATCTGTACGCTTGTGAAATTACACTTGTCTTTCCTTAATTTTGAATTACAGTTATCCGAACATGCAATTGGGGCAAAGATTCCACAATACAGAAACAAACCACAATATGAGCGTCATGCCTTTTTCTCTCAAACAGAAACAAAAGTTGGTCAAAAGTTAAAGGGACAACCAGTCTCATAAGCTTTAAGTAAAAAAATACATCCAGTAAAATTTTGAAAGAGCATCATAAAAGTAGGCCATATATTAAAGAGCCTATAGTTACCTTCCATTTTTACTCTGACCCTGAACCATCTTTTAGCCACACTTAGCTCACATGTGACTAAAATGGAAAAAAATAAATTTGCATGTTCTGTACCATTGGACATACTCTAAACTGCATACTACAAAATATTGATGCCATTAGCAAATGTGCCTGGCAAACTCTAATCAAATAAGCTGAAGCCCATGTCCTGCAAACAAAATTAATAGTCATAAGTTTCAACACAAAAGCACTAAAACTAAAACAAGAAAACTACGTAAACAAAATGAAAAGAATTCCTGGCTAATCCGACATCATCATTAGACATTTGTTGGATTTACAATTATACAAATTCAACAGGAAATCTGTCGTAAGATCTTGAATATTGAATCAAAAATCTTGTCAAGAGAGGACCATACAAGGACCAACATTTAAAATAAGCGAAGGAACATAGTCAAGAGAGAACCATACAAGGACCAACATTTAAAATAATCAAAGGAACATAGTCAAGAGAGGACCATATAAGTACTTACATTTCAAATATGTGAAGGAACAGTATCGGGAACTAATATCCTATCCTCATTGGAGTAATAAAATCACCCATCGGCCAAATTCAATCTCAACATCAGTTTTGTTACTATAAAAACCATTCTGAAACACGCCTCCAAAAAATGTAATTATTTTCAACCCTCTAATGATATGTCAGATAAGACATTATGAACAGCATGACAAAACTCGATTCCCAGGTTGCAACTTGCAGATTCTTTCATGTTCGGCCATCCTTCAGACCTAAGTAAATGGGTAGCAAAAAACATAGGCTCCACATCAGTTTGACACCTATTAGGTTATTCCTTAGCTATCTCAGGGAATGCAATAATTCTCTGAAGGGTTCATGTTCGGCCATCCTTAAGACCTAAGTAAATGGGTAGCAAAAGACATAAGCTCCACAAGGAAACAGCATGATCAGTTTGACACGCATTAGGCTATTCCTTAGCTATCTCAGGGAATGCAATAATTCTCTGAAGGGCTGACGATTCTACAAAACAGGTCTCCTGGTGGAAAACTTCCAACTTTCATCCCAAGAATAAGTTTCTCGTCTTCTTCAGTGTGGGTGCAGGCTGCAGCAATTAACACTACACCAGAAATTAAGTTGTAAAATAGTAAAACCACACAGAAACTATCTTAAAACGGGAGATTTCAAATGCATAGAAAAGTTTTAAGGCTGCATGGGCATCTTCATAGCAACTTTCTAAAAATGTAGCAAAAGAATTAAAAAATTAGTTCATTAAGAATATTAAAAATATGATGTATCAAAATTGTTCTCCTCAACTACAAATATCACAAAAAAAAAAAAAAATTAGTTCATTTAGAATATTCAAAATATGGTGTATCAAAATTGTTCTCCTCAACTACAAATATCAGAAAAATAAAAAAATGTGATTGAAGATAGAATTTTAATGAACAAACTTTAAAGTAGCAGCTTTAGACGCACCCCTTGCAATGTAATAGTGTGGTATGGAAATTAGGAAACTGTAGAATTGATATTCCTAGTAAGCAATAGAATGCTATTCATTAAGTAAGAATATAGACGGTCTTAAGGATGTTAGCAATTGTTCAAAACTTCGAGCTGAGTTATGTGAAACCATTTCTAACTACCACGCTTTACCCAATGGCTAGTATAAAGTCCATTCAGAAGGAAAAAATGTATGATACTAAAAGAAAAGAAGATTAATCAATCTATGCCCCTCATTCCCTCATGGATAGTATGAGCTCAAAACTAGTAGATTGGCGACAACAAATCCAATTCAATCTGTTGCTTACTAGAAATACCCATGGATATCTGCAAGCTTTACCTGAAGAAAACTTAATAATACCAGGGAATCAGTAGGATTTATCTTAAGGTAGGAAAATATTCTAAACCTCACTATTATGAGTAAATTTTGGTTTGAAGAACTTTCAAGGAATGCAATGCTTCATGGAACCAAGAGAGCAATGACCATTTATCGCTCAGTAACAAGCTTAAAAAGTCAGATAAAAGTTTAGTTAGAGATTATAATTTGGAAAAATTGAAAGGCATATATTTACAAAACTATACTTGATCACAGAAATAGAACACAGTAGGATTTATCTTAAGGTAGGGAAATGGTCTAAACTAGGATTAAAAATTGGTTTGGTTAACTTTCAAGTAATGCAATGCTTCATGGAGCCAAGAGAGCAATGACCGTTAATAGACTGGTAACAAACTTCAAAAAGTTCAGTAGGTTCAAGAAGGTGAAAGTTTTGCCAAAGATCAGTATTCGGAAATATCTGAAGGCATAAAACTTCCAAAACTATACTTAATCACAGAAATAGAAAATAAATAATATCACACATACATTACAATGCCCCACTATTCACAGTATTTCAAAATTTGATAGACCAGGCTATCATAGAATATTTAGAGAGTAGCACTTGCTCTAAAGTCTTCATAGTATAGGCACTCGGATTAGTTAGCTATGAAACAACAATTCAAACCTATGTTCCACCAGGTTTCGGAGATGGATTTTTTTGAGACCAATTTTGGGTATGGAAAAAGGGACGGCTATATAAAAAATACAGAAAATTTTAAAATATAGGGAAATTTCAAATATTCATAAGATAACAATAATAAGGCAATTTTTTAGTAGATTGTAAAAAAACATGTAATGGAAAATGATGTCTACATTGCCGTATTCAATTCTCAATTAATTCATAACTTAAGACCAAACTGTATAATTCTTTAAATAAGGTGAAAAACATTTTATAAAAAGGAAATTTTCAAATCTGCTCATGACAGAACTAACAAGGAGGTAGGCATGAGGATATTACGTAGATACTTGGTGCGACAAGAAAAAGATCTGAAATACAGCATAGTAATTTTTCATAGAGAGAGAAGTATTAGGCATATTTTCAGAAGACAGTTTAAAACTTTAAACAGTACCCAGAGTGAAACAAGTATAAGAGTAAAAAACAAGACACAATATGACTAGAGAACATCACTGAATGAGATTGGGTTTATTTTGGGTTCATCCATACAAAAACATATAAAAAGTGTATGTGTATGTATATTCACACACTTCACCTTTATTTAATCTAAATTCTCATTGTATTCTAGAAGTGTCTATTTAAATTATAAGAGACCTCTAAGATAATTAAATAAAAATGTATCCATACATTAATACTCAAATTACGTATACAAAGGTTATTTAATAATAAAGATTTTTTTAAAATTAACCTGTTACCTATCAAAAAAAAAATAAGTAGCCGGGTTCGGCTCCCTGGCTCAGGGTCCTGGTCCAGGTTCGCTCCGGGTACCGGTCCTGGTTCGGTCCGTCTGTGGGTTCGACCAGGGTTCGGTATTTGGAGTCCCAGTTCGCCGGTGAAGAACTCAGGCGAACCCGAGAAGAACCCGAGCGAACCCAAGGCGAACCCAACAAGAACCCACGTGTTTGGACGCATAAAAGCGTTTTTTTTTTGCATTTTTTAATATTTTTCTGCAGTTTGACTTTGACCCACGCCCAAGGGAACCCTAAAAGTGACCTCTAAAACACTTTAAACACCTAAAATGCATCATTTTTATTCATTTGTTTTGCAAACAAGCATTTTCATTCCAAGAGGCTGAGTTCTTATTTTAAAATTTTTGCTTGCTGGGTTGACAAAAGGAGTTGAAGATTGATCAGTGAAGCTTCTACAAACGATTGCATTGCCATTCCTACAGATTTGCAAGTGTTTATTGGCTGCCACAAAGATTGTTGAGGGATATTTTTGCAAAGAGGTAAGCTTTTCTCACATTTTTTTGAGTTTTTTCATCCATTTTTTTGTTTTACATTTTACAAACCAGAAACTTTGTTTTGATTCATTTTATGATTTATATATGTTTTTCCTTTCCATTCTTCTATGAATGTATGCAAGATTCAAAAGAGCTAGGTTTTATAAATCAATATTTTCTCTTCATTCAAATTTTGAATGTGTTGTTTGCAAACAAATTGCCATAGGAATCACAATGTCAATGGGTTCTACCTCCGGCTCCGTAGCTAAACCAAACTCGAAGTTCAAAACAAATCCTAATTCTCCTCTATGGCAGTATGTTGAGATGATAAAACAGGTTCCAGGTGGTGGTGGTTATCTTTGGAAATGCAATGGGTGTGGCGTTACATATACTAGTTCATACCATAGGGTGAAAGCACATTTGTGTGGCATGAGTGGAAAAGGCATCACTCCTTGCCCTGGAAAAAAAGATGCACCAATTCCACCTGAGACAGTTGCAAAATACATTATGGAGCAAGATGCAGCAGATCAACGGGAAGCCCAAAAAGGAAATCACCCTTTGTTAAAAAAAAAATCAAAGGGAATGCAACCCCCATCCAATCCCAATATTGTGGTAGAAGACCACCCATTTATTGTCATTCCGGATCTTCAAGCTCGAAGTGCACAACCTATTGCAAACAAGAGATCAAAGGGGCCTTTGGAACTTGCATTTCAAAATGAGAGTAGAGCCCTTGCCGACCAATGTGTAGCAAGATGCCTATATGCCAATGGATTAGCTTTTAATGTTGTTCGTTCTCCATATTGGAAAGAGATGTTGAGAACGGTTAATGAAGCTCCAAAAGGGTACAAGGGCCCGGGTTATGAGAAGGTGCGTAGCACTTTATTGGAAAAGGAGGTTGAGTTGGTTGAAAATGCATTGAAGCTAATAAGAGATTCATGGGTTGAGACAGGTGTGTCCATTGTTTCAGATGGTTGGAAGGACTCAAAAAACCGGCCTTTGATCAATGTCATAGCGGTGTGCCCTAAAGGGGCAATGTTTTTGAAAGTTGTGGATTGTGAGGGCCTAGTAAAAGATGGAGAATTTAATGCTAGTATCCTCATTGCAGCCATTGAGCAAGTGGGAGCCCGCAATGTTGTTCAAGTTGTAACGGACAACGCTAAGAATTGTAGAGCAGCAGGGTTGTTGGTTGAGGAAAGATATTCACATATCTTTTGGACACCTTGTGCAGTCCATTCACTCAATCTTATGATGCAAAAGATTGGGAATCAAATTGCATGGATCAAAGAATTGTATGCTGAGGCTGAGGACATTCAGATGTTCGTCACCAACCACCACTTGTCTCAAAGCATCTTTAGATCATTTTCAAAATTGGAGCTATTGAAGGTAAGTGAAGTAATATTTACATTTGTCATTTTCTGATTTTCATAATTTGATTGTGCATTCTAATTTAAATTCTTCTTTAAAGTTTATTTAAATTCTAATTATTTTTTTTAATTTGCAATAGGTTGCAGAGACCCGCTTTGCCTCTAATACTATCGTCTTGAGACGACTTGTGAAAGTTAAAGAGGCACTTGCTAGCATGGTGATTAGCAACAATTGGTCTATATGGAGGCAAAGCGGCACTGAAAGAGCAACAAAAATTAAGAGCATGATATTAGATGACTCATGGTGGGATCGTGCGGAGTATCTCCTTAGCTTCACCGAGCCCATTTTGAGTATGATTCGCTATACTGACATGGACAAGCCATGCATTGGAGAAATATATGATGGTATAGACTCAATGCTTGAGAAGATCAAGTGCACCATAAATGCAAGAGAGCAAGACCCTGAAGAGACTTTCTTCAAACAAGTGCAAACAATTGTTGAAGAAAGATGGAACAAAATGACAACTCCATTACACCTTCTTGCCTTTGCATTGACTCCAAAATACTACAGTAGTCAGCTTCTTTCACAGCCAGGAAGGCTTCCTCCATATAGAGATTTAGAAGTGGCTGAAGGGTACAAGGCAGCATTTATGAGACTCTTCCCTGACCAAGATTTGCGATCTGTAATCACGAGTGAGTTCACTGATTTTGTGCACTCAAATCATCTAGATGCTGATGCTTCTCGTGACAGGTTCTTAAAGGATGCTCATAGTTGGTGGTACTTCCATGGACAATACTTCCAAAATTTGCAGCCCCTTGCAATCAAAGTTTTATCACAAGTAAGTTTAATAAATTTTCATATTTTAGTTTTACTTTTAAAATTTAAAAGTTTCATAATTTCATTTATAATTTTAAATTTTTTAATTGTTTACTTTGTCTTCATAGGTTGCTAGTTCATCCGCATCTGAGAGGAATTGGAGCACATATTCTTTCATCCACTCAGTAAAGCGCAATAAATTGCTCTCAAAAAGAGCGGAGAACTTAGTATATGTGCATTCCAACTTGCGTCTCCTTTCACACAAACAACGTGACTACAAGGAAGGGGAGACGAAGTTGTGGGATATAGGGCCAGAGGATACTGACTTGGATGCTTCCACTTCCCACCATGTTGCATATGAGGAGTCCGATATCCAACAGGAGCATGGGCACAATACTAGTGCTAGTGACAGTGCCATTGGCACTACTTGTGATTCATCTAGTCTTCCTACTTCATCTAATGTCAATGTTGACAATGACTTTGATATAGATGATTTAGAGGATCCATTTGATGATTAAAACTTTAATAGTGTTGTAATATTGAACTTGAAGTTTGAAGTTTGAACGATGAATATTTATAATTTTATATTTATCATGCATGTTATCATTCAAGTTTATGGTGGTTTTGTTGTTTATATGATGTTATGTGATGTTCTAATCCTAATTCATGCTTCTAGGCTGCATATATATATATTTTTTTATTTTTACATGTTTTTCAGTTTTTGTACTAACGAACCCAAAACGAACCGAACCCACCCCCCAAAAAATTTAGCCGAACCGGCGAACCGAACCCGAACCCGAACCCGAACCGGCTACTTAGAAAAAAAATAATAAAGATTTTGATAAAAAACAAAAAGACATTTTAGATGGCTCTCACTGAAATGAAAATCGTTGTGTTACTTCCATAATATTCCCAAGAAACAACATTGAAGATTGTTGTGATGTTTTATTTAAAGGAGTAGACTGAGGTGAAATTGGGTAAAATGATTTCTTTTGATCCACAATTTTTTTTAAACTGCAGGAATCGGGTAGCACGACCCCCTATAAACTGCAGTGCGCCTGGTAAACTTTTTAACATGACCGGCGGCACTGGCACGACACGCCCTCCGATACCACAGGGGTGGGGGAAACTAGACCTCGTGACCAACCTCCTGCAACAGGAAAGGTTTAGCCAACCGAGCTAAGGCCCCTGCCCTTTCTTTTGATCCACAATTTGTGATGCCTCCCACTGAAATGATTTATTTTCATCTTAATTGTGCTCAGATAGTGCTTTTGCAACTCGGCAACCCCCATGATAAAACTGTCTAAATAGCTCAGACTACAGCATGTTTTATCTCCTGCAATATCCTAAGTAATGAGTCCAGATGGACGATTTTTTTTTAAACAAATTGGATTTTTGTGAACAGATTCAACCTGAAAATGTGTCAAAATTCATCAAAAGCAGTTAAAAATAGACAATCCTAGATTTGTCACAGCAGCCTGAAAATGTGTCTAAATTTGTCAAAGTTTGCCCAGGTTTGTCCAGACAAACTCACATAGGTTTATTTGAACTCTGGACAGTCTGACAGGTGGATCAGTCCCAAATCCAGATCAGGCTTGAATTGGAACCTGATCTGTATAGGTTTTTTACAAAAACAAAAGAACTTACAATTTTTTGCATATACAAATAGATCACAGCTAATGATAAATGGCATTTGTGTTGAACAATGATTTGAAAATGTAAAACTAATATAAGGCTGATATTTTCTTACAGCTAATTATTCATAATAGAGTTTTCACTCAAAAAAAGCACCATGTCAGGGTTCATGGCCCTTCAGTATGTCTAGTAAATAGATGCAGAAAGTGGCACTGTGTATCGCTTCTCTTGAAGTGTGAACAACGATCATTAAAAAGTATAACCAATATTAGTCGTTGTCTAGCATATCCCTTTCAACGAGTGAAGCAATAAATGTATGGAATATGGGGTATTGTATTTTTAAGTTAGTTTGTCTGCTTTGAAAGGAACCAAAAAAAATCAGGACATTCAATGTTCAAGCTTAAGGATAGGTAATGTCATAGTTGAAAAACTCACCAAGCCCAAAAAAACACAACTCAGCAAAAACTCAGCAAAACTCGACAAAAACTCAACAACTTAAAAAATTGCTTAAATTTCATTAAAAACACGTTTTTTTGCAAAATTCAATGATAAGATGCATCCAATGAGTCAATAAATGAGTACATAAAAGAAACAAGTTGAGTCTAGTTGTATTTGATTGATTTGAAAGCAAATTGGGTACAAAATGGCATCCTCATGTGGAATGCACTGATACAGATAGTCTGAAACAAAATGAAAATAGCAGATTGTTTTTGTAAAACTGAAAGTAAATACTACATTAATATATTTTACAAATTTACATCTTCCTCTTCCCATGTCTAGTGAAAACTAGGGGGAGGTAGAACTAGATGATATATAGATGAAGACTTGTAGGCAAACTTGGAAACTTGGACTTGGAGAGTACCTAGGAAATCAAATCAAATGAAAATGCCTTTTTAGTGGCAATGGGAAACCTTTCTTTTTGGACAGGTGAGTTTATTTTGCAAACTCGGCAAGCAATTTTGGAGAATAAATGCGGGAAAAACTCATCATAAATAAAAACCCAGGAGTTTTTTTAAACTTGCCGATTACTCCGAGAGTTTTTCAACTGAGTAATATAATGTATTAGGTATAACTGAAACACTGGGACAACTCAAAAGTGAGGATTCTAGCACTTACAACAAAATTTAGAGAGAAATATGCAAGATAAGAAAAAGGGCATATGATATAAAATGAAAGGAAGATGGAACTATCTACACACCTAAAAGACCTTACAAGATGAACTATCACAAAGCAGCAACAGGAAATGTAGCTACATGTTGTAGGCTAGCAATTAGAGATCACAAAACAGTAGCATTTTATGATGTAAGTGGGCCCTGATCCATGTTTTATGGCAATTAGTAATAAAATATATTCAAAAGATAATGTCAAATAATCAAGAACAATGGCTGTTAAAGGGCTTCCCTCTGTTGGACTGAATTGAGCTTAATAACCCTTGGGGTAAACCCAATCAGGTAGCATAAACCCTCTTGTCATGTATGCCAGCGTGAGATTTTTGGGGATTTAACAGTGAGAGTGTACCTAATGCAATGGATGGTCCTACAGTCAACAAAACTGCTTGTGGATTACAATCATTTGGTATCTATTATTGGTGAACATCTCCAATAACTGGAAAAAGGAGTGTTATGTGTTAGAGCCCAAAGCCTCTTGCCGGCTCAAAATCAAAAAGGCATCTTTTAGTCAAAAACATGTCCAAGAGGCCAGGCAAGCCATCAATTCGACGAATAGGCGCCCATTGAAATTTCAAAAAGGGATTATTTTTCCATTTAAATTTCCATTGTTTCAAATTATACTCCTAGATTTTGACTTGATGACCAAGATCGGTACAAAACCCAACCATGCCAATACCCTGTATCGACTGAAACCTAAGAATTTTTTGGGAAAAAAATCAAGAATTCTATAACGAGTAATGACGAAACACGAAACATGAAAATGAAAATAAGAAACCCTAGGCTTAGAGTTACTTACGTCATCAGACTCTTCTTTCTCTTCGACCTTCTCTTCTTTCTTAGCTTCTGCTTCAGGGGCAGCAGCCGTAGCGGCACCGCCGCCGCCGCCGCCACCGCCAGCAACTGCAACTGCCACACCTCCACCTGATGGAACCGATGCGAACTTCTCTCTTCCCACCGCTATTACTTCCGCCAAATCCCTTCCTTTCAACTGACCCAACAGAAGCTCTATTCTCCCATCGTCGCAATCAATCCCAACTGCAAAAACCCACACCTTCGTATTACCACCAAACCATAATCACCTAAAAAACGCTCCAACCATTCTGAGATCTAGATTGATAAAGTATAATAAAGTTAAGAGATGAGAAATGGGTACCTGAGCCGAGGATGCCTTTGATGTCATCTGCAGAAGGGGAGGTGTTCCCGCCCAACGCAGCCAGCAATATAGCCGCCACAATCTTCATATTTAGCTGCCTTCTTTCCCTGCAAACACCACCACAATTTTACGCGCCTCCCGCCTTCGTTTTCCCCTTTCACAATATGGGCTTCCCAAAGCTAAAACCGCGGCTCATATACAAAACCCTAACTCTCCTCCCGTAATTGTTAGGGCTTCTTTAATTTAACTTTGGGTATGTGAAAAAAATAAGTCACTTACCCCTGTCCTCATGCTCCTTTTTAAAGTATGTTTTCTGTTTACCTTCTAAGTAATTTCAGTAGCTGGAGTGTTTTCATGCAAAATAAAATAAAATTTAGGAAAAAAGGATAATTTGGAATCTTTTTCTATTTCTTAAGAATTGAAAATAAGCTGTGAAAAAAAAGGGGGCTGGACATAAACACCATATAATGTCAAAAATGTCAAAAATGTCATATAGCTCCACAAATTTCTTTCCCTCTTTTTAATATTTGTTTCATTTTTTTCTTTTCAATTTTTAATTGCATAAATTATTATTAAATATTATAAATATAAAATTTAAGTTGGCTATTTAAAAATAAGGAGTAAAATTAATTGTTCATGGGCCACCAGCTCCACAAATAATTCCTAAATAAGTTAAGGAGTGGCTGCTAGCCAAAATAAACTAAGCAACTGCATGGGGACTTGCCCTTAGTCACTACATAGTCTCTCCATTGTAATATTATTCGATTTCAAATGAGATCATTTGTATCATCAAAAATAGTACTTGAATTTGTTTTGAATTTTTTTTTCTTTTTTTTTCTTTTTGTTATGTATTTTACGTCTTACCATTTATAAATGGTAATCGCACCTTGGTGTACAATGGGTACGTCGAAAAGTATGGAAGGTCGATTAGGAAAAAATTTAGTCTTTTTTTTTTTGTATACATTTGTACAAAATGTGAGGTCAATTGATCAGTCATTTAGAAAATGATATTGTTTGTGTAACAAAGGTCTCAATGGAGAAGTGAGTTTCAAATCAAGTATGCATCCACTTACAAGGATTCAAACATGATTGAAACAAAACCTCTAAATTGGGAAGATAATCAGGCTTCATTACCAAGAGAGTCATGTTATGTTTGCAATATAGAGAGAGAGAGAGAGGGAGACATAGAGAGGGGAAGAGTGTGCGAGAGAGAGGCTCGAGTAAGGAGATAGAGATAGAGATAGAGATAGAGATGGAGTTGGATGTGGATGAGAGGGGTATGGAGAGAAGGAGAGGGAGAGATAAAGAGAGAGAGGAGAGAGGAATAGATAGAGATGGAAGAGATGCATATATAGAGATAGAGAGATAAAGAGAGATAGAAAGATAAAGATAGAGATGGGAAGTTAAATATAAAGAGAAATAGAGAGGGAGAGACATAGGGGTAGAGAGATGGAGAGATAACAAGATAGATATAGAGGGAGAGATAGAGATAAACATGCAAAAAGATATAGATATAGAGGTTTGGGAAGAGATAAAGGGGGGGAGAGAATGATACATGTTTAGAGATAGTGGAGGAGAGATAAAGATAGGGGTGGAGGTGAAGATAAAGCAAGAGAAAAGGGAGACAAATAAATAGAGGGAGAGAGGGAAAGGGGGAGAGAGAGAGAGGAAGAGATATAGACATATAGAGGGAGAGGGAGAGAGAGAGGGGGGGAGATAGAGACATATATATGGTGAGATAGAGATATATAAGAAGATATAGAGAAGGGGAGAGGGAGAGACACAGAGAGATAGAAAGAATAGAAAGAATTGGTAGACGAATAGATACAAAGAGAGGGAGAGAGAAATAGGGGAGATAGTGAGAGGGAGAGATAAAGATGTATAAGAAGAGAAAGAGAGAGAGATATATATATGGGAAAAGAAAGGGAGGGAGAGATAAAGAGATAGGGGATAGGGAGGGGGTGAGAGAGAGATGGGGAGAGATAAAGAGAAGAGAGAGAATTAGAGAGATATAGAAAGAGGGAGAGATAGGGAGAGGGAGAGAGAGGAAGAGACAAGGATAGAAAGAGGTAGAGATGGGAAGATATAGATAAAGGGGGAAAGATTAAGAGATGAAGAAGATGATAGAGATGGAGATGGAGATGGAGATAGATATAGGGAGGGGGGAACAAGGAGAGTGTGTGTGTGTGTGTGTGTGTGTGTGAATGAGAGAGACATATGGAGATGGAGAATGAGAGGGAAAGAGATATATATAAATAGATAGAGAGGAAGGGAGAGAGGGAGAGAAGTAAAGAGAGGATGGAGAAGTAGAGAGATATAGAAAGAGGGGGTGATAAGGAGAGGAAGCTCGAGGGAGAGAGATATAGAAAGAGGGAGAGATAAAGAGATGCATATATTGGGAAAGATAGGGAGAAGAGCAAGAGAGATGTAGGAAGAAGTAAGGAGATAAGAATAGGGGAGAGAGAGAGAGGAAGATAGAGATGGAGACATGGATTAATATAGAAGGAGAGAGGGAGAGATGGAAGGAGAGAAGAAGAGGGAGAGGAATAAATAGATATAGAAAAAGGTTGAGACAAAGAGAGAGGGGGAGAGAAGAAGAGGGAGATGAATAAATAGAGATAGAAAGAGAGAGGGAGAAGGGGGAGACAAATAGAGATAGAAAAAGAGAGTAAGGAAGAGAGAGAATGAGAGAGAGGAAAAGAGAAAGATATAAGAGAAGAAAAATATAAAGAGGAAGAGAGATTGAGAGATAATTATATATCTCTCTCTATATATTTATATCCCAATCCCTACCTCTCTTCCTTTCTCTTTTTTCTCCCTTTGCCTTTATATCTTATCGTTATCTCCATCTCCCTTCTCTCTTCCTCTCCCTTTTCTCTCTCTATATATTTTTCTCCTTAACTGTGCAATGAGTGCACTGAAGAGTTCTTAAAGGTGAATTATCATATCCTTAATCAAACAACATATTACCCTGAGCATAACTCCCTAGTGACATGTGTTATCTTTGGATTGTTGGCACAAAATGATTGATCAAAAGTTAATTTTTATCTCTCTCTCTCTATCTCTTAATTTAGATTTTAAGTTTTAAATTTATTTTATTATATAAATATAAATAAAAATCAATAATTATTCTACAATAATTAAAATTTTAATAAGATAAATAATTATAAATTCAAATAATTCAAATAACTACTAATTATTTTTTATAATTTCATAAGAAGACAAATAATTTAAATAAATTTAAATCTTAAGTCTAACCTAAATATTAAAATAGAATAAACTAAATGTAAAGATAAAATATATCAAAATGCAAATATTAATAAAAATAATAATAAACAAGTGCCACGTAGTGGCTAGTACTTGCCTTTATAGTATCGTAATTATTGTTTTCTAGATTTGAAAAATAAATATAAATTTTAGTAATGTGAATAAAAATAAATATAAGTTTTGTTAATTATAGTGTTTTAGTATTGCTAATTAGTTATTTGCATGACCTAACCCTAATCCTAACTAACACCCTAACCCTAACCCTAACAATAAATTCTAAACCATTATCTTAATCCTAGAACTATCTCTAACCTTATGGCCATAACACTATCCATAACTATGGTTGTAACCCTAACCCTAACAATAAAGAATTGTAGAGTGACATTACAAAAAAAAATTTATGAATTAATATTGGGTATAAGATTTGGAAAAGATATTAGATGAATAAAATTTTGAAACATTATATCTATTAATCATATTTTAGTGATTTTTATTACTAATATTTTATTTCTAATCTATTTTAATTTTTGAGTATTATAACCATGTTTTTTGCATTATTCTTGATTCTAATCTTATTCCTAATTATAATGCTTTTAGGATTATAATAATTAACAAGTGCCACGAAGTGGCTAATACTTTCCTTTATAGTATTGTAGTTATTGTTTTCTAGATTTGGAAAAATAAAAATGTAAGTTGTATTAATGTGAATAAAAATAAATGATAGTTTTGTTAATTATAGTGTTTTAGTATTGTTAATTAGTTTTTTGCATGACCTAACTTTAATCCTAACTCACCCTAGCCCTAATCCTAACCCTAACAATAAATTCTAAACCATTATCCTAATCCTATACCTATCTTTAACCCTAACTATGGCCATAACACTGTCCATAACTATGGTTGTAACCTTAACCCTAACAATAAAGAATTGTAAAGTGACATTACAAAAATAATAATTTATGAATTAATATTGGGAATAAGATTTGAAATAAAGATATTAGATGAATAAAATTTTGGAGCGTTATATCTATTAATCATATTTTAGTGATTTTTAGTAAAATTTTATTTTTAATTAATTTTAATTTTTGAATAGTTCTAACCAAATGTTTTACCTTATTCTTAATTCTAATCCTAATCTTAATTATAATGCTTTTAGGATCATAATAATTAATAATAATAGGATTAGAATTATAATTTAATTGATAATTATAATAATTTTAGTTATTTTAATTTAATTCTTATTTGTATTTATGTATGTTTTGAAGTTAATAAAATTTAGAAAATTAAAAAAATGGCACAATGTCAAATAGTTTAAGATTTAATTTAATTTTTTATTTTAATTGTGTAAAATCAAATCTTAGGAAGATTATATTTATATGCTAATTTATGGATGTGCATTAATTTAATTTTATTGATTTTTTTAGTAAAATTTTATTTTTTAATTTATTTTAGTTTTTGAATAGTTCTAACCAATTTTTTTTACCTTAGTCTTAATTCTAATCCTAATCTTCTTCTTTTATATATAGGTAAATATTTTGTATTGATTTTTGAAAAAGATATTACAATGTTCATATCATCTTCATGCAAAAAAATGCAAAAGCCCTAAATTTGTACCACCCATCAACCACCCCAAACCAAAGACTATCATCTCTTCTGCACACAACCCAAATTTGATCCAAACCTATCCAAAGATAACCCAACCTTGACTAGACAAACCGTTGTCTACCACCCAACCAAGCCAAAAAAACTTTGACAAAATACCATACCAAACCACCCGCGACACTCAATCAACTGATATTACACCATTTGCAAGTAGAAATTCCCAAAAGAGCCCAGCCAATCCATGCCACCTGACATTCCAAGTACTGATAGTGTTTGAGGAAGATTAAACCACATTGTGCCCGCTCTTGACGTCGTTGCAAGGCTTCACCCTTGATATCCAAAAGGAATGGATATCACTTTACCCACACCCCTAGAATCAAAGCATGATGCAAATCTTTGGGTCGTGGTATCCCTACTCCCAACTTTGCAACAATCACCACATCAATGGCACCCTCCAACAAGTTATCCCACACCAATTTGTGAACAATCAACAAAACCAATGCCTTCGGAACCTCCAAATCCAGAAGCGTAGCAAGGAAACGGGAAACAATATCCGCATTAGTTCTCCATTGCTCCACTGTTACCATAAACTCCTCACCCAACAATAATTCCAGAGCCCCCAACACCAACTCATCCCACACCTTAAAAACCGATTCCAGACGCCCATAGCTTATTTTACCAAAAAAAGCCCACAATTTCCTTGAAGACTAAAGGCACATAGGAGTTTCCATCTTTCTTGATGGTGAAAATGAGTGGCATCGGCTATTAAAATGAGGAGCACACCACACGTAGCCTGTGCGGCCATCCCATCAGCTCTGCCACAACCATCCCATGGCGTCCCTCACAACATATCTTTGGACATACCATAAATGATAGACCATTGGCCTCCTCACCTTCTATCAATACATACCTCGCATTAATGCTTGTCGCCGCCATCTGTCCTAACCACGCCAACCCAGCAAATGTTGTCACCACGTACCCTCTAACGACACCAAACCTGAGCCCATCCGCTTGGCAGCTGTGAAATTCTAATCCTAATCTTAATTATAATAGAATTATAATAATTAATAATAATAGGATTAGAATTAGAATTTAATTAATAATTATAATAATTTTAGTTATTTAATTTAATTCTTATTTGTATTTATGTATGTTTTAAAGTTAATAAATTTGAAAAATTAAAAAAGTGACAATGTCAAATACTTTAAGATTTAATTTAAATTTTTATTTTAATTGTGTAAAATCAAATCCTAAGAAGATTATCTTTATATGCTAATTTATGGATGTGTTTTAATTTAAGTTTTATTTTATTATTTTAATAGTGTGAATCCAAATCTCTATTAAATAGCTAATTGATTTTTGTGATATTTTATCTAATAAAAAAATAATAATTACATACATTTTTTTGTATTGATTATAGTTTAATATCATTTACACAACTCTTCTAGTGTGGATCATCCTTTTTTGGTGCAACTTATATGAGAATTACAAAATATATATTATTGTATCGTGTTGTCTACTATACTATGTATCACCTTTTGTAGGATCTAAACAAAAATATATATTTGTTGTTTCAAAAACATATTATATATGTTGTTACATATACAAAAAACCATCATATGTTCCACAAGATTGAATGATGACAACAAATGGAAATCTGCCTACTGGCCATTGCCATCCCCACTATTTGCCTCGCTACCATCTTGAATGAGCTCATCCATAAGCATTTGTTCTTTCGACATTACTTTTTCTACACCAACATTTACCAAATCTTCTCCTTGGGGGTTCAGTTGTTGTGGGCCTCTTTGCCTTTTTGGATCGACATGTAGTGTCCCTCCAATTGCAACACTTGGTTTTAGTTTGTTTATGTTCATTTGCTAGTTGTTTTAGCTATTTTGGATACTATGCTACTTTATTTAGTAATGACACAGATACTATGTTAGTTTTTATACTTTGATGATGATACATTTGATACGTTGTTGATCATCTGATTATGTTTATGTGGCGATTTTATGATGAACATTATGTGTGTTATGGTTTTATTTTATTTTAGAGAATTAGTGTGTTTATGATGTACTACTGTATGTCAGTCTTGGTGAAGGAGACAATGTAGCACTACTCACTCGTGAGTACCTTGCTACATTATGACTCTCTTTCACGGTGTGATTGTCGATTTATGTAGATATGTTTGATAGTATTGTTTTATGCAGTTTGCAGGTACTGGGCATCGACTCCATCTACTTTGTTAGGTTTGAGTGTGTCATGACCCAATGGAAACATGTTGTTTCAGAGATAATGTTAGGTCTTCCTTCTTTGGCCATCGTTCCTTTGTAGGACGATTATCTATGTTGTCACCCATTATTGTTTGTCGTCCAGTTCCGTTGTGTCGTTCGTGTTTTCATCTTGATTGGAAATTCATTAATTAGTTAAATGGTGTATTTGATAAGTTATTTGATTTAGTGCAATTTAATTGTAATGTTAAGTTAAAATAATTATGTTTAGATAATTTAATAATTAAAGTTTGATTGTTGTTTTAAAAGATTTGATTAATTAAATTTATTAAAATAGGATAATTAATTAAATATGATTGCTAATTTTGAAGTAATAGATATTTATTAAATTTATTGTGCAAACTTAGATAAATAAAAAAATAGATATTTTGAAGGGTTTGTTTTCAATAGTTTTTTAATAAATATCTGAAAATCTAGACAAGTTGGAGTCAAAAAGCATTATCTTGTGAAATTGCTTAAGAATAACTATTTGTTTAATTTTGTTCGCATGTTGATAGTTAGTTAAGTTTTGTAATTGCGAGTTAATTGAAAAGGAAATAAAAAGATTTGTTTATGCAAATTGTTCAAGGCAATTGGATTGGGATTTCTGAAAAAGTTTTCATGATAGTTTTTGGGGAAAAGCTTCTTCGCTTCTTCTCTATGATTTTGGTTGAAAGTTAATTAGAGTCAGTGAATTCAAGGGTTTTGCACTGGTCAGAAAGTTTACAGTTTCATATTTCTTGTATCTTGCTTCATTCTTCGTCAAAATTTGAGAATATTATCTAGGTTTTCTTCTTTGTTTTGCATTTTCTAAATAGAATCTTTTGATTGTCGTTTACGGTATTTGATTTTCCTTGTGGTGGTATTCTTTGTTGAATAATCTGCATAAACTTCAAAAACAAAATTGTTAATGGTTAGTTTTGAATAATTGAAGAAAAATTGTAGAGAAACCTAAGCTTATGAAAACCTAGCTATTATAAATTAGTGTTATAATTGTTGTTTACTCTTTATTGAAAGATTGCTCGTAATCTTCTGTGTTTCGTGTCGGTATGGTTGAATTGTCGAGCTTTGAATCTACAAAAAAATGCTTTAATTAAATGTGGGCCTATAGTCATTTAAGCTGACGCTTGGAACATACTAGATTATTCTTTTAAAAAGAATTCCCTTTATCTTGTTGGCTAGTATCACACTTAACAGCGGTTGCATGAAATGGAACCATGATGTCAGATTCTTTGTTCTTCAATTTTTGTTCGTTTATTCACTCTTTGCATGCACGTTTTGTTTAGAGTTGTCGGCACTGCTCATCTTCTATTCATGAGTCGTACGGTTAAACTCCTTGCAATCTCCCTGGAACGTTTGTTTGGAGATGTCCTGTCCTTTCTCCCAGGTAGTAATCTCCTTTCATAGAATGCAAAGTATGGTGGAATTTGCAATCTCCTCATTCTATTGCTTTGCAATTTTCTACTTGTGTTGCCAATGCAAATCTTCTCCAAACGTCTTTTATTTATCATATTATTGTATTGCATAGTTGATGCCCAAATTCCTCTTTACATGTCTCTGTCGTGGTCTAGATACTCTTTCACGTCTTCAATTTTGTTGTTAATTAAACTTGCATTGTCGGTGTATCTTATGTAATATACTTGAAAGGTGTTCGATGTATTTAGAGAGAATTTTCTTTGCCTTCAAGGCCATGTATGTACGTGCTCTCTCCTTTACCATATCATTGTTTGTCGTAAGTCTCTATGGAAGTTAGATGAACTCCCTTAGCAGCCATTTTAAGAGCTTTGGGCGTCTGAATTTGTTTCTGGATATAAATGATACAAAATTAATTTACATGCAGGTCGATGAATGGCCTTTATTTTGGTCATCTCCTCTTTCCTTTAACATGCATGTTTACGCTGAAATCTTCTTGTGTTTTATTCATTCTTTTGCATTAGATATTTTGTATGGTTTAGTCGTCGTTGCTCTTCTTTAATCTTCCTCTAACTATCGAAACCCATGCATTTGTACTATCATTTCTTTCCAAATCATATTTTATCTCCTCTTAAACTTTTGTTGTCGGCGGTATCTATTTGTAAACTTTCTCCTTATAACCAGTCTTACCTATTTATAAGTTGCATTTTATGTAATTGCATGCACTATCTATTATATCGCATGCATATAAATCAAAATTACTTCTATCGAATGTCTTCTATATATCCACTATGTTTGATATTGCTTATACATTGTGAATTTTGTTTATATCCGCATATATGTTTTTAGTCAATTCATATAATATGTGATTTATGCAGAATATCATCATGTCACCTTCAATGTATAGATAGGGTGTAGACATTGATTTAATCATGGTTGGATTTTTAGCGGAGGTCTTTAGTCTTTCAGACCACAAACATTTGTAAAGGTTTACACTATTATGTATTATATATATATACATATATATATGCCTTTGCATCATATATATATATATATATATATATATATATATATATATATATACATATGATGCAAAGGCAGGGATGACATCAATAATCTTGTAACATGAATCCACAACTTAATCTTCAGAAGGGCTCTCAAAACACCAATTTGTCTCCTCGGTGAATTAGGCACCCAAAGGCTCCAACACACTCCTATTGTTTTAGATCTTTTCCAAGACACCAAGAGGCATCTAACAAGATTAAATTCCTCATTCAAACTAGACTAACTCACTTTCAAGACTTCAAGAACTTCTATTTGCACTTTCAGCATTCAAGCCTCCTTTCACCTGAGAGGACTCCAAGACCTGTTTTAGGAACTTATCTCACAACCACAATAACCAATACTCCAACCACTCACAATTACAGGGACCCATTAACCTAGTACAAAACATATCTTAAATTCACCATTGGTCTCTTTGGACCACCTTGACCCAAACTAACCTTTTAGGCTTAACTGAGCTCTAAAGAGCCCTCCTTTCCAAAGGGACTTGTCTTAAAACTTGTCTCCAACCCTCCAAACCTCAAAAAATTCTTACAAATACCTCTAAAACTCAGGAATCTCCAACCATCAGGTCCCTACACACTCATCAAGACTCATTTCTCTTAAACCCTCACTTTTTATCATCTCCACAAGGGTTTACTAAAAGTCTTATGTCCAAACCTTATAAAAACTCAAACCCACTTCAAAATCTCATTATTATGCCTTTAAATTCTCAAAACAACATTATATTATGCTTCCTTCAAGTTTTTTATGCACTTGCTTTGTAAAACCTCACTTTTTCACTCTTTTCCACCCTCTTCCAACTAGGGTCTCAACCTCTCTTACACATTTAACCACTCCAAACCTGTCAGATCTTCTAGAAACCTCTAAATACATATGAAAACACTATTTTTAGGAGTTTCTACCCAGTATTCTCCCTCACACATAATTTCACCCTTTCTAGCCTTGATTTTAAGGCCTAAAACTCAATTTTTACCACAAGGCAGCGTGCAATTTTCTCTCAAAGCTTTCTCAACCTCAATCCAAAACTTACTAGGACTAAATATAAACTAAAAGGGCCCATTCCACCCAGGTAAAATAACTATATAAGATGGAATGGCTTGTTCATTACATTTTAACCTTCAAAGCACTAATTCTTTGTTTTAGACTAGTTTCAAGGAATCAAACCTTAGAACACCTTATACTTAATAAAATACTACAATAATGGATTCAAAAGGAATCCAACACCATATTACACAAAATTAAAAACATTTAGAACCCTAACCCTGTTCTATGGACCCATACACAGGCAAAAATTGCAAAGAAACTTAGAAAATTAATTGAAATATGTATTCTTCTTATTGAATTCTTCTCCAAAAATCCTCAACCAATACACTTCAAGCCTTCAAGAGGAAATTTATACATATTCCAAGCTAAAACTACCCATGAAACGCCTATAACCAACTATTCAACTTGTAATACCCCTCTGTTTTGCTCCTTATTCGGTTTGCTTTATGTTATGTTTGGTTGTAGTTACTTTGATACTGGATACATTTTGTTATGATGTTTTGTTCGCTACTATTAAACGACAACTATTATTGTGTGATGTGTTGATCTAATTATTGTTTCACATGCATTATGGATTAATGATGTTGTAGAGTTAGCATGAGATGTTATTATGAGACTATTGAAATTATGATGGAAGTGTCAGCTTCGATGAGTGTATTGGTGAAGAAGACGGGTTCGCATCACTCGCTTGTGAGCACCCTACGAATTCGTAATTCCTTCTTCACGGTGTGTATTATATGCTGGATATATTGTATGATGTTGTTTACTTGGTTGCAGGATTGTAGGTACGTGACATCGACTCCACCTAGGTTCACAGGTTTGAGCGTGTCGATCCAACGGTTAAATTGAACGGGAGATAGTAGCTAGGTAACATGTGTCAAGTCCACGCCCTAGCCTTAGTGTGTCGTCAGCTTTGGTTGTTGAATCATAGTTTATTTTTTGTATATTATTTGATTCTGAAAGATGCGTATTTATTTAATCAATATTTAGAATAATTGCATTTAAATCATATTGATGGTTATTTAATTTAAATAATGCAATGTGGATAAAAGTTTATATCTAAATTAATTAATTATATTTAATTAATTAAATTTAATCCAAGGGGGTTGAATTTAGTTATTAAATAATTAAATTAATTAATTAAACGTGATGCAAGAGAATGAAAGGAAATAAAAGAATTAAAATTAATTTTGGAATTTAATTTCAACGTGTGGGAATTAAATTATAAATTATAATTAAATGTTTACTTGGAAAATGAGTTTCAACTTTGTAAATTAATTTATTATTTGAAATTGCATTTTAAATTGAAAGTGGGTTTTCGAAAATTGGAATTGGAATTGGAATTGAAATTAATATCTAATTTGCAAGCAATGTGAATTAGGGTTGTAAAAATTGAAATTAAAATTGAAATTAATATTTAATTTGCATATAATGTGAATTAGGGTTATATTAGGTATTTTTGATTTATAAAGAATACATGTTTTAATTTTAGAGCAGAAAAGTTTTTAGAAAAATTCATTTTTATAGCAGAGAAGAAATTTTGGAAAATTTGCACAAAGAAAGGGTTTGAAGAAAGTTTGATTGTAGAATTGATTGGAGGAAAGATTGTTTGCATTTGTTGGGTTTTGGATTGGATTCATTGGATGATTGAAGAAAATTCAGGAAATCTTTAGAGGAGGCTTGCAGCAGAAATTCATCTCTTCCTGAAGCTTCTTGAACCAGGTTTTCCTCTTTGTGTTTTATTGTTTCTTGACTACTTTTAAAATAGTAGAGATTAAAGATTTGTTTGTTAAATCTGTTTTAGAAAAGAAATTTGTTATTAGAAGAAAAGAATCAAATAAATTTGTAGTTTTTGTTTTATGAAAATTCTTGAGTGAAAATTGTGAAAACCTCAATTGAATTTAATTTGTTTGAGGAATTCAATTATTTTGTTTTTGGATTCAAACATAGAGATTGAGCAATGTTTTCAATGTTTTTAGAAAATGAAACCCTCTATTTATTATCAAAAAATCGGATTTTAAAATCCGTAGGGTAGTTATATTTTTCAAGGTAAAATGGTCTAGTTGCGTCGCATATAACTCCACTTTCACAAGCTGGGTTGTAGGAAATTTAAAGGGTTTCTGCGCCTTGGAATTTTCTTATCCCTGTAAAAAAATCGCAAATACCCAGATTGTAGTTTTTGAGTTATGCTTGAAACACGAGACTGTTGTTAAGTTATTTTCCCATGACTGCTCTAATAATAAATTGATATTTATAAATATTAATATTTTATGTATTGTTATTATAATATTAAAATATTATTTAATAATATTTTATATTATAATTTATAATATTAAAGTATTATATTTATTTATATTATTTTAAATAAAATTTGTATATTAGATTAGTGGAAATAAAATTATAAATGTTTGGGGAAATTATTGTTTGTTCTAAAATGGCATGTTAAAGTTTAATTGAAGGAGTTAAATATCTGATTTAAAGAATGTATAATTTAAGATTTAATTGTGAAATTTGAATTCATGTGTAAAAGGTCCAATTATTAATTTGATTTAATTGGAAAAATATATATATGATATTGGGTTATAGTCCAAATATTGATCTTATTTTAACACAATAAGTTATGAAAGAGACCAAATGTTAATTTGATTAATTTTATAATGATTTAATTTGCAAGGGCAATTGGTTATTTAATTTAAAGCGAAATGTTTTGAGTTATAGTTGAAAATACTTATTTTGTTAAGAGCAATTAGAGAATTAAATATTAGTGTAATTTCTCCCATATCTAGAAAGGATGAATTCTTAATTCAGTTTTATCGATATAATGAATTACGTAATGAATTGTAGAAATTAGAAGAGTTAGTTGTGTATCTGAAAGAAATATTTTTATTGGAACTGATTAGTATGCATAATTCAGTTTAATAGGAAAAAGGTATTTTATATTAAATAATTAAATCATTTGAATTAGTTGGAAAATGAAAGGAATCCAGTTAATAGAGAACTGATGTTAGTTTTAGAAGTAAACATTGAAATTGATTTAAATTGTTTAAATTAGTATTTCTTGTATTTGTAGATTGAAGATACTTGTTTAATTATTATAATTAAGTTGAAAGAGCAAAAGTTTTATATTATTGGGAATAGGGATTTTAAAGGATAAAATTAGAATGCGTTGTATAGATTTTGGATAGAAAATTTGAATATAGTATTTGCAATAGTTTATGTTGTATTAGACGTAAATTTAGGAACTAATTATATTGGAAAAGACAAACATTTGTTTTGTTTCATTTATTTCCATACAACAATTTTAATCGTTGTGATTGGAATATTAAAGAATATATATAATTAAGTTATTAATATATTTATTTGGTGTATACATAATATGGAACATAAATATACATATATTAAGTGTAAATTCATTATCGTATTTTATTTTAATAAGAAGCATGCAATATATTATCGAATAGAGATTTAAAAATGGTTTGATTAGTGTATATGGAAAAATGGATAGAGAAACAATATTTTATGATATTAAAGGGATTGAATGTTTTAAATAGAAAATTGAATGAGATGTACGATTTGGTTAGGAAATGGAAAGAGTTTACTTGCATGGATTTGTGTCGATTTAAAGGTAAATTAAGAAGTTGTTTATATTGATGAGGCAAATGGTTATTTTAATTTATTATATTTCAAGTAGAGCAATTAATTTATTGTGAATGAAATATGAAGGAGATATGGATTTAGTATATCCAAAAATAGTAATTTTCTAGTGATTGTCTTAAATGTCCTAGTTTCTCTGTATTTCGTAAAGGGATGTAAGTTTAAATTGTTTAAGATTTCTTATAATGGAAATAGAAATATGGGTATATGATTATTTGAGTTAACCCTGTAAGTGTGTCTTTGACCTTATTAACGTCACCGATTGAATGAGTATGGATTTAGGAAATCCAAATACTAGATTTGAATTAATGTCTTGAATGCTTCCATAGCTATGTCGTCATGTTGTATGTTGGGATATGGGATTATGTGTTAGTCCAAATTTGTAAGTCTTCCTGAAGAACTTAGTGAATGAGGGTTGTCGAATCTTTATGTCAACTAGTTGTTCTTCCCTTGTGTAGTGCATGGTGTATTTTCAGTTATTACCCAGTTTTCATGAACGGGGATGTTTGCACCTCCTTGGTTTAGGAGTGGATTATGGGATCCGTGTCTCTTTGTATGGAGTGACCTTGTTATGCGGTTTCATCTTGTTGCCTCCTGTGAAAGGAGTGGACTATGTGTTTTGTTGCCTCCAAAATGGTTGGAGTGAGTTCTTATACTTGTTTCCCCCTTGGGATGGAGTGGTTATGATTCTTAGGTGTATGCTCTTGAGATTCCCTTGGTGATTGGTATTTGTATACGTTTATGGTTCTCTGAACATAATTGGTCTATATTATGTCTGGAAGCAATGTGACCTATGTCAGTGATGTTGGAGTTGTACTTGATTTGTACTTGTATGGTGATTGAGTTGTACTTGTTAGTTCATTTGCTTGGTTATATCAGTATGAGTTAGTATGAGTCTGCCTTTGGTTAGTGGTTGTAGATCTTTGTCCATGTTACCTTGTTACTATCTCCTAGCATGGGGGGTGGGCCTTTAGGTACCACATTGGTTGGGTGGAACATGCACCAAAACTGTTGGGTCCCCCTTGATCTTCAGTTCATGGAGGTGAGACATCTAGATGAACAGCTCGCGGTTCTTATTGTATTTTCTTGCATTGTAATATTTTAGATTGTATAAGTTATTTTATCCCTCTTATGTTTATGAGGTGAGATTATGTAATTTTAATACATTTGTACTATTGCCTCATTCTGGGAATGAGTGATGTAACTATTGGATTAAGTTAATGTTTATGAGATTGTATCTTGGTTGATTATCTTATTATGCTATACGGTATTCTTATGATGTATGATGTTTATTTCATAAAGTTTATAATGCTATGGTTATATGTAATATGTGTTGTGTGGGTTTAAGTAATCCCAACCTTGTAGTCTTAGAGGTTGTTGTAATTATTAAGTGAATGTGTATGTTAATTACACTTTATAAAAAAAAAAATTGGTTCACTTAAGTTGTTAATTACAACTTCCTTTAGGGTTGCAAGGTGGGGCATTACACAACTTCCTAAACTCCTCACAACCCTTAATTTTACATTATTTAATAATTTATTATCATTTATTACATCATAATGCAACTTGTGAACCAAACTAACTCTAGAACCCCAAATACATTAAAAGTGGTCTTGTTAGACCTTTATTAACATGAAAGACTCAATTTACCCCCTATTTCCTAGACCAACCTACAAATAGTGCATTTTGTAATTACATGTTTTAAATGCCCTTGCACCAATATATACATATGTCTACTATATTATGATGTATATGAATTTAAATATGCATCTAGTTAATTATTAAAAAGAATTGATAAATAATATTATTCCTGAAATTAGTTTATATAGATAAATAGGGTAATTATTCATTGGTGTATGTTCAGTTCATCATGAAATATTGTTGCTCTTAATATGATTGTAGAATGAATGTTTGGGAAGTTTTTAAAGATAATTTAAATTCCTATTGTGTAATTAATTTATCTATAATGAGGTTGACTGTAAATGTCTTTTAAGGGAGCCCTTCGTGGTTAGAATAAATGAAAGATTAGGCTTAATGGATTATATTTTATTTATTGATCAATTTCTACATTAATCAAGGTGGGATGGTAAGTCACTATATTTCGTAGTTGTTTATAATAAAAGTTATTATAGTGATTTACAATTTGGTTATGATAAATAGATATGTCTATGTGCTAAGGTGATAGATAAGAGTAATGGGTATTTTGTGAATTTTGATTATAGACAAGTAGATTGGAAAATTAAATAAGTTAAGAGATTGCTTCAATTGTATTGGGAAGTTAGAAGACTTATTCAAACAAATTAGATAACATTATCAATGTTGAATTCTTTTAACCCATTTAACGGATGAATGGTATTTTATGTCAATGTATTATCTTTTATGAACTTTTAGTTCATGAAGATTTGATGGATGTTTATGTTGGGTAATAATGTATTTGTTAATGATTAAAGAGTGTAATTTTGTGTTTGATGG
This sequence comes from Sequoiadendron giganteum, assembly GCA_007115665.2. NCBI lineage: Eukaryota > Viridiplantae > Streptophyta > Pinopsida > Cupressales > Cupressaceae > Sequoiadendron > Sequoiadendron giganteum. The sequence continues at coordinate 265,145,440 of CM021110.1, read as the reverse complement.
ACATAGAGTCTTCCAGAGGCTAGGAAAAGTAACCTGTATTATAAAGCTTGTTATGTTTAAGCTTTATTGTCCAATTGCAATGTTTTAGATTGGGACTTAGCCGTGCATGATATGTTATTACATTGGAGGTATTTGAAAGTATTATGCTCTATGTCATGATTGAGATGTGTACATTCATGGCTCTTGCTTAATGTGCATGACGGTTGTCCTTTGCAATGTTCAATATGTTATGTTATTGTATGTAGGAAGAGTGGCTTGCGATAGGGGCCGAAACCCTAAGAGGTAACTAGGGTAACCTTTCAGAAGTTGATAATTCAGTGAAAAACTTAATTCAATGTACTAGGGGTGGGGTAGTGTTCATTAATAATTCAGATAATTGATTGTATCGCCTTATACCTTAGTGCTTGTATAGATTAAGGGTAGGTTGAGATGGCCTGGAATGAAATGATTGCCTAATTTATCTTCTTGAAAGGTAGTTTGATCCCATATGAGTTTGTTTAGGGGTCGAGAATCGATAGAGATTGTCAGGGTAGCTCAGTACAAGGGTCAGTAGTCTAGGAAGATTCACCAGGGTAACCTAAAATAACTATGTGATGACACTCTTATCCCAATACATGTTGTGTGGTCTCTTATGTAGATTTATTGTTTGCTATGATGTTGCCTCTGGGATCTTTGTTTGTAATTATGTGGTTTAGATATTGAAATGTTGTTATAAGTACTTCAAGCCGTGTGATGTTATGTCTTATCTTCATGTTTGTTTGTTTTTGTAGACCTAATATTATCTCCTAGCATAGGGGGTGGAATTTTGAGTACCACATGGTTGGGAGGAATGTGCTCTATCCTCCATTAGGTCCCCTTGCAGGTGAAGTAGTACGTGATGATATTGTTCTCATGACAAGTTCCTATTTTTCATTGTTCACAGAGTTGGACGTTGAGCGTGCTCATGAACAAGGTTGACATATGGGATATGATTATGTGAGACCTTATTGTAATATTATTATGATGTAATGAGATTTTTTATAATCTCACTTTCTATAACTTTACTTCATTATGAGTATGTAATTGGATTATTCATTATTGATATGATATATATATCCTTATGTTTTATTTATTTGGTTTATTATGAGATGTTCTTACTTGTGTATGTTTATGTAGCGTTGTCACGAAACCCTAAGAACACGTGTGTAGATGTTTACTTTGTACTTGTGTTATAACCGAATGTCTTTTAAAAAAAAGTTCGATTAATTAGTTCTTTGTGTGTTGTTCTCTGGGTTCCATGACGGGGTGTTACACGACAACCTCATCAACTACTCTTTGGATCTTATCAAAAACCCTCTAGAAGATCTATGCCTCCTCCAAGTTTAGACAAAAAGCATGGCCACATCTAGCCTTCTCTTATCAGCCTCATGAACTTAACCATTTAAATTTCCACATGGATTGAGACCTGCAATACAATATTAGAAAGTGTGAGTCTTTTGTATGAATCAATAAGTACACTCTTATTTCCCTTACAATTATCATCATTTCTCACTTTCCAGATATGTCACATGATCTCATTAGATAAACAGTGCCAAAATATATTACAGTCAGATTTAATCTTAAGATCACAAAATAGAACATCATGCCAATTAATTTTACCACAGTTATTCCAAATTTTCAAATTTCCTAAGCATAAAATCAATAAAAAAGAATGTGTTTAATTATTTTTGATGTCCTGCAAATGTTGCAAATATCAACATCTGCAAAGTTAGATTTGAAAGGAATTCTCTACAGTAGGACCAACCATCTAAAACATGCCTTTTTAGGCTCCATAGAAATGTGCCAAACAAAAGAGAGAATTTTTTGCCAATCTTTTACATTTAATGCTATGTCCCAACATCTATTAACATGCTCAATAATCGATTCATTATTAACAAGATCATTGCAAACTATTTTATCTTTAATTTTAGCAATAGCCAAGCCATCTTTCCAAACAATGTTATTAGCAAAATTATTTCACTTCTCCACATTCCTGGGAAGGCATGCATCTCTGCATGCTTTCGGCAACCTAGAGTAGGTTCTCAAGTTGGAACCAGGAAAATCAAAACTTTCCTTTAGGTTATCCCAACTTTTAAGTTTCCCATTGGATAAAATATTAGCAAAGGATTTAATGCCTTTTTTAAACTAGTTTTTTGCAGAGCAACCTTGTAGCAAGGCAAGAGTTTTTCCATTATGTTTCAAGTTCCACGAGATGGAGCTACGGGTGTGACACTTCATGTTGTTTTTAATATTTATGTTACTTGTTTTAAATTGAACATTATGCTTTGTTAATTCCCACGCCTTCCAAAGGCTTTTAAAAACAACAGAACCAAACAGAACCATATAATGCTTACTGAGGAGGATGTCATCTAGGGGCAAAAGTTTCCATGCCTTAGCCTGCTTGGGCATAGCTTGAATGATGTTATTTCTCACCAAAACTTTCCATGTCTCATTGCCTTCTAGAGACTTTGAATCCATTTGGCCACCAGGGCGATCCCTTGTAACTTGAGATCTTTCAACCCAATGCCCCCATGCACCTTAAAAAAAGTAAAAATAAGTAACATTTTTTTATTTTAGAAAGATTTAATGAAATTACTTTATAAAGCAAAAAATAAAAATCTTCTTAAAAAAATATTAAAAAACAGTTTACCTTGCTTTCCCTATAAATTTGCCCATAACACCTCAAACTTCTTAGCCAATTATGTTCAAGAGAAATAATTATGCGAAAGGCATTCCTTATATGAAGTGCACAAGCTAATTTGTTAGATCAATGGTTCAAGTTGCCTAAAAAAGGTTTCTAGACAATTAGATTCAACCTCGTCATCCATTTACTATTTTGCATATTACTTGCTTTTTTCCCCCTTTTTACTACTTTACATGTTTTTTTTTAAATAACTTTTACTTGGTATAACTTTTTTTTTAAATTTATTATATGCTATATTTTATATAATGTAAATTTATATTAAAAATTATTAAATGCAAATATAATAAAATATATTAAATACAAACATAATATAATATATAATTAATATTTAATATATAATTTATATAATATAAATTAAATTATGCATAATATAATGATACTTATTATTATATATAATATTTTATATATACAAATTGCATTATTATTATTATTCCTTTTTTACTATTTTACATTTTTTTATTATATGTTATATTTTATATAATGTAAATTTATATCTAAAATGTTTTTAATAAAGTAAGCAACATTTATAGGGCGCTCTACCCTTTACACGAAGAGCCCTTGGGGCCAAAAAAAGCTAATTCAAAATAGGACATGAACTAGAAAACAAAAATAGGACATGAACAACTGATAGACCGCATGTCGAACGAAGGAAGAGGACTAAACAACCCTAGAATCAGAGGGGACATAATTGACTCCCAAAACTCGAGGCCATGGTTTGGGGAGTCCCTTCTTTTTTCTTTGCACAACAAACCAGGAAGGCTCATAAATGAAGTCCATTGAACGTGGTGAGATGAGCAGCTCCTCATGTAATGCCCTGCCACGTAACCCTAGAGGAAGTTGCAATAATCTATGAAAACACACAATTTTGGTATTTATTTAAAAGTATAATATACATGTAAGCTCACTATCTATCACCAACATCCTCTAAGGCTACGAGACCAAGGTTACGTTTAAAACCATACATAAATCATAAGTACATCCATAACATGATTAACTACTTAATGAAATAAATTTCCATACATTCCATACATGAAATTACTTCATAAAGATAAGATATACATCAAGAATTCCAATGTTACATTAACTCATCAATAAAGTTTACATCACTCATTCCCAGAATGAGGTAGTTCATACAAATGTGTTACATAATACATGAAACCTCCTCAAATACAACTGAGGGGTAATGAAATACAAGAGTCATCTATAACAATTACAAAGCATGATATAATGAGTTGGAATCCACAAGCTCTCCAATTGGAGATCTCGCCATCACGATATGAAGATAAAGGGGAACCAATGGTGTAGGGTGTACGTTCCTCCCAACCAAGTGGTACCCGAAGGCCCACCCCCATGCTAGGAGATAGTAACAAGGATACAAGACCAAACCTACTACCTCTAGATATAGGTTGACACAAACTGAGCTAAATCAAATACATGAACCATACAATCACAAGGGTCAAATTACTTTCAATGTTACACAATTGTTTATATCATAGATCTAACAAAAATTTGACCTAGGAGGAGTGTCATCACAATGTTGCATGGGATATCTTGGTAAGTCTTCCTAGGCCCTAACCCCCATCTTGGGATATCCTGGTAGCCTCTCACGACTCTCAACCCAACATGCAGTCTAAAGCGGAATCAAATATCTTTCGAGAAGACAAGATATCGATCATGCCATTCCAGGCTTTCTCATCTCATCCCAAGTCTAAACTAGCACAAGGGTCCATGAGTGAGGCACATTAATCTTAATTAAGCATTGAATATTACCCAATCCCTTAACAAATTAATTACACTATAGATGGATTAAAACCAACTTACAATGAGTTATCCTGGCACCACTTTGTGTATTGGCGCTCATTACAAGACACTCCCCTAAGACAACCTCATGGAACAATTCCACTACCCAAGGCAAACTAGTGCTACTACAAATATACCAACTACCCCACTTAAGACATTAGGGCAACACTTCCCGTTTGTGGAAACCAGGTAATCACTGACAATAGAAAATGCACTAAACCAAGGGTAACATACTGGGTTGACACAAAAATAAATCACAACCCCTAAATCCATATTATGACTAGAAGACTTAAACATTTCTAAACCAATTTCCCCAAATAAATAAACAAAGGAAATAACACGCAAAGGCAATCATACATGGAATAATCTACTTTCAAATATATTAAATCCATTTCCCTTCTATAGTGAATTTATAGTAAATAATTGCCCCAGTAAATAAATTAAGTAAAATAAAATTAAAGCCTCTTCACAACTAGAGAAGGGAAATTTCTAAATTAACAGAAAGTCAATTTCCTCGATTACTTTTAAAAGAATAATAATTTCACTGAAAAATAAACTCAATCTATTCTTTTACTTGTGCATATATGCATGCACCCATTTATGATAAAATTATATAAAATATATACACATTGAATATATACATAATTATATATTTATATATATAACTATGTATATATACCCAAAATATATATCAAATACATTACAAAGAAAATAAATTATTAAATATTATATATATATATATATATATATATATATTTACATATTAAATCCAAATATATATATATATACTATATATATTATATATTGTAACATTATAAATTTACAAAAATCAAAATTCATTTAAAACTTCGGTAGATGAACATGACTGGCGAATTAAAGTTTGGAAGGGCTTCTTAAAGCAACGCCAACATATTGCATGGGTGCTGACCTTTACACAGTCGACTCCCCTTCCATGGGGTCGGCTGGGTAAGTCGTCGACTGCCCAAAGCATACATAATAACATTTCCATTAACAAAATAAACTTTCAAACTTGCATTTAATGAATCCGCATATGGATAATTTTGTATGGTGTTTTTAAAAAAAAAAGATTAACAAGAGATTTGCCAAAGATACAAGCAATAAATATATTTATTATATATATGTATATGTGTGTATATATATATATGCACATATATGTATATATAGTTTATATATTCAAAATTTTAAAATAATAGTTTTAATTGGGGAAATAATTTTCCAGAATGAGTTCTACAGGAAATTTTACAAACACCACAGGAAAGCAAATTTCACAAAGAAAATTCTACAAATGCATTTTTCAACCAAATACAAAGGTTTCATTTTTGCAACTATCCGAAAAATGAATCTTAAAAGAAGAACAATAAAATTCATACAATTAATTTCATAGGAATTTTCTCAAGAAGATTTCAACCTACAGGAGAATTTTTCCTACATCAACTAAATTTCTTCCAGATCCCTAAGTTTTTCCTTCTAGATTCATCTAAATTCACTATAATACCAATTCACCATTTTGCTAAAGTTTTTCCACAAAGAATTTCAATCTACAGAGGAAATGATTCTATAGAGAAATTTATTTACGACAATACAAGTTTTAATACAAAACTCAAACTTAAAGGTTTGCACAGACAATCTTTTACAGAGAAGATCTAAACTAGAAGATTTTCAATTTAAAAGTTAACATAATCTAAAGAATGAACATGTAGTCCAATGCCTGTGAATTTGTAAATATGAAGAAGCGCCTCCTCCATAGATCCAAGCAATTTTCCTAGATAGACAATAGCTTCCTTCAGAATAATACAATTTCCCGAACACAACAACAATTTTCGAGAACAATTTTTTCTAAAAATTCAATAACACAAAATCTCTTTCTACAACAATTCTTCAAAAAAATCCAGAACCCAAGCAAATCACAAAAAACTCCTTTCAATCTATTTCCCAACAACCAAAACTATCCCCATTCTTTTGCCATGAAGAAGCTTCTAACTTCTTCCGTCAAAGCCACAATCTTCTCCCTGTGAATAAATTTCCAACAAACTCATTAATTCTTCTAACACATGTTAAAAATCACAAAATATCTCTAACAACCCATTTTGCATAAAATCCTCTAGAAATTTAAAATTAAAAACATTTAATAATTATAAAATATTTCCTATTTCAAATTTAACTTAATTAAATAATTTAATTAATCAATAAACAATATAATCCTAGGATTAAACTATTTATCAATTAAATTAATTTTAATTAATTTATTAATTCAAAACTTCTAACATTAAAATAAGATTAATTTAATAATCAACTTTAAATACTTAAATTCATTAAATTTCCCTTTTCAAGCATTTTAACATAATAAATCAAAGCAATAATAAACAACTTTTAACAAGAAAAATTGACTAGACCCAACGACACACTGAGACTAGGGTAAAGGTTTGACACGAGAATCCTAGCTACTATCTCTCAGTCAACATAACCGTTGGGTTGACACGCTCAAACTTGTGAAGCCAAGTGGAGTCAATGTCCTGTACCTATAAACCTGTAAACAAGGCATAAATAGTACATGCATATAAACATTATAATAGAACACACTGTGAAGAGGAAATTGCGGAATTGCAGGGCGCTCACAAGTGAGTGATGCAATTACGTCCCCTTCACCAATACACTATCATGAAACTGACAATTCTAACATATATAATCTACTCATGTGAAAATAACCATGTTATTCAAAATAATCATTATGTTAATCAAAGGCATATCAAATGATAACATCAAAATAGAGTAACATCACATCATAACATATAATCCACATCGCTTTATAAATAGCGAACAAATAATAAACAAGTATCAAAGTCTAAGAGCAACTAGAAAACAAAGCAAAACAAGGTAAAACACTATCCAATCCAAAGAGAAAAATAGAGGGGTATCACATCCTCCCCCCTAGGGTTAGGATTACTCCTGGAAGCCTGCAAACAAATAGGGATATAACTCCCTCATCCTAGTTGCATCCTCCCAGGTAGATGAAGTACCATCCCTAGGATCCCACTGGACCCTCACTTGATCAATATCTTGCCCCTTGAGGATGAGTATCATGTGCTCTACGTCCACTACCATAAGCCTCAACAACTGCTCCTTGATACCCAACCTGGCAGTTATCAACCATAGTATATGCTCGGTGATACTTGCTTGCATCACCTACCATCGGCTCAAAAACTTCTAGCCCCTATCCAAAACCAGTAGTGTTCCTTTGCGGATAATGCCTCGCAATGTGGCCCTATTGGCTGCAAGAGAAACACCTTGTATAACATCTAAAACTCCTGTCACCTATAGGTGCACTGGAAATCTATACACTACCCCAGTCAACCGCAGACTGTGAACTCTAGGCTGGCTGCTCCTGATGGTTGTGCTTATTGTGCCACCAATCTCGGTTCCTCCCAGGTTGAGAACCTTCACCGTCCTGATGAGATTGGGAATCCTTACGCTTCCCCAGTGCACTCTGTTGCTATCCACTCTGAGTAGGACCCTGCTAAGTCTTAGGTGGTGCAACTCCTTGAGCCTGACCCCCATGAGCACTAGGCCCTACAACTGATCCACTGTCATTCTGAACTTTTGTGTGGTCTCCTAGTGCCATTTTTAAGTTTGCTACTAATATCGCCAACTGGCGTAAGGCATGAAACTCATCACCTCGACGCTGATGCCAGTGATATGAAAGAAAACGGGCTCTGAACCTCTCCAGGAACATGTCCCATGACACATAATTAATATCGATCCAAATATTTTGCTCCTCTAAACTCCATCAAGTGGACACAAATCCTCTCAAATGCATAATCACACACTGAGATTTGGTATTTCTACCATAGGGGTGCATCACAAAGCATTGGTTAAGGTCAATAAGTCATGTCTCTGCCTCAAGTCCACTGCCAGATTCATCAAAGGTAGGTGGACGTGCTCTGAGAAGATCCCTCAAATGTGCAGCTACTACTGCCTTATACTGAACTAGAACTTCCCTCTCTCTAAGATGACCCTAATCACCACTCTGTCTCGGCCTAAGGCGAGCTAGTGCCTCCTCTAAAATCTTGCACAACTGTGTGCCCTTGATCCCTAGAGGATCCTACTGCTGATCTCCACCCCTTCGAGCATTCTAAGATGCCTGATGCTCCTCACATTCTGAATCATGTGGAACATGAGGAGGGGAATCATGATGAATCCCTCCACAACTACCTACACGGCCACAACCTCAACCTCTACCTTGTCTGTGTTTGGGAGGCATAATCCTACACAGACACATCAAGGTATTAGACAAGGTACACACTTAAAACCTATGCAACTAAAAGCTTAATAGGTTCATCATAATCCCAGAGCACCCAGTGTTTAAACTCGGGCTTTGATACCATGTGTAATGCCCCGCCATGTAACCCTAGAGGAAGTTGCAATAATCTACAGAAAAACACAATTTTGTTATATATTTAAAAGTATAATATACATGTAAGTTCACTATCTATCACCATAATCCTCTAAGGCTACAAGACTAAGGTTACGTTTAAACCCATACATAAATCATAAATACATCCATAGCATGATTAACTACTTAAGGAAATAAATTTTCATACATTCCATACATGAAATTACATCATTAAGATAAGATATCCATCAAGAATTCCAACGTTACATTAACTTATCAATAAAGTTTACATCACTCATTCCCAGAATGAGGTAGTTCATACAAATGTGTTACATAATACATGAAACCTCCTCAAATACAATTGAGGGGTAATGAAATACAAGAGTCATCTATAACAATTACAAAGTATGATATAACAAACTGGAGTCCATGAGATCTCCAACTAGAAATCTTGTCGTCATGATCTGAAGATAAAGGGGAACCAATGGTGTAGGGTGCACGTTCCTCCCAGCCAAATGGTACTTGAAGGCCCACCCCTCGTGCTAGGAGATAGTAAGAAGGATACAAGACCAAACCTACTACCTCTAGACACAGGCTAACACAAACTGAGCTAAACCAAATACATGAATCATACAATCGCAAGGGTCACATTGCTTCTAGTGTTACATAATCGTTTATATCATAGATCTAACAAACAATTGACCTAGAAGGAGTGTCATCACAATGTTACATGGGATATCTTGGTAAGTCTTCCTAGGCCCTGACCCCCATCTTGGGATATCCTGGTAGCCTCTCACGACTCTTGACCCCATATGCAGTCCAAAGCGGAATCAAATATCTTTCGAGAAGACAAGATATCGATCATGCCATTCTAAGCCTTCTCGTCTCATGCCAAGTCTAAACTAGCACAAGGGTCCATGAGCGAGACACATTAATCTTAATTAAGTATTGAATACTACCCAATCCCCTAACAAATTAATTACATTATAACTAGATTAACCAACTCACTTTGTGTGTTGGCACTCGTTGCAAGACACTTCCCTAAGATAACCTTGTGGAACAATTCCACTACCCAAGGCAAACTAGTGCTACTACAAATATACCAACTACCCCACTCAAGACATTAGGGCAACACTCTCCATTTGTGGAAACCAGGTAATCACTGACAATATCAAATGCACTAAACCAAGGGTAACATACTAGGTTGACACAAAAATAAATCACAACCCCCAAATCCATATTACGACTAGAAGACTTAAACATTTCTAAACCAATTTCCCCAAATAAATAAGCAAAAGAAATAACACACAAAGGCAATCATATAGGGAATAATCTACTTTCAGATATATTAAATCCATTTCCCTTCTATAGTGAATTTACAGTAAATAATTGCCCCAGTAAATAAATTAAGTAAAATAAAATTAAAGCCTCTTCACAACCAGAGAAGAGAAATTTCTAAATTAACAGAAAGTCAATTTCCTTGATTACTTTTAAAAGAATAATAATTTCACTGAAAAATAAACTCAATCTATTCTTCTACTTGTGCAATTATGCATGCACCCATTTAAGATAAAAATATTTAAAATATATAATATATATACATAATTATATATTTATATATATAACTATGTATATATACCCAAAATATATATACATTAAATATATATCAAATACATTACAAAGAAAACAAATTATTAAATATATATTATATATATATTTACATATTAAATCCAAATATATATATATATATATATAATATTATATATTTTAACATTATAAATTTACAAAAAACGAAATTCATTTAAAACTTCGGCGGACGAACATGACTGGCTAATTAAAGTTTGGAAGGGTTGCTTAAAGTAGTGCCGACATATTACATGGGCACTGACCTTTACACAGTTGGCTCCCCTTCCATGGGGTCGGCTAGGTAAGTCGTCGGCTACCCAAAGCATACATAATAACATTTCCATTAACAAAATAAACTTTCAAACCTGCATTTAATGAATCCACATACAGATAGTTTCGTATGATGTTTTAAAAAAACAAAGATTAACAGGAGATTTGCCAAAAATACAAGCAATGTATATATATATATATATATATATATATATGCATTTAATGAATCCACATACGGATAATTTCGTATGACATTTAAAAAAAAAGATTAACAGGAGATTTGCCAAAAATACAAACAATATATATATATATATATATTGTATATATGTATATGTGTATATATGTATATATATATGCACATATAATTTATATATTCAGAATTTCAAAACAATAGTTTTAATTGGGGAAATAATTTCCCAGAATGAGTTCTATAGGAAATTTTACAAACACCAATATATATATATATATGCACATATAATTTATATATTCAGAATTTCAAAACAATAGTTTTAATTGGGGAAATAATTTCCCAGAGTGAGTTCTATAGGAAATTTTACAAACACCAAAGGAAAGCCAAATTTCACAAAGAAAATTCTACAGATGCATTTTTCAACCAAATACAGAGATTTCCTTTTTGTAACTATCCAGAAAACGAATCTTAAAAGAAGAACAATAAAATTCATACAATTAATTTCACATGAATTTTCTCTAGAAGATTTCAACCTACAGGAGAATTTTTCCTACATAAACTAATTTTTTTCCAGATCCCTAAGTGTTTCCTCCTAGGTTCATCTAAATTCACTATAATACCAATTTACCATTTTGCTAAAGTTTTTCCACAAAAAATTTCAATCTATAGAGGAAATGATTCTACAGAGAAATTTATTTACGACAATACAAGTTTTAATACAAAACTCAAAATTAAAGGTTTGCACAGACAATATTTTACAGAGAAGATCTAAACTAGAAGCTTTTCAATTTAAAACTTAACAAAATCTAAAGAATGAACCTGTAGTCCAATGCCTGTGAATTTGTAAATCTGAAGCAACGCCTCCTCCATAGATCCGAGTAATTTTCCCAGATAGACAATAGCTTCCTTCAGAATAATACAATTTCCCGAACACAACAACAATTTTCGAGAACAACTTTTTCTAGAAAATTAATAATACAAAATCTCTTTCTACAACAATTCTTCAAAAAAAATCCAAAACCCAAGCAAATCACAAAAAACTCCTTTCAATATATTTCCCAAAAACCAAAATTATCCCCGTGCTTCTGACATGAAGAAGCTTCTAACTTCTTCCGTCAAAGCCACAATCTTCTCCCTGTGAATAAATTTCCAACAAACTCATTAATTCTTCTAACACATGTTAAAAATCACAAAATATCTCTAACAACCCATTTTGCATAAAATCCTGTAGAAATTTAAAATTAAAAACATTTAATAATTACAAAATATTTACTATTTCAAATTTAACTTAATTAACTAATTTAATTAATCAATAAACAATATAATCCTACAATTAAACTATTTATCAATTAAATTAAATTAATTAATTTATTAATTCAAAACTTCTAACATTAAAATAAGATTAATTTAGTAATCAATTGTAAATACTTAAATTCATTAAATTCCCTTTTCAAGCATTTTAACATAATAAACCAAAACAATAATAAACAACTTTTAACAAGAAAAAATAACTAGATCCAACGACACACTGAGACTAGGGTAAAGGCTTGACACGAGAATCCTAACTACTATCTCCCAATCAACATAACCGTTGGGTCGACACGCTCAAAACTGTGAAACCAAGTGGATTCGATGTCCTGTACCTACAAACCTGTAAACAAGGGATAAATAATACATGTATATAAACATCATAATAGAACACACCATGCAAAGGAAGTTGTGGAATCTCAAGGCGCTCACAAGCAAGTGATGCAATTCCATCCCCTTCACCAATACACTATCACGAAACTGACAATTCTAACATATATAATCTACTCATGTGCAAATAACCATGTTATTCAAAATAATCATTATGTTAATCAAAGGCATATCAAATGATAACATCAAAATAAAGTAACATCACATCATAACATATAATCCACATCGCTCTATGAATAACGATCAAATAATAAACAAGTATCAAAGTCTAAGAGCAACTAGAAAACAAAGCAAAACAAGGTAGAACACTGTCCAATCCAAAGAGAAAAATAGAGGGTATTACCCGTCAACAACCATCAAAGACAAAGAGTCACCACATAGAGAAGCCAAAAACATAGAAGAGGAGTTAGGAGCATTCAAAGGATCAACAAAATTGTTCATCGAGGGATAGGTAGGCTCTGTCGGCACAACAACAGCAGTACGAGGCAACAATGGATCCATAGAAGGAATAGTTGAAGGAGGATCATGAGGAGACATAACCTCCAAAGAAGAAACAAACAAGGAAAGGATGTCCTCTTTGGAGGGGCCATCTGAAGAGGGAGAGCCCACCATGATATGGTCTGAGAGAGTATCCTTCCACTAGGTAGCAGTGCCCTTGCGACGAGCAAGAGGGCAGCCAAAGGCCAAATTACCAACAAAGAAACATCTCCTGCATCAATAAGGGAGCTCCTCATAGTCCAAAATATACTTCCAAGGTCTGTCCTCCACCATCAAGACCACATCACCACATGGAGAGGTTTGGAGATGTCCAAATCGATTAAAATATGAGCCACTGTAGTATGCCTAAGATCTCGAGATGTAGAGTTAGCCTTCAAAAAGCAGCCAATGGCATTGCCAATAGCTTCAAAACAAGAATCCTCCCAAAACTGGAGAGGGAGGTTCAACAGTCGGACCCAAACTAGTTTGATATTCAGTGGCTCCATAAGAGGATTGAAGGAGCGAGACCAAGGCCAAAGGAATAGCACATGAATACCCCACATCCACCCCTTGTCCAACACTCTATCTCACTCCTCGAAGGAAGTAAAGGTTGCAAAGAAAAAACCTCTAGCGCTAGGATAGAGATCAATCTGCCCAGAGACAATAGGTTTCTAGGAATCGAAAACCCACACATGGAGATCAGGAAGGGAGGGCCACAAGCCATTAAACCTGCAGACCACAAACTAACACACATAAAAATCCTCATTTTCAGCAACTTCTAGTCCATGGACCACCACAAGGGATGCATGGGCATAGGGCAAAGGTTAAACCCTAGCCGGAGTAGGAGGAATTTGAGAATGAGCAACCTCAAAGAAGGATTTCTGAAGGCAACCAGAATCATTAGGAGGAGAGGGAATAGGGCCCCCACCCAAACAACCCCACACAACAACCTGCATGTCGTTCATAGGACCCCTGTCCACACCAGCTTGTTGCAGACGGTTCAATGAAGGAGAAAAGGAAGGCCCGACCAAACCAACACACACAACCTCGAACTTTGGGTTTTCCCGTTGGACTTCGCCCGAGCAGCTCCCGCCCAACACCATTTCAAAATTATAGGGGAGTAAATTATGCCTTATTTATATCTAAAATTTTATTATGATTATACTTATTACATATTATATTTTATATTAAGAATTATTAAATACAAATATCATAATATAATAAAAAATATTAAATACAAATATAATATAATATATAATTAATATTTAATATATAATTTATATAATAGAAATTAAATTATACATAATATAATGATACTTTTTTTTTTTATAGATGAGTGCTATCAAAGGGGATATCTCTTGTTTACAAAGATTGTGTAACGCCTTGCCACACAACCCTAGAGGAAGTTGCAAACAACTACTTAAATAGGCTATTTTTTGTTTGTTTGTTTAAGAACAATTAATAAGCAAGTTCACTACCCATTGCCAACAACCTCTAAGGTTACAAGATAGAGGTTATATAGAACCTCAACAAAAAACATGAATTTAAACCATGCCAATTATTTAGATAATAATTAAACACATACATTCCAATTAAGATAATTTACAACAAGCATACAGATAACTTTCCATTTCATTAATCTATTCATTAAACAATAAGGTTACAACACTCATTCCCCGAATGAGGCAATTCGAATAAATAAATTTATAAATACAACTTCCACCTCGATATCAAATGAGGGGTAAAATAATACAAGATCAACTAAAATGAAATAAAGTAAGAACTGATTCTGAAATCAACAAGCTCTCCAACTGGAAGTCTCGTCCACACGAGCATGAAGATAGCCCAATAGATTTAGGTGAACGCCACCCACCAAGTGGAACCCAAAGGCCCACCCCCTGTTCTAGGAGATAGTAACAAGGAATCCTAGTCAAGACCAACACCTCTAGACACAGGCTAAATCATAACTAAACCAAACTAACACAACCAATCCCATGTACAACACAAACAAGGTTACATTGCTTCTAGGCATGAAACAGGTCAAGTATGTTAAGAGAACCATACACATAATAACAAATACCAACTGTTGTCTTAGATAGAGTGTCATCACACAGTTCGTCATGAGATTAAATTAAATTAATTAATGAATCAAATAACATCTTCCCACATAATATCCAGATTAATTTAATCAATCAGTTAAATGCATAAAGCCATTTAATTACCTTTTCTAACTTGCAATTTAAACAAATCAAGGTAAATTGAACAACGTTAAAGTAATCATAACCCGACAACACTTGACGACACACTATGGCTAGAGTGACGACTTGGCATGAAAAACCTAGCTACTATCTCCCAATCAAATATCGTTGGGCAATGGACACACTCAAACCTGTGAAACCAGGTGGAGTCGATGTCCTGTACCTGTCAACCTGCAAACAAAGAATATATCCACGTGCAATAATATGTCATAAATAAGGCACACTGTGAAGAGGAATTCACGGAATCGTAGGGTGCTCACAAGTGAGTGATGCAATACCGTCCCCTTCACCAATACAGTGTAACTAACTGAAAAATCTAATCATACCAATATAATCCAAAGCATAAACATCATTAATTCGAACATCCATTTATGCTAATCAAAACATGTCATAAAGATAACATCATATTAAAATACCATTAAATCAAAAGATAACATTAACGTCGCTTTATAGATAGCGATCAAATAACAGTCGAGTACCATAGTCAAGGTACTAACAAAATGTACAACATAAAAGCACATAACACTGTTCGATCAAAATGACCAAAACAGAGGGGTATTACAGATTGAACATATAATAGAATGATACTTATTATTGTATATAATATTTATATATATTGTATATAATAGTATTTATTTGTAATGTGATTATAATTAATATTATAAATATAAAATAATAAAATTAATGATAAAATATAATAGTAAAACGTGTTCATAATATAAATTTTATATAAAGTACATATATAATCCAATGGTAAATATATAAAAATGTTAAAATAAAATTGATTTTTAAAATATTAAAACATAATTGATTTTAAAAATATTTATTATTTGATTATATATGTAGATTATAGAAAATTTATATTATTATTATATTTACTATTATATTTTATATTTAGATTTTTTATCGACAAGTTGGCATTTTACCCTAATCTGCTATTTCATCTCACTACAATATGTTTCTTTGTTTTATTCAGTTTTATTTATTTATAATTGTTTTGTTTCAATAAGTTTTATTAGATGTAAAAAACAATGGCTATTATTAGTTATTATTAGTTAATTACTATTATATTTTATATGTTGTTGTTCATTTTAAAAATTACATGGACCGACTTGGAATCATAACAACCCAAAAAATATACCTATAACCCTAGTGAGTTGTGGCCACCACCGTCAAATTCCACTAAAAATGGCATGGGCCTTGACAACTCACAAGGACTGACACTACAAAGGGCAACAATCAATATTGGCAACATTGATTGACAAGGGTTGACATTCATAACTATTTTTAGAGTTCATGAATTGTCATGCATTCACATACAACCTTCCTTCACATTCCAAAGATATGCACTCATACAACATAGCCCATTTATGGCTCGACAAAAAAGGGAAGAGGAATGTTTGAATGCAATATCACAAAACAACAATTCACAAACCTAAAGGAGGTTACACTAACAACATGTATGCCTCTTTATTTATCTCATATCTACATTATCAGATAAGCTTGATAAGAAACAAATCAGCACAAAGTTAAAATTATTTTCCCATGTAAATTATATCTCATATTTGCTTTATTATAGGTTCCACTCATGACTCACTCACACTATGTTTCCCATTGTTAAACATCTACACATCAACTCTATCAAAGGTGAGAATGAGTTTAATGTAATTTACAACTTCAACATATTGATTTTAACTTGTTATTTTTCAAATAATAAACAAGTCTATTATTTGATACAAATACAATAGAGTTTGAAGTGATTATATGACAATGCTACAAAAAAAAGAGTATTTTATATCTATAGTATTGTGTTTAGACAATAAACTATATTTACAACATTGTATATATATCCAAAATGTATGTCTACAGATATTTACATTTTTATATCAAATGAATTGAATTACACTATCATTTATTTAATCATATGCTCTTCATTAGTACCATGATTTTTTTCCAAAATCAAGCATCTAATTATAATCTAACCTATGGCACATTGCTCAATTTTAACCAATTTGCCTACACAATAATTGATTTGTATTTTATGAAGTTATACATCTTTTACAAATTTAACCTTCCACACATAAACTAACTCATGAAAAAGCCTTAATTATAACAATGTGATTTTTTTCTACTTATGACACATTTTCAGATTTCTACAAATCAATCTACTCAACTTTAAAATTCTCATAAAATTATTCGGCATACCCATTGCACACAAAATGTGTGATTGCTAGTTTTTACAATTTTTAATGTTAAGTATTTAACATGTTCACTTTAAAAAAATAAATTATATTTGAAGAACATAAAATTCTAGTTTTTAATTGGTTCAAAACCAACTTATTAATAACTATTTAATAAAATGAGTTGAAGCATTGATTGCAATAGTACCATGCCTAATGGCAAGTACTAATAATAAAATTATTAAATTAATTAATAATTAAATAAAAATAAAACTAATTTTAAATTTATTAGAATTGAAATATTAATAAAATGTAATTTTATTTTTTATTTTAATATTATCAACTTTTTTTCTCTTCTTTGTTATTAAAACAAAAAGTCTACTTTTAAATTGTTAAATCATTTTAAAGATAAAAATAGAGAAAGTTATTAGAATTGAAATATTAACTAGCTATTGCACTTTTGGTGTGCAATGGATATGCCAAAAAATTGTATGGCTATATTTGATTTTGTGTAGTCATATTGGTTGATAATGCAAACAATTATGAGCCTATCATATGTAAGTAATATATTAGAACAACATATGAAAATAAATAAATGGAACTTAAATTTATGCCATATAAAAATGTAGAAAAAAGAAATATATACAATGATGAAATTCATGTGTTTTTAAAATTTTTATGGATTGTTTAATTCGTATTACAAGAATGGATGTAGTTGAATACAATGATATAGCAAAAATGTCGAACGGTCACATTGAACTCCAATATATCTGTAATAAATAAAAGATCTAGTTAATATTTGAAAAGCAACGAATAGAAAACAAAATGTTGAAATTGAAATTCCAAAATAAAGAATTTTATCAATGAAGTAACCTTAAATAACAACAGATCTTTCTGATATGTACTCATTGAAATGACTGGTTGAAATTAAAGTAGGTTAGATTTGTCATGATCTGTTGAACAAATACCAAAGGACTATTTGTATGTCCATTTTTTTCAAGCAATTATACACAGTGAGGTACCTATGAGTTGATTACTAAATCTTTTAACAAATAAATTAGATAATAGTTGCTATATTGTTGATAGGAAAGAAATTACTTGCATATTTTTTAACTAAACTGATATAGAAGATCAATCAATTTCTACCATACACGTTGACACAAAAAATTACAGATCCTAGTCTTAGTTTAGAGCAATTATAACTAGACAAAAGACTCACAAATCAGTTCATGATTTCATCACTTTACAAAGCTTAGCACACATAACTCAGAGGCAATAATCTAAAGTACTAAATAGATTTCTTAATTTTTTTTAACCCGATTGGTAAAGCTTGTGTCTCAAACACTAACTAATAGTTATTGGAATGATAGAGTTCAAATTTCAATTGAAGAAAATGTCTTGCAATATATATAACACGCCTTTATATATTCAAATTGCAAAGGTTTTACAAATGATCAATTAATTGCCTTCAATTTTCAAAAAATCAAGGGAGGATGCTAGCTTACGCATGGAGTCCTTGTTGTGCCTTTGTGTTGATTGAATAGAATATCAACTCAAGGCAAAGATTTACTATTGCGGTGAGTTTATTTGAATTAAAGGATGGGTGGACCTGATTTCAAATCCTAGCCTATCTATGCCTTGTGAAATATAAATTGATTTCTAAATCTTGTGTATGGTGTTGTACAAAAGAACGTCTTCAATTATTTAACAGGGAAAAGGTTAAAATAGGAGTGTGGAAAAGAATACATTTATCCTCTAGCTTTATTTCTTGTCAATTGAAAGAATTATTTACTTATTTATTAATCAAATACATGATGATAATAACTAATTCATAAAAAATCATAAAATATCTTACAATAATCATTTAATAAAATATATGCATAATTTCTAGCATTAATTATTGATTGAACAATTAGCTGTATGCCATTATTTTATTGGTTCTAATATAAATTTTACTATATTGCTGCTACAGGTAATGAGGGGAGTAAAGTTGCTCATCCACCCAAATCCCACTTTCCTACCATTCCACCAATCAAGGAAATTTGCAACTTGACAAACTGGGAAGTTACCTGTGGCGCTAGATTTCATTTAGTGTTATTAGAACTTGTCGTTAGGAAATACTATTGCAATGAGTTTTTTTTTTCTTAGTTAATTAGTTATTAATAACTTAGCTTTCAACCAATAAAAAATAATTTTTTCTTTTGAAAAAAATTAAATAAAATTTTGTAAAGTGAAGTTGCAAAATATTTAATTTCATAAACTATAAAAATCATTTCTCTTCAATATGATTGGCTAAGAAATTTTGTGTGTTATTGACGGACTTTCAAGAAAAGTGAAAATAAACTATTGTTTTGCCTATTTTTTAGAAACTGCACTATTATTTTGCCTATTTTTCATAAAATGAACTATTATTTTTTCTATATTTAAGAAACCAAATTTGTAACGCCCCACCACGTAACCCTAGAGGAAGTTGCAATTAACTACTCAAACGAACTCATTTTTTTTTTTAGAATAATTAATATGCAAGATCACTACCCATTGCAACAACCTTTAAGGTTATGAGACTGAGATTACTTATTAACCCACGAACAACATTAAAGAATTGAAACCACAACATTTAATTACCTAAGAAATTAATAACACATACGTTCTATACAAGATAAATTCATCAAAGAAAATAGAGATGTAATAAGATCCCATTTAATAATAAGATTACAACTCTCATTCCTCGAATGAGGTAAATCCAATAAGCATTATTACAAATTACAATCTTCCACCTCGATTACAAGGAGGGGTAATAAATTACAAGATAAACTGAAATGAAAATAAGGATAAAGAGAACTGGATCCCACGAGTTCTCCAACTGGAAATCTCGTCAACATGAACAAGAAGAAAACCCAACGGAGTAAGGTGCACGTTCCACCCAACCAAGTGAAACCCAAAGGCCCACCCCCCGTGCTAGGAGATAGTAACAAGGATTCCTAGACAATACCCTCTACCTCTAGACACAGGCTGACACATACTGATACAACCAAACACATGAACCATACAACCACAAGTACACCATTACATTATTGACATGTATTACATTTCTTTAGTTATCACTTGAATAAACTACCTCTGAAGGTTACCCAATTTACCTCTCACGGCTCTAGCCCCTAACATAAGCCACTCTTCTACTTGACAACACACATTCAAACCAATTACAAAGAGAGCCCAAGTGCAAACGAAATAGATAAAACATTCGCTCCAACTCTAGGAGGAAACAAATACTGAAACTCACTCCATACACTAGAGGCAACAAATCACATAATCCACTCCTTCCAAAGGAGGTACAAATCATCCCCGTTCGTGGAAATCGGGTAATTAACTGATAACGTAACATGCACTACCCAAGGGATTTAACAAACGGTTGACATCACAAATGACAAACCCCAACCTCTAGGGTCCTCTGGAAGACTAACATATTAAAGACACTCAACCCCCTTCCCCAAACATGAACACAAAGGAAATAATCACATAAAACAATTGCGAGGAAACAAACTAATTTTGGACATATTAAATGCATCTCCTTAACATTCATTTCACAGTAAAGAAAACAATTGCCCTAACAAAATAATTAAATAAAATTATTCTTTATCTTTCTAATTACTGAGTAGGGAAAACTAATTTTAATAAATAATTCAAATCCAGGATTACTTTTACAACCAACATAAATCCACTGCCTTTAATAAAATTCAATAATTTATTGTCTCAATTAGACTAATTTAACAGTATCTCTTTTAGACCAAGTAAGAAATTTAAACCAAACATTTAATTTCTCAATTACTTGTAAATAATACAATAAATATTTACTTCGTCGATTTAAAACATATTATCTAAAAATCAAGTATACTTTTTCATAATAAATATTCTTCTAAAATAAAATCAATAAATTGACTATGAACCCAATGTTTTAAATTTCCCAATTACATTTAAATTTTGCCATCATTTAAATCAATATTTTAATATATGTATATATCTAAAAATATATATACATATATTAAAATTAAAATAAAACTCAAATATAAATATATTTAATCATTTACTACATATATATGTTAATACTTTTATATTATATAATATAATATTAAATATTATTATACATATATTATCACCATATATATATATTAATATTTTAATATTATAAAAATATAATATTAAAACATTAAAATAAATTTTAATTCTTTTTTTTTTAAATTTAAATTTTTATTTTATAAAAAAAATTTGAAATGAAAAAAAACAGGCCACATTCATTTTTTTGGGCCACGTGCAGATTAGGGTTGGGCATGACTTGCACAGCTGGCCATGGGCGACGGCTTGCATAATCGACCCTAAGTGGGGTGGCGATGGTTGTGTTGTGCACAACCAACCACCATGAATGGTGGCACAACTATGCCTAGCACATTCGTCCACCACCCATGGCGGCGGCGGTGCCAGTAGCTGCGTGGGGTGCGCGCTGGGTGCGGCTCCCCCATAGTGCCTCCCATGGGGGGTGGCTGTGGGGTGAGCCGCCAACCCCCCAAAATTTTGGATTTTTTTAATTTTTCATTTATTTTTTAATTTCATTTTTTTAAAAGAAATATTTTTACAACATGAAACTTGTGGATTTTGAAATCCGCGCACCTCTCCACAGGCGTATTTTTTTATAGAAAAAATTGCCAGCATAACCCCCCTCCAAAATTAAAATATAAAAATAATATATCTAGGTATATATATAATCATATATATATACAAATATATATGAATTTCAATATCCTCACAAGAGATTTGAATAATAAATTGAGCAAATAATATTTGAAATCATCATTTACAGCCAAGAACACCATTTTTTTTTGAGGAAATCAAATAGAAACAGAGTTTTTCAATTTTGAAGCAAGTTTTAACATGAGTATTTCTTGCAAACAACAAATAGAGTTTAAACATTTTCAAACAACATAATAAAATTGTAAAACCTTTCGAAATGAAAAATACTAATTGAATGAACTTGGTTTCAAAAGCTTGATAATTGATAATGGAGCAAAGCCTTCTCCTCAATTTCAATATCCTTCCCAACAGTCCAATTCAGCTTCACTAGAAAACACCAAATCCAAAACCCACAACCAACAATAATCTTCTTCCCTTCTCTATTTTTCCCATTTTTTCATCCTGTCCCAAAAAACTCCATGAAAATCCATAATCCTCTAAAATATCAAAAATATCTCCATAATAGAAAAAAAGGAAAATATCTATTCAACCACCATAATCAATTTTCAGAAACAAAATAGAAAATATCTTCAATTTTCATTTTTGCATTTAAAATTTTCAATAAAATGCAAATTAAAACATATTTTCAATTTTCCAATTTCAACCAAGATATCTTTAATTTCAAAAAGAAAAACTTAATTTATTTCAACTCAATTAATTTAATTATCAATAAAATAAATCTAATCCAAGATTAAATTATTTATTAATTAATTAAATTAATCAATAAATTAAACCACATTTCTAACATAAAACCAGATAAAGTTGATCAACAACTTAAATACATAAATCCATTTAATTACTCTTTTCAACTTGCAATTAAATAAAATCCAGGCAAATAAAACAATATTAAAACAACTGAACCAGACTAAAATCGACGACACACTTATGACTAGGGCAATGACTTGACATGAGAAACCTAACTACTATCTCCTAATCAAATGTCATTGGGCAATGGACACGCTCAAACCTATGAAGCCAGGTGGAGTCGCTGTCCTGTACTTGTTAACCTGCGAACAAAAGTATATCGCATATGTATATTTGCATCATATAAAACACACTGTCAAGAGGAAATCACAGAATCGTAGGGTGCTCGCAAGCGAGTGATGCAATCCCATCCCCTTCACCAATACAGTGTTACAAACTGACGAGTCTAACATCAATAGTTTAATCAACAACATAAAACATCATTAATTCGAATATCCACTTATGTTAATCTAAAGCATGTCATAATAATAACATCATAATAAAATAACATCACATAAAAAGAGCAAAACGAAGGGGTATTACAAAATTTACTAGATTATCTCAACCTGTCATTTTTTGCCATTTTATCAACTGTTTGTTTTGTTGATTTTTACTACTCCCTTATACTGTTTTCCCGCCACTATTGATTTTACCGCTCACTGGTATTGACCTTACATCCTTTCTCTACATAGTGAAGTATTACCATAAATTTTATATAATAAACAAATAATTATAAATATGATATCATATTATTTATTATTACATCCTTTACCTTATATAGCTAAGTATATATTGGAATAATGTAAATTTTATATAATAAATAAATAATTATATTATTTATTATTACATCTTTTACTCTCCATAATTAAGAATATATTATCATAATTAATATACTGTAAATTTTATATAATAAATATATAATTATTATATAAAAAAAAATTATATTATTTATTATTATTATATATTATATTCTTTAACAAAATTATTAAATATATATATAATTTTTTTATAATTACTAATTACTAACTATTATATTATTATTATTTTTTGATTCATAATCTATGGGACAGGTCGGCCATTATTATAATGAAATAAAAGATTACAAATAATTATTATATAAATATGTATATGAATAGATATCTTATTTTAAAATGATTTAAAAATATAAAACTAAGATGTATTTAAAATATCTATATTTATAGATATTCTATTTTAAAATTATTTAATAATTATCATATTTTATTTTATTTTAGTACTAGTGAAGAATCATTTTATTATATTTGCTATCAAACTTAAAATCAACTAATCAAATTATAAAAGTTCTTGCTTATAAATATTTAAAATAAAAATAAACTAGTATAAATGTTTGTTGTTATTTTTTTTAATAAAATAAAGTAGAATACATTTTTATTTTATAAATTAAACATGAATGTAGAATACATTTGAATATTTATATATAATTTATATTATTATATAATATATTATAGTATAATAATTTTATCCCTTTTATCATAATTATTTGCTTTTTAATTTAATGACTTATATATGAAACTATTATACTTGTTATTGGTAAATATGAGATCAACCAAACATAATGACAAGTATAATAGTTACATATATACATTATTATTAAAAATAAAATAATTATGGTAAAAGTTATAAAATTATTATACTATAATGTATTATATAATAATTTAAATTATATATAAATATTCAAATGTATTCTACATTCATGTTTAATTTATAAAATTATAATGTATTTAACTTTATTTTATTAAAAAAAATAAAAACAAACATATATACTAGTTTAGCTTTATTTTAAATATTTAACATTAAACAATATATTTAAATTACATAACCAAAACAAATAAAAACAACCATCACTACTAAACAAACAATGCAAAAAAAACAAAAGTCAAACTAAAATACAATAATTAACAAAAATAAATACATTTAATTTTATTCACCTTCATTAAATTTACATATATTTTATTTTGACTCTACAAACCTCTAATTACAATAATACAAAGGCAAGTACTCGACACTTGTTCATGGGCCCTCAAATCGTTCATTTCACACTTCATGGTGATTAAAACTACTTTTATTTAATTAACACCTATCTTTAAACAATGCCCCTCCACTCTACGTGGCACTAACAAATTTCTTTTATCTCTTCCCTAAAACCTACGTGCGGCTTAAACAACCCTAACCCTAAATTTCTAGCATAGGGGCTTGCTTTTTTTTCACCTACGCAGGGGAGACTACTCAGACGAATCCCAGGAAACAATAGCAACGAGATAGGGACGCACTAAGGTTGTTGCAGGAGGTGGGTCGAGTTTTCTCTTGGTCCCCTAATGCCCAATGCTACTCCAAACAACTTGAGATTGATTGAGCAAGATGGAGGCAAGGACTTGGGTTTAGCTAGCCTAAGGAAGGGATGTAAAAGCTCAAAATATCGCAGCCTTCTAGTGGAGCCTCCATAGCTGACGCTTCATTCTCTATGGTGTGGTCTGTAGGGTGAGTACAAGAAGTTGAATAAAAGTTAGGATGGGGCACACAAAATTTTATTACAGGAGGTTTGTTTTGGTCAAAATGTTTGAGCTGACTGGTTCCTAATCTACCTACCATGATGATGTCTAGATGACCATTCAAGCAGGGAGAGAGTCCTTTATTTAATAGTTCATTATTTATGTGAGTTTTGTAATCTTAAGTTTTAGTTATGCTTATCACAGTTTTCCTTAGACACGGGTTTAGCCTGCAAGGGCACATATATGTTGGGCGGAGACCAGTGAAGGGAGACCACGATCTCCTTGGGCCCTCATATGGGTTTGAGAATACATATTTTATTTTTCACAAGAATTTTCTTACATAACAATAAAATACATTAATTCTGTAAGTTATTTCCTCTTATCTAAACAATGCATTTCTCTTACTTCAGTAGAGAATTACTTGTATTTGCAACATAAATATACAGGTGAAGACAAAGAATGAAATAAAGAAGAAAGGTAACAATATCTAGATGTAAATATTTCAAAGGAGAATATAAAGAACACAGTTAATGAGTATCATCTTCGAATCACCAACTAAGACTCAAACTACTGCAAATGATTGTAAAAGCTATGTAATATGAATAAAGAAATTGGAAACAAATAATAGTAAATAGACTATGCAAAGATCTGCAAACCTTCTCTTTAACAAGCTTTGTGTAATGGTTTTTTTTTTGTAAATGTAGAAGACTGTTCGTATTTTTATTCTTACAGTGACAAGTCTATTTGTAGAATAAAGGAGGCGGTGGAAAATGGCAACACTTATGGTGTAGTAATGGCGTAAAAATATCCCATTCAACAACTTGTAGAAGTTGGGTGTGAAAATGGGTGGTAAGCAAAAATCTACCTCATTTATGAGGCCTGAAATATCCTATAGAGTACGCAATAGTGGAGGGTTTGTTCGAAATACTGTAGAAACATTCAAGCAAGTGGGATTGCTAGGTGTATAGAAAGTTGCAGATTTTTTTCTTTCTTAAATGCATTGCTTTTGAGCAGAGGATGATCGATGGTGCAGTCCATTCCAATCATTGGCCAGGTGTTGTGGACAAAGGTCAACCATTGATTTCAAAATTTAGGTTGATTTCTCTCAAATTGGATACACCTTCGGCATAAATAAAAAGTAGTTCTACTTTTCATTTCAATCTTATCAACTTCTTTCTTTTCTTTGTTTTAAAAATAAAAAGCTTACTTTTTAAATTATTGAATCATTTTAAAAATAAAAATAGAAAATGATAGGAAAAAATGGACGGTTATGATTAATTGCATAGTTTTGCATCCTTCTCTTTAATTCTTAACTAATGATTTCAAAAAGTAGGCCACCTATTTTATATGAGGAATACCTTTGACATAATTACTTTGTTATTTTTAGAGACCAAGACCAAAGTAGTAGTGTTTAAGAGCCATCAATGCGTTATTTTATACCAAAACCAAGTTTCTATAAGTTTATCTTTCATTTGTGAGGCTATTATAAAAGTGTTACTTTGTGTGAATTGTATATAAGCTACAATAAGGACTATGTGGTCAATTACAGGAAGAAAACATGTGTGAATTTTAGTGTTTCACTTTTCAAAGTAACGACATAAATTTATAAATCAGTGTTGAGTTGAGTGTTGACCATATGTCATACTTATTGTTGATTTATGCAATATTATTACTACTTTGGAAGGTCATGATATTAGACCTAACCTTAATATTGGTTTTCTTTTTGATTTTTCTTGTCAGTTATCATATTTTTAAATGGAGTTTTGTGTTGTTATTTTATGGCCTTGGTAACATAAGAACAATTCAATTAGGTATTATGTATTTCTTTCAATAATGCAACCAACATGCAATAGTTTATTTTTATTTTTTTGTTGTTTTCTTTACTTTGGGAACTTACATAAGAATGTGTGGTTGAAAAAACCCATCATTCTAAATTAATTGTGAGTTATCTCATTCTCTTGGAGTTGTGGAGATTGAATTATGCCTTTTTTTGATTAGTTTTATTTTCTTAAACATTTTATTATTATTCTTCATATGGTTGTGTGGGTTTACATGTTCCTTCTTGGCCATTTGAATTTAACATAGATTATTTCTTGCTCATAAGAAAATATTGTATTCTTTTTTATTATCATTAAAGCTTGTTATAGTGACTTATTATTCATTTTGGTGGTATGCATGTATATTCATGATGGGGAGTGACATGATCTATAGAAGGGAAAGATCAAGTATTTTTTGTTGGTGGCAATTCAGGAAATGGGTTGAAGATTCTGGAGAGTATAATAAGTGAGAGAGAGAACAAGGGGGTATACATTGAACAAATAATAGAAAAGCCAAATGCATTAAGATGAGAAAAAAATGAGGTATCTTGAGGTGAGAAGTGGGAAACAAATGAAATTTTGTTACATGGATGTTTTTTAAGAGTTCATCGTATAGAAAGAAGGGAGTCTTTGGGAAGTTCTTATACCTTCTATTACAAAGTAGAAATTATATTCAATTTATATTGAGTAATAAAGAGTCAATATTTTGTTGTAGTTATGTTTTCTTGTGTTTGTATACTAAAGGTGTATGTGAATGAATCCAAGTTAATAGATTGGATTGATTTTAATTAGTCCCCCCAATCTAGATTGCAAGAAATCATACCAAAGCAAGGATTAGAGGGCTATGAGAGACATTATTTCTTATTTAACTAAATTAAAAAAGTGTAATTATGTTAATGGCATTGATATTGGTTAGATTCCCCCAAGAAGAAGATTTTCTACAATAAATAGGATGGAGGATATGTTTAAACAAATCTAAAATGAGATAGTCATTTTTGTTGTTGATCATAGAAGAAATCAAGAACATGATAGAGAAGAAGGTAGTGATGAAGAAACTATAATAGAATAAAAATGAAGAGAAAATGAGCAAACCAATGGATTAAGGAGAAGAGTATTTCTTGAGATCTCTTACGAGGATTAACAAAGGGACTAAGATGGAAGTTCATAATTTTCCAAATTATTAAATTTGAAAGAACTAATTGATTGGAGTAATGAGTTAGAAGAGTGGTTTGAATATGAAAATATTCATTCTTCACAAATATTTAGGTTGGAATAGACCAAAATTAAGGGACATGGAGCCCTTTGGTAGAGAGAATTGCAAAAATAATAGATTCAGATGGTAGCAAGTTTAAAATTAAAATTATTTCTTGGAGATTATGAGTTAAATTTTTTGAGAGTGCTTTTTAGAACTTGAAACAAAAAGAAATGAGTGCAAAGGACCACACTAAAGAATTGTACAAGGTAGTAGTCAAATCAAGCCACCATGAGATGGACAAAGAAAAGGTGGCTACATATATGAATGGGTTGAGGTTTAGTACTCAAGATGAAATGAGTATGTGGATAACTAATATATTGGAGGATACATCAATTTATTTTAAAAATAGAAGAGAATTTATCTAGAAGGAAACAAAATAATTCAAGAGGGAGAGGAATGTCCTTCATTGGAAGAGAGAAAGAAAATAGTAACAAAGTAAAATAAACATATGAAGAAGAAACGAGTACTTCACAAAATAATGATTCAAGTCAAGACATTAAAGAAAGAGTATTTGATAAGAGGATAGTGTTGTAGTAGTATAGAGAGGTAGATAATTCACATAGAAACTTGTTATAGGTATGGATAAATTGGTCATTTGGCATTTGAGTGCCCAAAAGAACAATATGAACACAATAGAAAAGGAGTGGCTAGAAACCATGTAGCTCAAGTAGATGAAGAAAGTGTTGCATCACCTAAACACAAAATAACCAAAGATCAAAGAATCTCGTGTGATGAAAAGTTGCTAAAATTTAGTCATGGAGGAGAATGAACCATTACAAAAGAAGTCTTTTTCAAATTGTATGAAAATTGAGAGGTAAGCATAATAAAGTTATAGTTGTTAGTGGTTGTACATATAAATTATATTTAAAGAAAAATGAGCATCCTATTCCATACAAAGTCTCATGTTTACAAAAGGAACATAAATTAATAAATGAATAATGTTTAATTAGTTTACATACTAGTTCAAATAAATATAAGATTATATGTGTTGTTGTGCCTATGAAAACCTATCATGTCTTATTAGGTAGGCCTTAGTAGTTTTATATAGAGGCTATGCATCATGAAAGAAAGAGCCATTGTGAAGAATGGAAAGAAGCGTAACTCAAGTTCATTAAAAGAAAGTGAAGAACAATCTTGTTATTCATTTGAATATAAAAAATAGATATTAAATATAGCAAAATAAGTTAGGTATAACCCAAAATAAGTGGGTAAATTAAGAAGTTCAGATAATATAGAAGGAAATTGCATATGGAAAATACAAAAATTACCTAAAGAAGTGAAGGAATAATTAAAGGAGAGCACTAATAACCACCAACATTGTGTTGATTTCAAAAGTAAAAACTAGAAATTTAAGTCGGGGAGTTGGTATTTTCTCATAAATGGAAAGAGTATTTCCTAGAGAGGGCTCATGACAATTTAAAATGGAAGGTAATAAGACCATGTAGTGTCTTGAGGAATTTTATCATTGGTGTTTATGAGATAGAACTTCTAGAATGACTAAATGTTTCACCAATTTGTAATATGACAACTTGTATCCTTATTATGAAGGATAAAAAAACATAGAATAAAATTAAGGTTCATATGTACAAATAGATAAATGGATGTAGCAATTGAAAAAAAGAAGACAAGGGGAAAGCTAGGTAAGAAATACACGACAAAGAAGAAAAATTGGACGAATGAAGAGATCATTTAAATTAAAAGTAAACATGGGATTTTAGTCCCAAGTTTCTTTATTCATGAGCCTCAAATTCATGGAGAATTCAACTTACTTGACATGTATAATATTAGACCATTCAAGTTCATAAGAAATCTTACACCACCAAAAAATATTAGAAGATTTTGTTTTTAATTTCCCACATTTTTATTTGTTTGTCCTCTTGTCATTTATGACAACTTGTTATTTTGAGAGAGCTATAGGAAGATTAAAAGCTCTTGTGTGTTACTAAGACAATTGTAGTAGTGTTAAGATTCAATGATATTTTAGATCAAGAACAAGCTATTTAAAGTTTATTTTTTATTTATGGGGTTGTTGAAATTGTTATAGGAGTTTTGTGACTTGTATAGAATTTATGACATGGACTATGTAGACAGTTATAAGAAGGCAACATGTGTGGGTTTTTGTTTCAATTCTTAATGCAATGACAAAAAATTATAAATATTAGTGTTGAGTTGATGTTGTAGTCTATTGTTTATGCAACATTATTACTACTTTGGAAGGTCATGATATTATGTCTAACCTCAAAGTTGGCTTCCTTTTGATTTTATTTTTTAGTTGTAATATTTTTAAAATGGGTTTTATCTTATTATTTACTAAACATAGTAGCTGTAGACACCTAAAAATGTCTAACACATTCTTCTAATTCATTATTTCCCATCATTATCACACATCATGTATTCTTGTAATTCATCATTTCCATTCATCATCACTCATCACCCTTTTCATCGCTATTAATTAAATAATTTCCAACTATTTTATTAAATTAACCCATTTCCCTTCATTAATTAAATAATTCCTAATTATTTCATCATTTCCCTCCATCACCTTTAATTAAATATTTTTTATTAAATCATTTCCCCTCATCCACTCTAATTAAATATTTTAATTATTTAATTAATTCTAATTATTTCTCTTATCTACTTTAATTAAATAATTTTAATTATTTAATTAAATCTTTCATTATCCTCTTATCCTCGTAGTTAAATAATTTTTAATTATCTAATTAAAGATCATGCATTCTCCTCATCTTTCATAAATAATTAATTATTTATTAGTCCTCCAAAAATAAATAAATTTTAATTTATTTAGTTTGCACATTCCTCTAAAAATAAATTAAATTTATTTTATTGATTTCCTAATAATATTATGTCTTATTTTTATTCTTCTAAACCCTAAATTTAGAAACCAAGCTAAATTTAGTGGCCATCCCTAAAAATAGTGAGTGAAATTCATTTCACTTCACTTCATATCTCCATGCAAGCTCATGCATGATCATCCTGGTCTCTCGTTGATCCTCATCCGTTGATCTCATCTCACATCTCACACCTTTGATCTCATGTCCTAAAAACCTATAAATCAAACATCCTTTGATCATTCAATTCCTCCTCTAATTTGTACCCAAGATCCTATAGTGCATCATCATCAATCTTGCTTTTGTACAACTAGGTTATGTTATGTTTAAGAGCAATCCACATATCATATGAAACAACATAATCCTTATACTTTTGAGAATGAAGTAAGACTAAGAATTTTTGGGTGAGGTAAAAAAGGGTTAGATTAGTTTGACTTGCATTCTTTTGATTACTTTTGTGATTGAGGATTTTTCTGCATAGATCAGATTATATTAGTATACATATACATGCAATAGAAATAAAACCCACAATGACAATAGAATGCATAGGAATTAAAGTAAAGAACAAACACGAGAGATCTCACTTAGTCCTTCCTCCTCCATGGATGACTTCCATTGCACCTTCTAGCTTGCTGTGATGATGAGTGTGCCCTCAAATTTTGATGAGCATCTACTATATGGCCTAGCCCTAAGCAAAGTTTTGAAGGATTTTCCTAAATGCTTATGCAACAACAATTAAATCCTATGTGCAAATAGCTAAAACAACAACTCTAAAGTTTAAGAGAATGCAAGAGAGATTAAGAGATAATAATAATAGATAAGATTAAGAGATGTCGAAAATGAGAACAAAATTGACATTTTATAGAAAATGCAATTTTGGATGGACGAATGAGATTGAAGATTGAGAAATGCCCTAGAATCAATGGTCAAGATTCAAAATGGCAACTCTCAATTAGGGTTAGGGTAAAATTCCCAAATGAGTGGGCAAGATTTAATTTAAGAAATTAAATCAAGGATGGAGAATAAATGTGACAGTGAGATGAAAATTAGTAAAATCAAGAAGATAATGTTTGAACAAGAAGATGAGATTTAGAAAATCAGTAATTTTAGCAATTACTTGATTTGTAGGAGAATATTACCATTTAAAATTAAAATTAATTCAAAATATGGATTTAGTGAGATAGTAAATAATTGATTTAGGATTATTTACTAAAAGAAGAAGCAGTTAACCATGCGAAGCCTTTTTAAATAAATTGTTTTATTTAAAAAAAGGGAAATGTCAAATAAGGTAATTAAATAATTAGAAATAATTATTTAATTTAGAAGAGGTAGCTGATTAATTAAATAAATTAATAAACCTATTTAATTAAAAGAGGATTTGGAAATTAGTGACACATTAAATAAATAAATTAAAATATATTTATTTAATAATCGAGAGGACATTAATGACAAAGATTAATTAAATAAATTGAGAACTTTATTTAATTATGAGCAGATTTTAGGTAATTAGTGACACATTAAATACATAAATAAATACATAAATACATAAATAAATAAATAAATAAGTAAGATCTATTTATTTAATAATCATGAAGAATAAAAAGACATGAATTAATAAAATAATTATGAATTATTTAATTAATAGTCGAAGGTGGGTTAGAAACATAATTAAAATGTCATAATTATGCTAGGACGAAAAGTGGTAAAATAGTGCTTGCAGGCCTAGGCCATTTTTATGTGTCTACATTTCCCCCTCTTTGTCATAATGTAACTTATCACGTTATGGCAAAGAAAACAAGTCAAGAATATGCTCCAATGAAGGTATGAAGTGCTTATGCCCCCTTGAGATTTTTTTTGAATTTTGGTTCGGGGTCAATTTTTTTTGGAAAGTGTCACGATTAATCACTTTAATGACCAAAGAAACAAGGGCATGACCAGCCTTGAAAATGGAGGATGCTTAGCTAGTCAACATGCCAGACAAAGGCGGTCAAAAGAGCCTTCAGTAAAAACCCACTAGGTCAAACCCTAATTTTCAACTTATAAATAGGTTGAAAAAGCCAAACCAAGTGTCATTTTCACATTTGTTATTCAAAATTTCTAGAGATCAGAGCTCGAGCAGAAGATGATGATTCCCATGACAAACCACCGTGGCTACTACGTGTGAACATTATGACGACCTGAGGGGGCAGAGGGACCAGTAAGTACCCTATCCGACCTTTAATTTTTTTCATTGTTGCGCATTTATAAGGGTTTTGGGGGGAAAACCAAATGCGTTGTGATGCAAATGTCTTTGCGTAAGCCGCAATCGTCTTCGCATTCGACGCATTTGATTGTGTTGCGACGCAAGTGCAAAGGGTAGGTAGGTTCAAGTTTAAAAATTGGCAACTGTAAAGGCAAACGACACAAGTGTCAAAATGGAACACCTACGCGGGTTTCCGCGATGCAAGTGCCATGTCGCAATGCAAATGTGAGGTCTAATGACATAATTGCTTTAAAATGATGCAATCATTCTACGAAACGACAAAATTGCTATAAAGATGCACAATTGCTAGATGGAATGACACATTCATGATATTGCGACGCAACCGCAAGATGCAACATCACATGTGACATATTGCGATGCAATTGCAGTCAACGCGACACAATTATAGTTGAACGATGTTGACTTTGTGTCGACTCTTGTTTTAGATGCATTTTATATTTCTCAGATAGTAATAATGTGTTATTTGGTTGACCCATGTGTGTTAACCCTTGTTTATGTGTGTGCAAAGACGATTAGTGCCCATTTATACGCGAGATTTTAGACCAACCACTTATGATTTTAGAGATCGATTGAGTGACAGGGAGAGACAACGGTTGATGAGACTGGGGTTATACTATGTCACTTATATGCCCATTATTTGAGCAAACAGGGGTTTATTGATGACACTTTGTGAGCGGTGGCACTAAGAGACATGCTCATTTCAGTTAGCTACAAGAGAGGCTACCATTACCCTAGAGGATGTTTATCACATTCTATGCATCCCAATCAGTGGGGAGAGGGTGGTGTATGATCCACACCAAGGGCGACAAGCCCTAGCAGAGATGTACGAGGATGCCGGTGGTGCTGGTCTAGGCATTCATGGGTATGCGATCAGATGGGATTTTGTGGCTGACCATTTTACACGGTGGGATGTCATGCTCATGACACTGATTGCTGGAGTGTTGATTCTAGATCATCGTGACCATGGATTTCTGATTGGATGGGGGGAGGTACTAGTCCATATGTGCGGTCAGAGGACAGTTTTTGCTTGGGGGCCTTGCTTGTTGGCCATGCTATATCATCAGCTTCATGAGGTAGTTTATCATGAGGGTTAGAGTATCAGTTGTGGGACCACATTACTTATGATCTAGGCATGGGAGCACATTCCCATTTTTTGATCATCGGTGCAGATTCAACAACTGGGTGATGGGATGCCCTATGCTTATCTTTATGTTGGTTCAGTTAGCCAGACTCACGTAGGAGATACCAGGTACTGGCGACGTCGGATCGACACATTGATCAACTTTTTCTAGAGGCCTTATAGAGATTGTGCCCAGTGGACCGATGAGGATGGCCATTTGTCACTATGCAGATAGTTTCAATACCTGATTGGCCGCATAGTGTAGAGACAACAAATTATTGAGATGTACTTGCCCCGGTGGATACTACAATAGTTTGGGGAGTAGTAGGATGTACCAGTGGGGACAACAGAGTATGCCCGATCCTCCAGGGAGACCATATGGGGGCCTCCAATAGAAGTGGCAGTAGTAGAGCAATAGATAGATGGCTTGGTTGCACAACAATGGTTATGGAGAGGAGGTCCAACAAATGCTGGGACATCTGCTGAGTTTGATGCCTAGTGGCAGGTTCATAGGTTGATCCCCTTGATAGATCCAAATGGTCTGGCTCCCATAGATCAGAGATCAGTTATCCTACGGGTACGGAGGGGAGGTCAGGGTGGTAGAGATGGTAGGGGGGTCGGAGGGAGAGATGGTGGTCGGGGAGACAGAGGCAGAGGTGGGAAAGATGATGGGGATGGTTGAGGAGGAGGTGATGGCAGAGACAAGAGGGGTGTGAGGAGGAGGAGGGATGATGGAGGGTGAAGGTAGCCCAGGAGAGTCAAGTGGAGAGTGGGTGGTGCACCATTGTCACCTATCTGGGAGGAGGGTGAGGAGAGAGAGTAGCCAGTTGGGCAGGAGGAAGAAGTGGGAGCATAAGAGGTCAAAGGTGGAGGGAAGAGCAGAGGAGGTGGAGGCGAGAGCAGAGGGATGCTAGCAGAGGAGGATCCATTTTCTGAGCACCATCCTCTTGATATCGACGTGGAGGAGGTTCGGAGAGAGGAGGAGAGGGATGAGGAGGAGGATGAGGCCAAGAGGAGATTACGAGAGTGGATGATCATTGGAGACGAGGAGGGGGACAAGTCACTGATTTTTCCAGTAGATGCCACCATTGATTAGAGGATCATAGATCTCTAGAGTAGACTAGATGCTTCCTTGTCTCAGAACAAGGCCTTGGTAGCAGAGTTGGAGGTTACCAAGGTGGAGAGAGATCAAGCCGTTATTCGACAAAAGGATTCAGACTGATGGGTGACGGAGTTTGCAAAGTTATGTGCCAGACCGTCAGGGGATATGGCTAAGGAGCTGGCCAGGATGGCCGAGAGCAGGGGTCGGTACAGGTTGCTTTATGAGCAAGATGTTCCACCTGAGAGATGGCACCCAAGATTATCTTGATCATACAGTAGGACTAGTAGTGGCACCCAGACCCATAACAACAAAAAATCACACAACAATAGTCATACTAGTGTTGGGGGGTCTACTTCATCAGTGAAGTCATCAAGCCATTGGTCACACAGCTCACATCGACATTTTTCAGGCCACATCCATAGGTTAGAGCATGGTCATAGATCAATGTCATCAAGACACTAGGCAAAGCAGAGCCAACCTCCCGTTACCGAGTCTTCAGGATCCTAGAGTCAGACTCCAGACACCAGTCCCATCCAGGTCACCTTTTGCCTGATGAGTCAGTCCCAACTACCGCACGAGTCACCTCCACAGGATGGAGGGGGCACAACATAGGACTTGTATTTTGATATTTGTATTAGACACTTGCATATATTGACATTTGAGCTTGCGAGCTCCATTTTTGGGATATCCCATGATTCTATCCTGTGACATGATATATTTTTGAGATTATATATATGCGATGCAATTTTTATTTGGCCTATATGATTCTATGTGTTATGGTGTTCTATGCTTTATCAGATGCTATGTGATGCCTTTATGATGCTATGAGATGTATGGATATCGTGTTTTATGCTTCTGAATGCAATTATGGATGAGGTTATGTATGTATGCATTGTGCAGTTTATGATGATATGATCCCTATATGTTAATTCAAATAATATTTATGATGTGAGATGGATGGATGTAAATGATAGCGTTATGTAATGTGAATTATGGTGTTTGATTTATGCAGATGTGAAATGTGAATATGAAATATTGTTGTCATGGCTCTTTGGTATGCGGCACCTGCATTCTTTAGGCCAAATGGCATGACATTCCAATAGTATGTTCCCCATGGGCAGGTGAATGCCATTTTGTTTTGATCCTTAGTTGCAATTCAAATTTGGTTATAGCTCGAGAAACCATCCATGAGAGACAACATCTCATACCCTACTGTGAGATCAACAATCATGTCTATATTTGGTAATGGGAAATCATCTTTTGGGCAAGCCTTATTCAAATCTCTGAAATTCGTGCAGATACGGATTTGTCCATTTGGGTTTGTGATAGGGACAATGTTGGATATCCAGTCAGCATAGTCTATTGATCTTATGAATCCCACATCCAGTAACTTCTTTAGTTCAGCCTTTACAAGTAGTGCAATTTGTGGATGCATTTTCCATAATTTTTGTTTAACTGGTTTGATATTTGGGATTAACGGAAGATGATGCAATACCAATTATGGATCTAGGCCTGGCATGTCAACATATGACCATGCAAAGTTAACTTTCCTTTCTGTGAAGAATTGTTGAAACTCAGGTTTTTCCTCTTCTGTTAAGGATGCAGCTAAGAGAACCTT
Organism: Sequoiadendron giganteum; assembly: GCA_007115665.2. NCBI lineage: Eukaryota > Viridiplantae > Streptophyta > Pinopsida > Cupressales > Cupressaceae > Sequoiadendron > Sequoiadendron giganteum. The sequence goes on along the minus strand of CM021110.1, from coordinate 265,107,727 downwards.
TTTGGGATTCTTCGGTGTGGCTATGTTAACTCCAATGGTGTCTTCGATTAGCATTGCCAATTTTTCCCATGTTACGAGGAAGAAAGTCCAATCCTCCATCCTTAGGTGACTCAAAGAGGTTTTCACCTTTAGACACGTCCTTTATTTTTACTATTTTGTTGTTAGAAGGTGCCTTGCGGTTTTCACCTAAAGACATTTTTTTTTTGTTTTTTGCGGTTTTCACCTAAAGACATTTCTTTTTTTTGTTTTATTCTTTGCATTTTTGTGACTGGAGGATTGCACAGTCTCCCCAAAGTAAGCTGCACAATCTAGGTCAATGGAAAATCCTGCTTTGTGATCACCCCATGGTATGCCTTCTCGAAGCCCCATGAATTCTGCTATTGCCTCATCATTCTGAAAGATATCCATCACTGGTGGTTCTTGTTGGTCCTAATCAATCAGTTGTGGGTAAACAAGGGGAATCCCATCGTCAGTGTTTGTAAAGGATGGGGAAGATGTGGAAAGCATACAAATTGAAGCATCAAATGTGAAAGAGAAGTTATTAATTTCAACTCTCGTGTCGGATGCAATGGATGGACCATATTTAGATTCAAATGAGTTGAAATCATAGTCATAATAGGGCACAAAAGTATCAAAATCATGACTACTGGATGGCCTTTTAGAGGTATGGATGGTAGGTTCAGATAGGTTAGGCTCATGGGTGGGCTCGGGAATGGGGCGGGACATTTCAGATGTTGCCGAGGATAATTTATGTTCTTCTAGATCCTAAGGAATGCTTACCCATTCCTTGTTTTTGGAGTGTCTATCAATAGGATCAATGTTGTATTCTTGTCGAAATCTTTCTTCAAAGGGGAGTTGACCAGGGTCTAGGAATAGTTCGTCGATATCATAGTTACTTAGGGTTTTCTCAGATCCCCATTCCCATTCATTAGAGTCAGTTTCAATAATGGATTCTTCGCTTGTCTCAACACTTTCTGGAGCTATTACGTCCTCACTTGAAAGTTCATAGGTATGTTGATCATCAATTTTGAGTTGGTCAAACCCTAGCCCTATGTACCTTGGTCTTGCAGAAATGACAATAGGTTCTCTCCTTCCATTATTGGCCTTTCCAAGACCACTTGTTCCGTCAAAACCTAGTGCCTTGCATATATCATAGTCTTTTCCATAAAGATGCACTAGTAGTGGAGGTAACTCTTTGGGTCTTTGTAGATCCAGTTAGCTATATCGATGATGAATTCATTACTCCTATCCCCCCATAGTGTGAAAACACTTTTTGGTGGAACCTTGAAAGTTGTTTTGGGCTCGACTGTGAAACACGGTCTACCATAAAATTTAGGCGGCTTAGGTATTGTGGTGATACAGTAAGCCGTATTCAATTTGAATTCTCCACAACCAAGGTCCTGGATTTTAAAGGCTTTACTTGGTATGGAGGCCAAGGAAGATGGTGTGGCAAAAGTTGATGGAATGGATGATTTGGTGAGTGCAGACGGGTCAATATATTTGGAAGAGGTGAAAACTGAGGCTTCTCAATTGATGGGTACTTGGTGCTTAGCAGTGGCTTGTAGATTGGTACAGTATTGAAATGGATTAGGATCTCTTGGGATAGTAATTTTAGTACCATAAAAATGGAATTTCAGGCATTGGTGGTATGTGGAAGGAATGGCCTTTAGGGCATGAATCCATGGGCGACCAAGTAAGATATTGTAATGTATGTCACGATCCAGGACTTGGCATGTTGTATCTATAATAATTGGTCCCACATGAATTGGAATTGTGATGACGCCTTTAGAAGCACATTCTTCATCATCATACACCTTGATGAAAATGCTCTTGGTAGCATCCACACATGCATCAGAGAAGCCAAGAGCTTTAACCAATTTTAAAGAGCAGATGTTCAATCCTGATCCACCATCTACTAAGACTCGTCTAACCTTATGTTTTTGGACAAAAACCTCGATATGAAGGGCATCATTATGAGATAGTTTGGGTGAGGAATAGTCACTGTCTGAAAAGGCAATAAGAAAGTCCAATCCTCCATCCTTAGGTGACTCAAAGAGGTTTTCACCTTCGGACACGTCCTTTATTTTTACTATTTTGTTGTTAGAAGGTGCCTTGCAGTTTTCACCTAAAGACATTTTTTTTTTGTTTTTTGCGGTTTTCACCTAAAGACATTTCTTTTTTTTGTTTTATTCTTTGTATTTTTGTGACTGGAGGATTACACAGTCTCCCCAAAGTAAGCTGCACAATCTAGGTCAATGGAAAATCCTGCTTTGTGATCACCCCATGGTATGCCTTCTCGAAGCCCCATGAATTCTGCTATTGCCTCATCATTCTGGAAGATATCCATCACTGGTGGTTCTTGTTGGTCCCAATCAATCAGTTGTGGGTAAACAAGGGGAATCCCATCGTCAGTGTTTGTAAAGGATGGGGAAGATGTGGAAAGCATACAAATTGAAGCATCAAATGTGAAGGAGAAGTTGTCAATTTCAACTCCCGTGTCGGATGCAATGGATGGACCATATTTAAATTCAGATGAGTTGAAATCATAGTCATAATAGGGCACAAAAGTATCAAAATCATGACTACTGGATGGCCTTTTAGAGGTATAGATGGTAGGTTCAGATAGGTCAGGCTCATGGGTGGGCTTGAGAATGGGGCGAGACATTTCAGATGTTGCCGAGGATAATTTATGTTCTTCTGGATCCTAAGGAATGCTTACCCATTCCTTGATTTTGGAGTGTCTGTCAATAGGATCAATGTTGTATTCTTGTCGGAATCTTTCTTCAAAGGGGAGTTGACCAGGGTCTAGGAATAGTTCGTCGATATCATAGTTACTTAAGGTTTTCTCAGATCCCCATTCCCATTCATTAGAGTCAGTTTCGATAATGGATTCTTCGCTTGTCTCAACACTTTCTAGAGCCGTTACATCCTCACTTGAAAGTTCATAGGTACGTTGATCATCAATTCTGAGTTGGTCAAACCCTAGCCCTATGTACCTTGGTCTTGCAGAAATGACAACAGGTTCTCTCCTTCCATTATTGGCCTTTCCAAGACCACTTGTTTCGTCAAAACCTAGTGCCTTGTATATATCATAGTATTTTCCATAGAGATGCACTAGTAGTGGAGGTAACTCTTTTGGGTCTTTGTAGATCCAGTTAGCTATATCGATGATGAATTCATTACTCCTATCCCCCCATAGTGTGAAAACACTTTTTGGTGGAACCTTGAAAGTTGTTTTGGGCTTGACTGTGAAACACGGTCTACCATAAAATTTAGGCGGCTTAGGTATTGTGGTGATACAGTAAGCCATATTCAGTTTGAATTCTCCACAACCAAGGTCTTGGATTTTAAAGGCTTTACTTGGTATAGAGGCCGAGGAAGATGGTGTGGAAAAATTTGATGGAATGGATGATTTGGTGAGTGTAGACGGGTCAATATATTTGGAAGAGGTGGAAACTGAGGCTTCTCAATTGATGGGTACTTGGTGCTTAGTAGTGGCTTGCAGATTGGTACAGTATTGAAATGGATTAGGATCTCTTGGGATAGTAATTTTAGTACCATAAAAATGGAATTTCAGGCATTGGTGGTATGTGGAAGGAATGGCCTTAAGGGCATGAATCCATGGGCGACCAAGTAAGATATTGTAATGTATGTCACGATCTAGGACTTGGCATGTTGTATCTATAATAATTGGTCCCACATGAATTGGAATTGTGATGATGCCTTTAGAAGCACATTCTTCATCATCATACACCTTGATGAAAATGCTTTTGGTAGCATCCACACATGCATCAGAGAAGCCAAGAGCTTTAACCAATTTTAAAGAGTAGATGTTCAATCCTGATCCACCATCTACTAAGACTCGTCTAACCTTATGTTTTTGGACAAAAACCTCGATATGAAGGGCATCATTATGAGATAGTTTGGGTGAGGAATAGTCACTGTCCGAAAAGGCAATAAGAAAGTCCAATCCTCCATCCTTAGGTTACTCAAAGAGGTTTTCACCTTCGGACACGTCCTTTACTATTTTGTTGTTAGAAGGTGCCTTGTGGTTTTCACCTAAAGATATTTTTTTTTGTTTTTTGCGGTTTTCACCTAAAGACATTTCTTTTTTTTTAATTTTATTCTTTGTATTTTTGTGACTGGAGGATTGCACAGTCTCCCCAAAGTAAGCTGCACAATCTAGGTCAATGGAAAATCCTGCTTTGTGATCACCCCATGGTATGCCTTCTCGAAGCCCCATGAATTCTTCTGTTGCCTCATCATTCTGAAAGATATCCATCACTGGTGGTTCTTGTTGGTCCCAATCAATCAGTTGTGGGTAAACAAGGGGAATCCCATCATCAGTGTTTGTAAAGGATGGGGAAGATGTGGAAAGCATACAAATTGAAGCATCAAATGTGAAGGAGAAGTTGTCAATTTCAACTCCCGTGTCGGATGCAATGGATGGACCATATTTGTAGATCCAGTTAGCTATATCGATGATGAATTCATTACTCATATCCCCCCATAGTGTGAAAACACTTTTTGGTGGAACCTTGAAAGTTGTTTTGGGCTCGACTGTGAAACATGGTCTACCATAAAATTTAGGCGGCTTAGGTATTGTGGTGATACAGTAAGCCGTATTCAGTTTGAATTCTCCACAACCAAGGTCCTGGATTTTAAAGGCTTTACTTGGTATGGAGGCCGAGGAAGATGGTGTGGCAAAATTTGATGGAATGGATGATTTGGTGAGTGCAGACGGGTCAATATATTTGGAAGAGGTGGAAACTGAGGCTTCTCAATTGATGGGTACCTGGTGCTTAGCAATGGCTTGCAGATTGGTACAGTATTGAAATGGATTAGGATCTCTTGGGATAGTAATTTTAGTACCATAAAAATGGAATTTCAGGCATTGGTGGTATGTGGAAGGAATGGCCTTTAGGGCATGAATCCATGGGCGACCAAGTAAGATATTGTAATGTATGTCACGATCTAGGACTTGGCATGTTGTATCTATAATAATTGGTCCCACATGAATTGGAATTGTGATGACGCCTTTAGAAGCACATTCTTCATCATCATACACCTTGATGACAATGCTCTTGGTAGCATCCACACATGCATCAGAGAAGCCAAGAGCTTTAACCAATTTTAAAGAGCATATGTTCAATCTTGATCCACCATCTTCTAAGACTCGTCTAACCTTATGTTTTTGGACAAAAACCTCGATATGAAGGGCATCATTATGAGATAGTTTGGGTGAGGAATAGTCACTGTCCGAAAAGGCAATATGGTGAGGCGAAGTCAAATATCTGACCATAGTTTCAAAATGGTTGACATCAATGTTGGTTGGGGTTGGGGTGAACGACTCTTGTAGGAATTTATCCAAGATGGCCTTATGTGCGGGTGAGATGCAAAGCAATTCAAGAGTGGATATTTGAGTGGGTGTTTTATTCAATTGCTCAATAAGGTTGAACTCTAGTTTAGGGTTTGACTGTCTGGCAGACGGACCAGGTATGGTAATTTTAGGCTGACGTGCAAAGGGACCTGGGATGGTGACCTTGCCTTTACGTGTTGTGACGTTTCATTCTGGGGCATTTTTAATGGTAATAGTATTGACACATTGGTCTTCATCAGCAACTCACAAGTTGTTGATGATGGTACCACCAAAATAATTAAAGGTAGGACAAACGTGATTGGCTTGATTATTGGTATTCTTCATGCCAAATGAGGAGGGTTTACCAGAACCATGATCCTATAGTGGGTTCTTGTGGATTGTATGATCCACATTAGACACAAACGGTTGACCTCCTAACTCAACAATATGGTTTTCAATAAGGTCTTGCACAAGATTTCACAACTAGCGGTAGGAGGAAGTTTTGTGCCCTTTGATGTGGTGGTAATCACAAAATACATTATCATGCCACCATGATGGCTTGAACTGACCAGGGTCATACGGTTTAGGTTCTTCCAACATTATGACACCGTTTACGATAAGTTTGTTCAAGACAATTTTGATAGGTTCACCCAAAGGGGTGTATGTGCATTTTTGAAATTGTCATGGTTGATGCAGCTACCTTTGATTAGATTGAGTAGGATTATTTTGAATAGCATTGGTAGTTGGTGTTGGTGTAGTCATAGGTGCAGTTTAATTTTGAACTCCTTTGATGGTGAGTACATGACCTGTTGCATTAACGATTTTTGCATCGACCACACCGTCATTTGTGATGTGTTTATTCTTAACCCAGTATTTGGTTTTGTCATTGGAGTTACTTGGGTTATTATTTTTGGTGGTGTTGATGGTTTTTCTACCATACTTTAATTTGCCTTTGGCGATCAAGGCTTTCTCAAGTTGAACACCCTTTTCAACAAGATCAACAAAGGTGGTGCAACAATGGAATTGTAAGCCATATCTTAGCGGTCCTAGGAGATTTTGAACAAACATGGTGACTTTCTCCTTTTCAAGTATTTCTACCAGACATCTGCTTGTTAAGGGGATAAAAGTATCTCCCGCATCCTCTTGGGAAAGTCTGCATAAGGAGGCAATGTCAATATGCGTGTCAATGAACTATAATCGTAGTTTTCAACAAAATTGTTTGCCAATTCACCCCATATTTTGATTCCTTTAGACAATAGCGAGAACCATTCCAGCGCATGGCCTGCGAGACTTCTAGAGAAAAGTCTCATGAGATAGGTTTGTTCATATGCAATGTCCATGCAACTGGTGGTGAATTCTCTTATGTGTTCAATGGGGGTCGTTTTGCCTTTGTATTTAGGAAAATGTGGTACCACATATCCATGAGGAAAGGGTGGCATATACAAGGTTGTGTCAAACGGATATGGACATAAGTCATGTGACATGTAAGAATTTTTGTTGGATTGTTGCAAGGTCTCCACTTGTGTTTGAAGAGCAACAAGTTTGAGTGTGAATGCCTCCACAATTGGGTTGTTGGTAGCATCACACATGCTGGTGATAGGTATGGATTGAGTGCCCACCTGTTGTAATGAGATGTGTTGATTTGGAATTGGTTGTTGGTGAGAAAAATGAGTGTTTTGATGAGGGATGCGCTGCTGTGTATGAACTTGAGAAGCATAAGTGGGGATATGAGATCCTGCTATGTTGGATTGAATTTGGGGGCCTTGTTGACTTTGAACATGTTGATGCCCAAATGGATTGGAAGGTTGGGTGCCTTGATTGCCTTGCCCAAATAGGTAATTATGGCCTTGAGGAATGTTGGTGTTTTGCCTCAAAGGAATGTTGGTATTAACCTATGAGGAATTAGGGACATTAGGTTGGGTGCCTTGAATGACAACTCTTCATTTATTCCTCCCAAAAGGGTTTGATGATTTTGTTGCCATAGCATTTGAGGAACCTAATAACAGGTTTGCTGATGCACCCATGGAACTAGATGAAGTTCCAAAGAGGTTTGAGGTGGTTGCACCCATTTTTGATCCCAACGTTTGTGAAGGAATAGTGGATGTTTGTTGGGGGATGGATTGTGATGTAGTGTTGGTTTGGGTATATGATCCCCTAATAGATGTTGTGTTGAATGTGGTAGGTGCATTGGTTGTGGTGGTAGTATGACCAAGGGAGGTAGCATTGATGGTGTTGATGATATTTTTTGAAGAGGCTCCCATGGAAGGATTGTACGATTGAGGGTATGGAGATGTTGCTCTAAGAGTGTTGAGATCAATTAATTTTGGTAACCTAGCCCCTTGGTCAAGGAACATAACTAGGTATCTGGTTGAGTCATTTAAGACCAATTCTTCCACAAAAGAGGCCACTTTTGGGTATTGGGCAGCAACTTGTATGTCTTCTTCATAGACTTCCCCATTTTGGTCTCTCTGGACAAATTGTTCAAAAGGATTGCGTGAAGAGGGTGGAATGGACATCTCACTGAAAGGATTGATAATAGAATTTCCCATGTCATTAGAAATATTGTTCATGTCATTAGGGAATGAATTATGTCATTGGTGAAACTGAGAAAGTTGGTGTCTTGACCAAAAGTATCCATGAGTCTTTTCTTTCTCTGTAATCTAGTTTCAACCATAATTTTCTTTTCTCAACTTGGGGATGATGAGGGAGGATGGCCTAAATATGACACTATGTTTTTGGGTTTTTAAGGAATGTTATGACATGCAAATGAGACTAAAGATTTGTAAATGCAAATGATATGACACTAAAGTGAGGAGACTAATGGTATGAAAACTAAAAGGAGCCTAAGATGCACTCACTATTGGTAAATCTAAGGAGATGAATAATTGACCATATAGAGTTTTGGCAATGCTTCAAGTTTAGAATACCAATGGATTGTAAAAGAACTAAAGGAGGACAAAGTAAAATTTCCACACTATACTATTGAGTGAGAAATAATTCACCAAAGATATTGACTAAAAGACAAAGGGTGATTGAGTCCAATGATAACCTACTTTTGAATGCAAAGGTTTGATAATGGATGGTAAGGAATCTACTACTAAAATCTGCAAAATGAGTGTCTAAGGAGATGGTAGAGTTTAACAATGCAACTAATGAAATGCAAATGGAATCCTATGGTGACTTTTAAGAATGCTATCTATAATGCAATGATGAGGGAAATTGAGCAATTCAATGTCTGGTTTGATAGAAATAATAGAGAAAGACTTGATGGAATTTGGAAAAGACAAGTTTGAACCTCAGTTTTGCAAGTGAAAAAAATTTATGAAGACTGGCAAATGCGTTGCAACAAATTCGTTACGACAGGGCAACTGTGTCTGAGTAAGGCGATGAAAATTTTTTAACTGGAAAATGCAACTCGAAATTGGCGAATGCAGCTCAATATCAATCAAATGAGGCTTGAAAAAGCGATTGCGGCGTATGAGCAAGAAAATTCGGTTTGATAAGGCGATTATAGTCTAAGCAGTTGCTAATGCAGCTCATTAGAGTGATTGTGGTTCATAATTAATCAATTGTGATTTGACAAGGCAATTGGGTCGCAAGAAGCAAATTTGGAAAAAAAAAATCAACAGTTTGACCAATTTGTTTAAGATTTTGGCAATTTTGATGTTCATGTGTTGAAGTTGTCTGAAAAAAGTTGGAAAACACATGGTGTTGTCAAAAATGAAAAATAACCACATAGAAGGCATTTACAAAAATCCTATGGCTGCAAGGACAATATTTTTATGGATCCCATGTAGATTTAACTCCAACCGCATATCCTTAGTGGATGAATTCAAAAGATTGGCCCCATGGGCTCCCCCTTCCAATGCACTCATTTATCAGGGCAACCAAGCTTCCAACCTCCATGAAAATCCCATGGTAGATTGATCATCTCTACTAAGAACTGAGCAGGTGTGGGTGCCTTGGCAACGACCGTTGCTGCACCAAAGAATAGAAGGTTTGTGGTCACTAAGAAAAGGTTTTAATTCAGGCACCTATTTAGAAGGCCATGCGAGAGGCAATATCATCCCAATCTGTAGAGGTTACACGCTACAAGTTTCAATGCACCACAAGGGTACTGGGGAGTCAATTGCTGGTCCACAGGAAGTTTTGTAATGCTAAGCTTTCCTTAACATTAAAATTTATATACCTGTTGGGCGTCACTTGGCTTTAACGCGTTACTGGTTTGAGTCACTTTGGGGTGAGTAATTTTTCCCACCAAAGAAGGCCCAATTTCTAAGGCTAACAAAAAAAAGCCAACATATTCATAGTTCAATCAATCTTTGTTTAAAAACAAAGAGAGAGCACATGAATATATTAACTCACACTCACATGTTCTTTTTAAGCCCAAATTGAAATGTGTTGTTGTGATAACTAACTAACTCATAAAACAAAAAAAACAATGGTTCATTTTAACTATTTGTAGTGTTTTCAAGCATGGGGTTCATTTTAACCGTTTGTAGTGTGAGCTAACTAATAGTTAATTTTAAACCCATGAAAAAAAGAAAAATGATTGTTCTTTTTAATCTCATGCAATTGCGTGATTGTTCATTTTACTTAATGAGTGAAATGAAAATTTGTGAAATTAAATTGAATAAACAATCAATAAATTTTTGTTAAACTCTAGCTTGACACACACTGTCACAGAAAGATTAGTATCCTGAAAAATCTCTAATCTAGAGGTAGAAAACAAAAGGACACTAAAAAAAGAGAAAATAGCTTTTTTTTTTACCAGTCATTTGCATCATAACAGAGAAAATGCGGCTTGATGCTATAGATGCGTCGTTATCTTTGGCGGATGCAGATTGATATGGATTTTGCGGTTTGGCTTCTGAAAAATGCGTCCCAAGAGGTCAGTTGCGTCACTTGGGCAATCAAATGCGTCATGACAAAGCAATTGCGTCACGCACGCAAAATAATGCGGCACAACAAAGCATTTGCATCACACAGGCTATCAATTGCGTTGTTTCGTATACCTGTACTTGCAAAAAAAAAAATAGTACAATAACTTGCAAAAATGTGTCAAAAAGAAAATGTCGAGTTCACCAATGTGATTGAGGATTTTTCTGCATAGATTAGATTAGATTAGCATACATATACATGCAATAGAAATAAAACCCACAATGACAATAGAATGCATAGGAATTAAAGTAAAGAACAAAGAAGAGAGATCTCACCTAGTCCTTCCTCCATGGTTGACTTCCATTGCACCTTCTAGCTTGCTGTGATGATGAGTGTGCTCTCAGATTTTGATGAGCATCTACTATATGGCCTAGCCCTAAGCAAACTATTGAAGGATTTCCCTAAATTCTTATGCAACAGAAATTAAATCCTATGTGCAAATAGCTAAAATGACAACTCTAAAGTTTAAGAGAATGCAAGAGAGATTAAGAGATAATAATAATAGATAAGATTAAGAGATGTCAAAAATGAGAACAAAATTGAAATTTTATAGAAAATGCAATTTTTGATGGACGGATGAGATTGAAGATTGAGAAATGCCCTAGAATCAATGGTCAAGATTCAAAATGGCAACTCTCAATTAGGGTTAGGGTAAAATTACCAAATGAGTGGGCAAGATTTAATTTAAGAAATTAAATCAAGGATGGAGAATAAATGTGACAGTGAGATGAAAATTAGTAAAATCAAGAAGATAATGTTTGAACAAGAAGATGAAATTTAGAAAATCAGTAATTTTAGCAATTACTTGATTTGTAGAAGAATATTACCATTTAAAATTAAAATTAATTCAAAATATGGATTTAGTGAGAGTAAATAATTGATTTAAGATTATTTACTAAAAGAAGAAGCAGTTAACCATGTGAAGCCTTTTTAAATAAATTGTTTTATTTAAAAAGAGGGAAATGTCAAATAAGGTAATTAAATAATTAGAAATAATAATTTAATTTAGAAGAGGTAGTTGATTAATTAAATACATTAATAAACCTATTTAATTAAAAAAGGATTTGGGAATTAGTGACACATTAAATAAATAAATTAAAATATATTTATTTAATAATCGAGAGGACATTAATGACAAAGATTAATTAAATAAATTGAGAAATTTATTTAATTATGAGCAGATTTTAGGTAATTAGTGACACATTAAATAAATAAATAAGATCTATTTATTTAATAATCATGAAGAATAAAAAGACATGAATTAATTAAATAATTATGAATTATTTAATTAATAGTCGAAGGTGGGTTAGAAACATAATTAAAATGTCATAATTATGCTAGGACGAAAAGTGGTAAAATAGTGCTTGCAGGCCTAGGTCATTTTTATGTGTCTACAACTTTCATTTGATTAGTGCACTTGCATAATTGATAATAGGTCTAATTCAATCATTGGATTTAGGGTTTTATTGATTCTCCTAATTTGCTACTAAATTCCATTGATTATCTAATCTTGATTTATTCCTATTCACATTTTGGCATGCCTGATGGGACCCACGTCCTTGATTTAATGTTTAATCGAGTTCTCTTGAGTTTTTTAGGTTATAGGTTACAATGACGTAATTGAACCCAAAGTGACACCTTTGACATGAAAAATCAATGCTTTTGATTAGTATGGTGATGCCTTTGTAACCCATAACAACACTTTTGAGGCTAGATTGATGCATTTGGTCTCTTTATTTTGTAGGTTCTCAAACTTATAGCAACACAATTAAAACCTGTAGTGATGCATTTGATAGAAAACAACACCTTCGATATCACAGTGACGCTTTTGAAATATACAATGACGTATCTGAAAGGTACAATGATGCATTTGAAAGGTATAGCGATGCTTTTGATATTTACATTGACACCTATGATTTTTACAATGACACGTTTGATTCGATTTATCAAATTATTTTGCTAATCCTAATGTTTGCTCATTTTTTGGAACTAACACATCTTTGTAGCATTAGCAAACACTAGGAGAAGAGTAGTAAAAACAAACTATTGAACAATCTAATGTAGGAAAAAAAAGCTGATTACTTTAATTTCTAGATTAGTTCACACTTCGTTTTGGATAATCAATAAGTTATATGTCATGTTTGGTAGGTTTCTAGTGTGTTTTTTCTCTCCTTGTGCTTTGTACGAACTTGAGAATAAAAAATACTAGTATCCTCTTTTTAAAATTGTAGGAGGTCTACTTAGAGATTTCATCACCCTAAGGGAAACCTCAACCAGTCTACCGATGAGGTATATAAAGGGGGGAGGACAAAAATTTGTACCTCTAGGTGTGGCCAACATCGTTCAAGCCAAGTCACAAGACCCTTGATCTGCCAAGACTTGTTTGGTGAGGAGAAGAGAGGAGACCCATCATATCAGGCATTTTCATATAGGTTCATTATTCTTGGAACCACTACAAACCATTGTTTATTAGAGACCTAAGACTGACGATTGTTAATCTGGTGTGGTGCAAGGTACATTATCATGCTTGAAGTTACTCAATATATACCATCTTAAGGAGATAAAATTTATTTGGAGGTGTAAAAAACCTAAAAGGGAAGGAGGAAGGTGAGCCCTTGTGCCACTAAAGACCTAGCTATTCCCTCTTGCGAGTAGTGAGGGCATCAACACAAACCTATAGTATTTTGGATCAAGCCCACACTAGTGCGACACACCTTTAATACTAGCTAGGCTGTACTTTTTGGTATGTTTTTATTGTGAAGAACCATGAATACCAATCATACCATACCTTGGATTAAATTTAGTACTATTATTTATTGTTTGTTATCTCTTTCCAATTAAAAAAAATCAAAAATAGTCTTACTAATTAGTCCAACCCTAGCAAAATTTTAAGTACAGTCTTAGAATTAAGCATCTAACTATTAGTGTGATACATTTGTTGTTATAGTGACACATCCGATTATCGTTCAACACTTTTGATTATCCTTTGACGCATTTGATAAAACATACTGATGCATCTAATTTGTAGATCAACACTTTTGACCATAGCTTGACATATCTAATTTATACTAACCTTTATCAGTCTAAAACCGTAATTTTCACAAAATGACACATTTGATCCTAGTTTGATGTATTTGAAAAACATGGTGATGCTTTTGATAGCATAATGAAACCTTTGATAACATAGTGTCACCTTTGATATATATTGACTCCTTTGATCCTAGTTTGTTGCATTTGATATCTATCTTGACGCATTTGAAAAACACAGTGACACTTTTGAAACATAAATCAACGTTTTTGACTGTCAAAACAATTATCTAGAATCCTCAAATTTTGAGTTTCCAAAATTCTTAGTAGGATTTGAGACTTGTAGTACAACAAACTTGAAATGATTTATTCTTGATTTGTTGGCTTTTCCTTTACTCTAGATGCTAACAAAGGGTTATGTGGTTGGAAAAACTCATCATTTTGAATTGGTCATGACTTCTCTCATTCTTTTGGAGACATGGGAGTTATTTTATGTTCAATTTTATTTGCTTACACTTTTTCTTGTTATTCTTTCTCTCGTTGTGTGGGTTTACATCTTCCTTCTCAACCATTTCATTTTAACATGGATCCTTTTTTGGCAATATAAATATGTTGTGTTATTTTCTTGTTGTCCAAGTTCATCATAGTGATTTATTATTTATTTTTCTATTCTACATATATATTCATGACAAGGAGCAACAAGATCTAAATAAATTACAAATCAAGTGTTTCTTAGCAGCGGTACTCTGGGAAATGGGTCGAAGACTCTAAAGAGTATAATAAGAAAGAGAGAGGAGGGAATATACATTGAATAAATAATATTTGGGGAATAATGCATTAAGAGAATGTGACATGTATAATCGAGGTGAGAAGTGGGAACAAGTGAAATTTTGTTCTATGGATATTTTTTTAAAAGTCCATTATATGGAAAGAAGGGTAAGCTTCAGGAAGTTCGTATAGCTTATGTTGCACTATAGAAATCTATAATCAATTTATACTAAGCAACAAATGTTAATACTTTCTTGTATCCATATTCTTTCTTATGTGTTGCTAATGGTGTGTATGAATGAATGTAGGCTAATTTTTATTAGTCCCCCTAATTTAAGATACACAAGGATATAATTAAAACTGTAGTTGATAGTGATGAGTTTGAGGACTAACAAATATTAAGTGGTATGATAATTCATTTGTTCTATAGTTTATGATATTGACTAGGAGAAAATTTGGCCTTTAGCAATTGAATTAATGAAATGATTAAAAATTGAAATATGGAACAAAATAGAGGTGGATGAGTGGTTGTTGATAAATTTGATGAGAGGCTTGAGCACCCAGTTCATTTTTTTTTTGGCATCTAAAGTATAATTTTTGTTCCAACTATTTCCCTATGGTATGTATCATTTCTAAAAGGAATAATTTTTTAGGTTTGCAATTGGTTAATTTTTATTTACAAGGTATCTATGCTCTACCATCTATGATATTATTGTGTTATGGCTAAATAAATCCTTTCCACTATTATTTTTATTAGTTATTATGAGACATGTTCAAACCTATGTTTAAGGTTTTAATTCATTGGTAACATGGTATTCCATGGAATGGTGCTAAGATGCGAAACAATTAAATATTGTCACTCTTATTGCAAGCCAATTGGTTTATACAAGGGTAGATTTGGAAAAAATGGATGATCTAGTCATGAAAACTTTGTTGATTTGGACTTCTAGTGTAGGTGTACATTCACTCAAAATATTTTAAGCAATTTGAGGGTCAAGATGTAGATAATTCATGAATGGGGAAAACATCATATTTATCATAAATGGATTAAACATCTTGAATACAATTATAATAGCCATTTAGGAAACATAGTTTACAAATTGATTACCACTATCTTGAAGATCACATAATAATTAAGCATGAGTACTAAGCTTCTCATAAGATTCAGAAACAAATATTTTTTAAAAATTATTAACTATGTTATAAAAAATCAAGAAAAAATTAAAACGAAGTATTTAAATCGTATTCATTAATATAAATAATAAAAATAAATTACTATATTATTAAATAATATTCATTAATAGAAATAATAAAAAGAAATTACTATATTATTAAATCATATTCATTAATAAATGTTGGCACCATCCAAGAAAATATGATTCCCTAGATGATAAAATTATTTATGTAACACACTTAAGTCAATAATTTGCTTGATAAGGATGGCGGAGCAGTGGCAGGAGCACTGATAGGTCCCTAGGAACACTCAGGGTTTCAGGCGACACCAGGGTTTACAGTATGATGGAGAGGCCCAATACCGATGGCCTTTCAACAATCGAAAGGGAAAAATCGGGCCACAACATAGAAGGAGAGGTCCCGCTGGGGCATGGAAGGCTCCGAGCAACCTAAATGAAAGAGCTAGGCATCCAGAGAAGGTGCATGGGAACAGATGGAATGGTGCTCAAAAAGTGGAAAGGTTTCAATCAATGACATTACCTGAGAAGGTGAACATTCACCATATACAGGTAAAGTTCTGGAGACCCAAAAACCATGCGAGCTTGGCGAGCTCAAGCAAGGTAAACCCTAATCATTCCTTGGTGGTGTCGTTATTAGTTGAAGATAGAGAATGGAACGAATATGTTAGTTTTTTGAAAGCACATGCATTTTTTATGAAATGGGGGGGGGAATGGCCAGATTTTTCAAAGATTAGGGCATGGTGTGATACCCATTGGTGGAAAACATGTGGCCTCAAAATGTTAGAGAATGGGTTTTACTTGGTTACCTATCAAACTGTGAGGGATAAGGAGTGGATTTTGAACAGTGGTCCCTTCATGGTGGACGAATGGGGTTTTTTTGAATTTTGGATTGGATCTCAAATTTCAACCCCAATACGGCCATAACAAGTGAAGTGCCTATCTGGGTTAAGCTCAAGAACTTACCACAAGAGTATTGGGGCCAAGACACTCTGAAATAAATTGGTAATAAGCTAGGAGTGTTTGTGAAGGCAGAGGAAAAAATGGATACATTGGATTTTAGCATGTATCCAAGGACTTGCATCATGTGGCAAGCCATTCACCCTTTACCAGAGACCCTTGAACTGAAAATTGGTGAAGGAGAATGGTGCCAATCAGTGGAGGTGGATGAGAATCCAGGTTTATGCACAAGGAAACCAGGAAACAATCATATTGAGGGGTCAAGCTCAATGTTGGATAGAGGAAAGATTCAACACATAATCTTTTGGGAAAGGAGGTGGTTAGGCTTTTAGAACCAGTAAATGGAGAATCCTAGTGGAATCAATTGATTTGAGGCTGCTTGGATGAACAAATAACTCGCTTCTCAGTGATGAAACCAGGGTGTGTGGCAGTTGAGGAGGAGGTCCGAAAAATGTGTTGTGGATAATGAGTCAGCCTTAAAAATTAATGTGGTTTTGGATGCAAAGGTGACGGGTCCACTAGTTAATGAAATCTTAGTGGTAGAGATAATAGATCAGGGACTAAAAGATAGTCGTCTAAACACTGGTGCTGGGCTCATCGATGAAGGTAATCAAGCCTCTTCAGAACCAGCTCCAACCCCTAGCCCCCTAGCACAGATTGAGGGGATGAATGAGAGGAATGATCCAGAACCTTCATTTTTCTTCCCTGTGAATGACAAAAATATTGGATTTATATGTAATTGAGGCGAGAAAATTGATGAGTGTGTGAAAAAAGATGACCCAATTTGAAAGGGGTGTGATGGTCCAATCATTGAAAGTATTCAGGAGGAAAATCTAGGGGTTGAGGAGGATGCGATCCTTTTCAAGGATATTCAAATTTCACCCATTCGAAATATTGAAAGCCAGTTTGATGATGTAAGGGATAGTGGAGGTAACATGGAAGACTCTGAATTAGATTTAGTCTCAGATGATGAGGAGGAAACAAAGGATCTGCTAGGATTGAATGGTTGTGTTGGAATTGTGGAAAAGAGGACCATCAAGCAGAATGATGCATCCAATCCAAGGGTGAAGATTGGGGAAAAAAAGAGACGTGGACCTAAAACCAATCAAATGAGATTGGAGCTGGCTGGCAATGCTGTTGGACAGAGAAAATTGAGATCGGGAAAAGGCTATGCCTTTTCCCAACAACCATGAAAATCCTTTCATGGAATGTTAGGGGCTGCAATGCCCCTGACAAGGTGCATTTGATCAAAAGATGCTTTGATCAAATGAGACCGGATCTGGTGCTTATTCAAGAAACAAAAATCAAAGAAGAAGATTTTGATTGGTTTAAGTGTTGCTTTAGCAAATGGAATTGTAGTCTTTCTAGAGCTATGGGTGCTTCAGGGGGAATTGGAGTGTTATGGAATGATTCTGTTATTGAGGTTCAACTCACCCAACAAGATAGGTACTGGAAATGGTTGAATGTTAAACTGGCAATGGCTGAATGTTAAATCCAAACAACTTGGTTTTATCTTTTCAGTCTTAAATGTGTATGGTCCAATCAATAACAATTTGAAAACTACTCTCTGGCATGACCTTTCGGCAATCTTGGGCAATGGAGAGGAAAGGATGTTTGTCTTGGGTGGTGATTTCAATGTGGTCCCGAGGCCTTCTGATAAAAGGGGAGGGGTGTGGTGGGCTAGTCTGAAACAATAAAACATTAGTGATTTTGTCATTGGGAATGGCCTATTTGAACTTCCTTTCAGAAGTGGGGATTTCACTTGGATAACCGTAGGAGTGGCTTTCTTAATATTTTTGAGAAGTTGGATCACTTCTTTATGGTTGGTAATTGGGCCTCTCAAAATTGGACATGTGAGGCTGAGATTGTTCTGATGTCTGGCTCGGATCATTATCCAATCTGCCTGAGAATCCAAGATGAGATTACTCTGGATTGTTGCCCCTTTAAGTTTGAAGCAATGTGGTTTCATGATGCAAGTTTTAAGGAGTTGGTGGTGAATTGGTGGAAGAAAGCACTGGCCCGCTTTGGCAACAAAGCTTTCATCTTTTAAAAAAAACTTCAATATGTAAAGGAACAAATCAAATGGTGGAACAGGGAGTCTTTTAGAAACATTTTTGTTGAAAATTTTAGGTTGGAGGAGAAACTGATTTTTTTTCAGTCCAAAGTTATTGAGATGGGGATGAATGAGGATGACTTTGTTTTGGAGAGAGGCTTGAATAAACAATATGCTGAAGCCCTAGCTAAGGAAGAGGTTTTTTGGAGGCAGAAATCAAGAGAGACTTGGCTTAAAGATGGGGATCGTAACACAGAGTTCTTTCATAATTCAACAAAGATGTGAAGGTCCTATAATAACTTTTTTTCAATAAAGGATGCTACAGGTACTGTGAGAAATAATTTGGGTGAGGTTAACAAGGTTGTGGTTCAATACTTTATGAAGGCTTTTTCTGCTGACCAAGATGGGGTTCAAGATAATCCCAATATCTTAGATATAATTCCAACTTGTGTGTCTGATGCTCAAAATGAAATGCTGATGGGGGTTGTCTTTATAAGTGAAGTGAAGAAGGCTATTTTTGGGCTAGGTGGTGATAAGGCCCCTAGGCCTGATGGGTTTCCTACAATTTTTTTTCAAAAATTGTGGGACATCTTTGCAACAGACATTTGGGAGGTGGTGGAGGAATCACGGAGAGATGGTTTTGTGCTCAAAGATTTCAATAACACTTTCATAGACTTAATTCCTAAAAAGTAGGTGATTGAGTCCTTTGAAGATTTTAGACCGATTTCTCTGTGTAACACTATATATAAAATTATTTCAAAGGTTGTTGCTAACATACTTAAAGGTTTTGGAGTTGGTCATTTCTGTGGAGCAGGTGGTTTTTCTCCTAACAAATCTATTTTTGAAGGTATTATTGTGGCCCATGAAACTATTCACTCTGTTCGGTTGGCAAAGTTTGAAAGAATGATGGTCAAATTAGACATAAAAAGAGCTTATGATGAGTTTAATCAAGTTTTCTTGTTGAAGGTCCTTGAAAAGTTTGGCTTCTCTTTAGGTTGGGTGGCCTGGATTAAGAGTTGCATATGCTTGCCTCATTTTTATGTTCTCGTAAATGGAAGCCCCCAAGGATTCTTTGACTCAAGTAAGGGGATAAGACAAGGTGACCCTATTTCTCCCTTTCTTTTTATTATTTTGGCTAAAGTGTTAGGAAGGCTAATATCAAAGAAATGTAGCTTTGGTCTTTGGAAAGGGATCAAAATTGCTAAGGGCATTGATCCTCTTTCGCACTTGTAATTTGCTGATGATACCTTCTTGATGGGTGAAGCTTCCTTCTGTGAAGCTAGAGTAATGAAGGAAACTATAGATGTCTATGGTAAACTATCTAGGCAGTGAATCAGTTGGTGCAAATCTGAAATTTTCTTTTTTAACACTCCAATACAAAAGCAATTGGAAGTGTGTAGAATTCTTGGCATGAAGCTTGGGTCTGTACCTAGTAAGTTTCTTGGAATCCCCTTGTTTGGGTGGGCTAGCAAGTCTCACATCTGGAGATATTTAGTGGATTCTTGTTTGAAAAGGTTGGATGGGTGGAAGAGTAAGTGGTTACTAGCTGTGGGAAGACTTTTAATGTTGAAATCAATTGTTTCAACAATCCCGGTGTATTCCATGATGTGTCTGAAGATTCCTAAGAAAGTGGTAAATGTTGTTGGCTAGAGTATGAGAATTTTTTTCTAGAATGGTGCTAATGAACATGACAAAATTCCTCTCTTAGCATGGGATAAGATCTGCCAATCAAAAGAAAAAGGCGGTACTGGTTTGAGGTAGTGGCAAGTGATGAATGAAGCTCTTGGAGCCAAATTGGTGTGGAATATGTATGCAAGACCGGATCTCCTTTGGGTTAAAATAATCAAGGCCAAATATTTGGATTCTACTGAGAATCATAGGATTTTCACCATTCGGAATTTGCCTAAGGGGTCGGCTATTTGGAATTTCATAATTTCCTGTAGGCCAGTCATTTCAAATCATATTTCTTGGCAGCTTGGGAATGGAAAGAAGGCCAATTTCTAGGATGATTCCTAGGATGGGCAACTAGCATTGAAGGATAATATCGACTTGCAAGATATTAGAGACACTATGATTCAAAAATGGGGTGCTAAGGTGTGGGATTATGTGGAGCTAAAGATGGGCATTTTTGGAAGGGAATGGTTGTGGAAGAATGTGGATGGTGAAGGATTATCCTTACAAAAAATGACAAGATTGAAGGATATTTTTTGTTAAAGAAATATTTTTATGTTGGATGATGAAGACAAAATGGTGTGGTGTGGTTCTTCAAATGGCAGTTATTCGATTAAAGTCGGTTATCAACTTTTGGATTAGCATGAGGGTGAAATATTTTGGGTGAAGAACCTCTGTTGGAGCAAGGTTTTCTTACAGAAAGCGGGCACCTTTGCTTGGCTTGATATTAAAGGAATGATTCTGTTAGGGGAGAGAAGGAAAAGGCTTGGGTTTGCAAGACCAACAATGTGTGTGATGTGTGAAAAAGCTGAAGAGCCGGTGGACCATCTACTTTGTCATTGTGAGGTAGCTTCGAAATGTTGGGATTACTTGAGAAGGAAACTTGGTTGGCATGGTCCTCTCCAGTGGACTCTTAAAGAAATCCTCAAGATCTGGCCATCTATTTAGAGGAAATATGTCTTGTCAAGTATCTGGTTGTGTAGCCCATCTATTTTGGTGTGGGAGATTTGGAAAGAGAGAAATAGGAGAATTTTTCTTGAAAAAAAGGAGGAAATTAAGAGGCTATTAAGTAGAATTGATACTACTATTGAGGAGGTTGTTGGAAATACGACATCACAGGCTTTGGGGTCAAGGTTTCTGTTTATAGTGGGAGATCAATGTGTGCAAAGGGAATGGCCAGGAATTAGGATTAGATTTGGCCAAAGTAGTGGAAAAGCGAAGGAGAAACTTTCTTGTAAGGATGTTTGTTGGGAATGTCCGAGTGCGAGATGGCATAAGGTGAATTTGGTTGGGGCCTCTAAAGGCAACCCTGGCCCCTCGAGGGTGGGTGCCTTAATTAGAGATTGGCAGGGCAATATAGTGGCTTTTGGGGCTAAGAGACTAGCTTGTGGGACTAATAATGCTGTTGAAGCTAAGGCAACCTTGATTGGAGTGGGGTTAGCTTGATCAATGGGTGTGCGCAAATTGCACCTTGAAGGTGATTCAATGGTTGTCATCCAAGCCATTGCAAATGGGGGGGCAAGAGCCTAGCATTTGCAGAGTCTTATTCAGGTAATTTTAACGGAGTTAGAAGGGTTTGAAGAATATAAGTTAAGCCAAATTCAGAGAATGGGTAATTGTGAAGCTGACAACCTATCCAATTGGGTTGTCACTTTTGTCAACAAAGGTGATTCACATTATGAAGACCTTAGAGGTGTGGAGCTAGATGAATCTAGATGAGGTGGAGGGTTAGTCACCATGCTGACGAGGGGTGATGCTGTCTTTTTTCATTGTTAGTTACTGTGGGGGAGTGTTGTTTTTCTCATGATTCCTAGTGAATCATGGACATAACGGTTGGTTGCAGGCTTCCGTGTTTTTGTCAGAGATATAGTATGAAATCTGATGCCCAAATTTCAAGGATGGAGCAGATGTCCTTGGGTGCGATGGAATGTCTTTTCGGCTGTGCTTCAAGTGTTGGTGAATTAAATACTGGCGGTGGTGTTAGATTTGCATTAATGTTTACTGATGGGTGAGGTTTAGTAGTTGGTACTTAGCACGTATGTGTAGTATTTTTATGGAATCTAGGAAAGCTAGGTGAATTCAATGTTTGTAGAGTGGCTGGTGCTTGGGGTTTGCTATAGTTAGCGACGGAGGCAATGTATTCCCTTAAAACCACGTTGTAGCAAAAGGCATTTTTTGGGCTAGTCTCTAAGTTTCGTCTCAATTTTTTTTTGAAACAACCATTTGATGATGTCATGGATGCAGTTTTGGAAGCATTGGGAAGACTGTTCATGGAGGCAACACATAAGGGGAGAATTAATGTGGACATCGCTTTGATGATCTTCTCGTGGGGTCTAGAATTAAGTGAAGATGTAAAGATTATTAGGTGGGTAATGGTGTCTCTATTCGACATGGAGTTGCTTCTGGATATGGAATCCTTTCTAGAGTGGGTGGTCCCGAGAGTGGGGTATGACATATCTGAAGGTTTTGAGGATATGGAGGACACTGAGGATCTTGGTGTCATTTTGTTTGTGAGGTGGCATAGGAGGCTAGACAAAGATGTCTACAGGATGGAGATGTTAGTTGCCTGGGAGAGCCTGCAATTAGTTTTGAGAAGTCACGAATTTGAACCGAACCAAGTGTTGATTGGAGTCCCAACTTCGATTCCCAGGAAGAAGCATTCACAGAGCAGGGGCAGTGTCTGTCGGGCATCAACATGATGTTAGATCGGCTACAAAGGTGTGGCTTTTTTGGGTATCTCTATTTGCGAGTGGATGAGTCATGTGTAGTTGGCAATGGTTGTGGCGATTCCTCTAGTTTTTTGTAGTATGCTGGATTCATCATTGGCCTGTGATGGCCCCTTCATTTTGTTTGGGTTTCGACAATAGACTGGCTTGGATGGCAGTTTGGCGAGTTGGTGGTTGGGGTGTGGTGGAGTGTCTTTCTGTGCATGTATACTATGGATGATACTTAGGCTATGGGATTTTGGCTTGGGTTGGAACCTATGGGTGGATTTGAATTTACATCTATTGTATGGGTATGGGTGGTTGGGGCTGGGTAGCTGTATTTTGGATCTACAGCCTGGTTGTTGGGTTTGGTTGGATGTTCACTTTGTAAATCCTCATCTTTTTATAATTAATAAAACATACTATATTATCGATAAAAAAAAAATCATATTCATTAATAGAAATATAAAAAGAAATTACTATATTATTAAATCATATTCATTAATAGAAATAATAAAAATAAATTACTATATTATTTTCCTTGAATTGATGGTCATCATATAAGGTTTGTAAAATTTGAGGAGCTATTTTTTTGAACTAGAGAGAAAACAATATTTTTAGAGAATTAATATTGTGATTCAAAGTAAAATTGCTTTCTACTTGAAATTGTGTAGGATATAAATAAATATACATATTTGGTTTTCAAATATTGCTCATATTTTATTTTTGCAAGGGTTAGTGACTCAGTTTGTAGAATGCACTAGAAGCTTTTTTCATCTTGAGTTCTCAAAATGCATGTTAGCCAATGTTTATAGATATACAACATTAATTAGTGACAGTTGGCACATTGTATAGTTTTACCCTCTATTTAAAATAAAATAAAATTATGAAACCAAACTTTTCACATATGGTGAAAATGGATATACATATTCAAATTTGGAACTTTGAATTTTTCTTGTATTTATACATATGTTAGATCAAGAATGTGTGCAATAAGTACATTTAAGTAAATATAAAAACTAATATATTTTTCATTTTACATGGTAAGATAAAAAATAAATATATTTGTACCTTAGATGTTGATAGGAATAATGGTTACAAGTTTTCTAATATTTTGTTATTGAGCTCTTTGATAGGAATAATGGTTAAATTTTTTCTAATACTATTTTGTTATTGATCTTTATGCTAAATGTCATCTTGACTATATGAAGTCTTTTAAATTGCTATAATTTTTTTAATTATATTATTGAATAGTAGGAGTAGATTTCTTCTAATGTAGAGATGTTGATTCGATAAGAATGGAGATGTAAATATAAGAAACTAATATAGTTGTAGTGCATTAATAAAGTAGGGAAAAGTATTATTCAATAATAATATACTAAAATTAAAAGGAAACAAATGAAAGTGGATGGATATGTGTTAATATGCTCATTTTTATTTCATCATATTTTATATGACCATCTTTAATACGAAGAGTTTATTTATTTCCAATTTATTTTGCACTTATTATGTACAATCACAAATATGGTCCTGGTTGCGTATATTTATGTGTTTGATAACATTTATTTGATGTGTTTGGCATAAAATTGTATGTTGAACAATTTTCTTGTATGTTTTCTATATATTTTTTTGACTCTTTGACTAGAAGGATGCAATCACAATCTCTTTGATCATATCTCATTTTTGGAGTAATTTCAAAGTTTTCAATGCATATTTTATTCACAAGTTGAATCTATTGTCTATGTATTTAAAAAAAGTGGAAAAATGAGTGTACTGGTCAATTATCCTTTTTCATCAATCAAATTTGTACATAGTATTTATTTATTATTTTTCATTTTTTTCAAGTGTTATCTCATAATTGACATCTCCATAAAATATGTTTCCTCCTTTATGGTTGATTAGATCTTCAATAGGCATGCATCTACTTGCTAAATATTTTTATTTATTAACAAATTTAAAGTAGTCAATATTGTCTCATAAATATTGGAATATATTGTATGTAAAATGTTTAATCCATATCTGTCTTTTACTACTATATTTGAATTCTACAATTAGATGCTTCATTGCTACAAAAAGAAACCAATAGCAATTTTGTTAACTTGAGATATTTTTATAATGAAAGAATTTATATTATTTTTTTCTCAAAATAGAAGAGTATCTAAGTATGTTTCCAAAACATCATGTTATTAGCTAGTATATACAAAATTGAATAAAACAATTGAATTTTTACTTGAGTAAAAAATTCCCATGAGAATTGTGATTATTATTTTTTATAGGAAATTGTTACCAAGGGGGCGACTCCAATTTTTTAAATTTTTTAAAAATCCCTTAAAGAAGGTTTTACATGGTTGTTGAATCAAGGAGATAGGATGTGGGAAATACCCTTCTTCAATTTCTCCAAACACTCTATTTGTTGAGGGTTAAGTAGATGCAAATTCTTTGTCACCAACATCCAAATTTTGTTAAACTTCTTAGAGACCAATATCATGGAGAACAGGTCAAGACATCACCTTAGTTTTTTATTATTTTGTAGGTTGTTCTAGTTGAATACATCCCCAATGTATCGAATTGAATGCGTGTGGGCATGATTTAAGATAAATTTGGATAGGCCTTCCTGACTAGATCAACCCTCAACCAAGTGTGAGCTACAAGCTTTGTGTAAATCTTATGACCCATAAAGTCTACATAGTTGGTGATAAATTCACTAATGATGTTAAAGTTATGGATACATTTGTTTGAAAGCATTCACACCCCCAATCACCTCCATCATTTCCACTTATGTCTCTAGAATAATGATCTCGAACAATCATTTTATTTGGGAAAATATCTCTTCTTTGGTGTAGTTGCATTGCATGCCTTCAATGATCACTTTGTCAAACATATGTGAATATTAGAACCATCCTTACCTCTGAATATAAACATGGATCAGTGTGGCACCTAAGTATTTATATGAGAGGGAGATCATTATAGGGATTTCCAAAAACCCCAAGGTTCACTATGGAACCACCAAAGCATGATCAATGTTGATGATCCTATCCATTCTATCCCAATCATCAATTTAGTTTGAGATTTTGATAGAGGAAATATGGTTGTGCCCTTGATTGGCTAAAAAATCCACCACCATGTTGGTTTTTTGATGCACATGCCTTATAAAGAAGTTTGTAAGTAAGCTTAGAAAAGTACATATCTTATTTAAAATTTTCTATAATTTTCAATTTGGCACTTTTTTGACATGATGATATTGTTATAGACCAAGGAGTCACCTTCAATATCAATTGAGTCTATTTTCTATAAGATGCATAGATTTAAGCCTTCATGCAATACTTTGAACTCCACTTCATTGTTAGATTTCTAGAGGATTTGTTTCAAAGACACTCAAATGAGGATTCCCATTTCATTTTTGATGATACATCCTATTCCTAAAATCCTAGGATTTCCTTGTGAGGCCCCATCAAAATTTAATTTCATTCTCCCTCTGAATGGATTCATGTCCATTTTTCTTTCCTATGTACATCATAATAGGAATTTTGATATTGTTGTTGGTGTAACATATATATTTACCATTTTAATTTGTACTTACTTTATATAACCATTTTCATGATAAATTTTATCCTTATTCATTAGAATTGTTTTTTTTTATAATTGTTATTGAACATACAGATTTAAATAACACCTGAGTTATGTATGTTTTGAGTCATTCCAATTCACCATTAAGAAAACTAGACTTCACATCCATTTGATAGACCTTAAAATATTTATGTACTGCAAATGCCAAAAATATTCTTATAGCTTCCATCCTATCCACAGGAGCAAAATTCTCCTCAAAATATATACCTTCTACTTGTGAGTAACCCTTACACACAAGTTTTTCCTTGTTTCTTAATACTTGTTCTTGAATACCCATTTAGTTCCAATTATGTTTTTGTTTTTTGATCTAGTGAGCAATTCTCAAGTTTGATTTTTATTTATCTACATAAGTTCTTATTTCATTTCCTTCATCCAATGCTCATCCTTACATGCTTCACTCACTGATTTAGGTTCATCTTTAGAAAGTAAACACAAATTTACCTCAACTTCAACAACTTTGCTTCTTGTCAATACACCTTTCCTCTTATCTCTAATGATCTGATCTTCAAAATTATTCTTTTGCACATACTTAGGGGTAGGGGTCTTCTCTGGAGCTTCTTCCTCTTCATTCTACACTTCTTGTTCATCAAATTTCTCTTCTACTTCTTTGCAATTAGGTTCATCTAACACATATCCATCTACTGTAATATAATTCTACAAGTTTTCATCAACTTTAACATTTTCACTTTTGATTATCTTTCTCAACCTTTTATTGTAACATCTATAAGATTTAATTCTAGTAGAATATCTAAGGAATATAACTTCATCAAACCTAGCATCAAACTTTCCTAAGTTTTCTTCTTCTCTTTTAATGTAACATTTTCTTCCAAACACTCTAAAGTACTTCACAATAGGAATCCTTCCATACCATAGCTCATAAGGAGTCTTTGTGTTGTTAGCTTTATCTTAAACTCTTTAAGTATGTAAACAATAGTATGAATAGCTTCTCTCTAGTAGATTTGCAGTAGATTTTCCTCTTTCATCATACTCCTTGCAACTTCTTGAATAGTTTTGTTTTTCCTTTCAATAAATCCATTTTTCCAAGGAGTTCTAGGGGCAGACAAATGCCTCTTTATTCTATGAACTTCACAAAATATATTAAACTCATTAGAGGTGAATTCAACACCTTTGTCATATCTTAAGTATTTTATTTTAAAATCTATTTCATTCTCAACCATAGATTTAAATGCCTTGAATTTATCTAGTGCTTCAAATTTCTCTCTAAGAAAAGTAACCCATGTCATTCTAGAATAATCATCAATCAAAAGGATAAAGTAATTGTTACTTTGTAAACTTCTCACCCTTGTAGGACCACAATGATCTGTATGCACTAATTCTAGTAGTCTAGTAGTAGATTATTCCTTTCCCTTAAAGCTACTCCTTGTTTGTTTTTTGCATTGACAACTCTCACAAACAACATTGATAGGTTTTACGATTCTAGGTAAATCTCTCATTGCATGAACTGAACTAATTCTTTCCAAGTTATCAAAATTCATGTGACACACCCTATAGTGCCATAACCAAATATCATTAATCTAAGACATAAATCAATGACCATTGGCACCCTTAAGCTAATAGATATTTCCATCTTGCAGCCATCACTATTCTTAACCCTTTCCGGATCTCACATGCTTCATCCTTAAACACAAGATTGTACCCTTTGCTACACATTTATCCAATACTCAAGAGATTATGCCTTAAGCCCTTAACATAGTAAACATTGTCAGTATTATGCTTTCCATCAAATTGATTGAACCTATTCCATAAATATTAGCTCTTGAGTCATCTCCTAATTTAACTAATCCTCCATCATACTTTTCAATTTTAACAAACTTACTCTTATCTCCTATCATATGATTAGAGCAGCCACTATCAACAACCCAATAATTCTTATCTTCTTTGACATGAAAAGAAGGTACCAAAGTACCTTCAACCTTATCCTTCATCTCCAAAATACTTTCCTTCACACAACTTAGGGTTAGCAAAACCAAATTCTTCTTTTATACCCAAAAACAAAAATTCATTATCATCAAAATCTCCATAGTCAGATTCATCATCAAAAATACCAGCATCTTCTTTCACATAGTAAGCTTTTTTAATCATCTTTCCTTTATTTTCCTTGTTCTTATTATTTAAAGCTCTTTTTGGACATCTAGAAGCATAATAACCTATACCACCACAGATAAAATATTTGAAAGGCAATTTACCTTGATACTTATTAGTGCCCTTTTTCATCTTCCTCACAAAGCTAGCTTCTAAATCATCAAGATCTTCATCACCTAAATCTTCAACCTTCTCTAATTTTACAGCCTTGAAATCAATCTCCACTTTTGTACCTTTCTTCATTTTCCTCATCTCAAATGTAGTCAGAGTACCAATCAACTGATCTCTGGAATAATTATCAAAATCAACTGTTTCCTCAATAGTAGATACCTTTTCACAGTAACAATCTGGAAGAGATCTGATAAATTTATTCAACACTTTAGATTCTTTAACTATTGCACCAAGACCTCTCATATTACTCACCAATTCATCAACTCTCTAAATGCAGCCTTTAATTATTTCATCTTCAGACATATGCATCATTTCAAAACATGCCTTCAAATTCTACAACTTTGCTTGCTTGACCTTCAAATCTCCTTCATAAATGCTTTCTAACTTATCCCAAACTTTTTTAGTAGTTTTCAAACTCATAACTTTAACTAATTCAGTATTTGAAAGACTATTCACAATAATAATTCTTGCCTTAGCATTGATCTCATGCGCCTTGAATTTTGCACTTGTACTTGGACCATTTTGAGGTGTAATATATGTATTCTGATAGGCCTTCTCAATCTCATATCCCTGAGTAGATAGATATCCCTCCATATTTGTCTTCCATAATGCATAATCTAAACCATCAAATCTAGGACATTCCAAAGGAATCTTGTTCGCCATCTCAGATCTACCTCAAGCAGTTAAGCTCTTCTTCAAGGAACCAGACTCTAATACCTATTTCTGAAATCAACAAGACAAATGAGAGGGGGGTGAATCAGTTATAGCAATTTACTCCTTCAAAACCATCAATAATAATAAAATCCACAAGAATTCATTAAACCCTTATTCTGTTAGATTGATTAAACATGAAATGTAGATAATAGAAATTGAAATAACATCATACACAATAGAACACAAGATTTACATGGAAAACCCAATGAGGGAAAAACCATGGTGAGGATTAGCTCACAATATAATTAATATCAAAACCGGTACAAAGGGGCTCACTGCTAGAATAAGATGCATTATCCAAAAAGGCTCACAACTAGGGCTCACTGCCATAGAGGGAATACAAGAATATAGAAGAAGAATGTTACACATAGAAAACACTTGTCAATGCAACAAAGAGTCCACCAAAATTGCTCACACACTTTTTCAATCTCACATGAAAGATATCAAATGGATTCAACTCACTGCCTTCAGGAACCCTAACATGAAATTCACACTGCTTTGCTAAAATTCGCATCACACACATTACTTGTAATAATCTCACATCTATATTTCTTCTTACTCTTTTGTGCCTTCAACTCACATCAACACCATACACATTTATATCAAACTCTACCTCAAAAATTTCTCCAATGTTGGCCACTAGTCATTATACATTCAAATTCAAAATAGGTCAGCACCTTAACATTCCCATGGTGGAAAGGAACAAAATGTTTCCTACATAAATCCTTAATTTGGACCCAAATAGATCCCAACACACTTAAAAACTCTTCCACAAGCCTTGCATGTAGTGTTAAACACAAGGTCAGCCAACACTCGTGCAAAACACCATAAACATTAAGTACACTCATCCTTAAATCAATTTGAAGGTTCTACACAACATAATTTACTTGAATTCAATCCAAACAATCTGCTCACATCAACAAATACTTTAACTCAAGACAAATGATGTAGAGTGCTCCTCCAGGGGTGTAGTCACCCTTCCTATTCAATTTGGTCAAACAATTCAGGATATAGTGTGCCAAGTTTTGGACCTAGATCTTCCTTACAACCTTCTCCTCGGTCGTCCATGAATACATGCCACGAAGGCCATTCCATCCACATACCACCAGTGCTTGAAATTCCCTTAGAATGAAATGGAAATCACTATAACAAGTGACCTCGACCCCTTCCAATATTGTAGTAATTTAAAAGGGACTCTTAAACATCAGGTACCTATCAATAGGGAAACCTCACCATCCACCTCATCTCACTAAATTGATCTCACATCATTATCCACATCTCCTAATCCACCCACATCCTTTCTTGAAAGTAAGGTCCAGGTCTAAGACAAAGGATGTGGTGAATACAACATCCAAAATTAATTTTGCATCAGGAAGTTTCCCGCATCACCAAAGTCTATGGTAAGAAACACCCTATCTAAAAGGATCCTAAGGTCATCATACAATATTAACTTCTCACTACTTTCACTAAGTGAAGTGAACTAGGAAATAAATCCATAGATGAGGACATATCTACTTAGGTTTACAAAGATGAAGAAGATGCAAAACCTACACAGTTACCAACTGACATATCTACTTGGGCACAATGGACTAGGATTACAAAAACAAGGAATGGAAAAATTGATTTAGATTAAAATATTGCCTATGAATAAAGGGATAGGGTATCAACCATATGATTGAAGGCTTCTAGTACTAAGTTTCTTTCAAGTAAAGATGCTAATGTTTATGATGATGTCGAGGCTTCTAAGGATGGTAATTAGAACAACCCTCTTATGAACTAATCTAATGATGGAAAAGCCTAGACTAAAACCTTTTGGGACCTTGTAAATTCCTCAATCCTTACTATATGCATCTCATATTTGAGCTTTATAGATACCAATGATAATTTTCCCTTACTTCACCCATAATTAATAGATTGGGACCAACAAGGACCACCTAGCTTGGACATTTTCAAAAATGATGAAGCTATAGCTGAGTTTATGGGGATTTGAGAGGGTATATCTCAAGGTGATCATAAATTTAGATTTACTATATAACTTGAAACTACTACCTACTTTGACGAGTCTACAACACCTCCTAGTTGCAAAAATGAAGCAATAGGTCTCTAAGTGAAAATCGAAGGTGCCTTTAGACAAAGAAATAGTAAAAATAAAGGATGTATCCGAGGGGGAAAACCTCTCTAAGGCACCCAAGGATGGAAGGTTGAATGCACTACCTACTAGCAAGAGAGATCTCTTCTTTTGATAGAGCAATAAGAGGAAGTCAATATTAATTAAACTAATAAACCCATGATTATATAGTTTATAACTTCTTTGATAGAGACTAAAAGGCCAAGCTTCATTAGTTTCTTCTCCAAATGATAAATCAATTTTTTCCTGGTCTATGCCGACATGCCTAGACTAGACCCTGATTTAGTCCTTTATCATTTGCCTCTTTTCCAAAATGCAAAAATTATCAAGTAGAAACTAAGACAAATGCATCCCTAAATCTCTTTATTGGTTATGGTTGAGCTAAAAAAGTTGTTAGATGGCTTTATTATACCTATAGACTACGCTGAATGGATATCAAATCTAGTGCCAATTACCAAGCTAACCAGAGGAATCTGAATCTATATAGACTTCAAGGACTTGAACAAAGCTTGTCCTAAAGATGAATTTCCTTTGTCAAACATTGATATCATAGTGGATCTAATGATTGGATACAAGATGTTTTCACTCATGAAATTTTTTTTTGGCTATAATGAAATCAAAATTATTCTTGAGGATCAACACAAAACAAATTTTACATGTCCTTGGGGTACCTATTGTTGGAACATAATGCCCTTTGGCCTTAAGAATGTTGGAGAAAATTATCAAAGGTTTATGACTAAAATTTTCCATGATATGATGCATACCCTTATAGAAGATTACGTCGATGACTTATTAGAAAAATATCACAAGAGAAAGTCATTTGGATGTGCTTGAATTTTTTTTCACTAGGTTGGAACACTACAAAGTCAAATTGAATCCAAAAAAGTGTCTTTGGAGTGAACTCTAAAAAAATTCTTAGATATATTATTTCTCACAGATGTATTGAAGTCGATATTATGAAGATGAAAGCCATCATAGATATGATGTCATCATCTAATATGACTCTATTATGTAGTCTACAAGGGAAGCTACAGTCCATTTGCAAATTAATTACCTAGTTAGTAGATAAATGTGTTGAATATCCAGAATACTAAGAGGGGGGGTAAATAAGTATTTGGCTGACCAAATTAATTAGTAACCATCCAATTATCATCTACATTTAACAACTATGGTGAACCAAAACATAAAGGAGATCATAACACATTGGCATCAAGATTTTTACGTGGAAAACCCAGAATGGGAAAAAGCACAGTGAGGATTAGCTCACAATATATTATAACCGGTTATAAGATATTACAAGGCTCACTGCCAAGACTCACTATCCTTAGAAAGGTTCACATCCTGAATGCAAAAAGTGTCTTAATTCCAAGATACAAAAGATGTGGCTCACTACCAAGAATGAACTATAGAAGTGCACCAACATAGTGTTGAATGTAATTTCAATTATGCTCTAGAATTTTTCTCTAGTAGCCAGTATATAAAATACTACCAATAACTTCACACTGTTACCCTTGTCACATAGCTCACATATCACCTTCTTCTTCTTTCATTGCTTAGGCCATCATAGATATATGTAGACATAGCTTCCATTATTAATTAGGTCGGCCTAAATTAGGAAATACATAGATGTATAGTCATAAAATTGTACCCCTCACAATTTCACATACATTCTTGTACCTGCTTTAGTGTCCACTCCCTTAGCATATTGTGTAGGCTCATTTTAGCCCCTACATCAGCCTTTTTCCCTTCTTAGGATGCTCCAACACCCCTTTTCAACATCTACCCTTGTGCATCTGCTTTGCATCAAACCTTATACTTTTCTCATTTGTGTAATTTTGTAGTGTGACGTGTTCGAAAACTAGCGTGACATGCAGATGTTTGCGTGGCACACTAGCATCCTAAGACATTTCAATGTTCAAATGACTACCTTTGAGAATGTTTGTCACTTGTCACCTCGTTTTGTCGGTGGTAATAGCTGGGGATGCCCTGAAACGGCTTAGGAAGCTTCTTATTTTCCCTCCTATTCTCTCTTTTTAATCCATTCTTTTAATCCATTTGGCTCTCCTTGGGTTCTACCTTGAACTCTCCTCTTCTTCCTCACACTCTTGCTTGCACAACTCCATACAACTTGCCACAACAAGCACTCTCACATCCTTGCAACACTCTTTGTCGCATTTTTGGATCTTGCTCTCTGTCTTTGGATTTTCTTAAGCCTTGTATGTGATACCTCCCTTGCCTTGTGCTTGTGAGCATCTTGGTATTTCATACATCCTCTATCTATTGCGTCTACATATCATGATACAAGTTTTCCTCCTTGAGTGAGGATTGCTTTTATCACCTCTTTTGTGATACGGGTTCTCCTCGAGGGGGGTTTTCTTTTATCACTCATACTTTGTGCTGTGGGTTCTACTCTTGAGCGGGTTTTGTTTTCACCACATGCTTTATCCATTTCAGTTCATTTCTCTCTTTCTATCCGGCTGCTCGTGGAGATGGGAACACCAAAATGAGGGTTTGACTAAGGTAAACCCCTATACAACCCCAAAAATTTCTCTAGATATTACGCACACAGGTATTGAAGACATTCATGTGCTAAAGGCTTCATCACTTGTGTAGTTGTGAGAATTTTTCTTCCTATCTCTTACTCTCTTTATCATTTCTATTTCACTTTATTCCAACTTTATTGCATTCTATTACTTTCATGCATTCTGTTCATTCTTAGCAATCAAAGTATAAGTAGCCATTTAGCTATTCTTTTTGATATTCCCACTTTCTGGTTAGTATGAGATGCTAGTGTGCTGCACTATCCTCTATACCCCGCGCTGATGTCCTTTGGCTGAGAGCTTGTCAGTTTGTCTAGAGAATCTTCATGACTTGCTCTTTTTGATTCTAAAACTCTCGTTGTTGTTCCTTGAGGTAGTTTAGATTAGTTTTCCCTGTGAGGCTCTTTTGAATGAAGAGAACTCATGAGTAGTGATACCCTTTCTCTACATTTTGGTGAACCCGACATGAACTGAAAAACTAGGAATTTATTTACCCCTACTTGATGGGGTCATAACTTTTGACTTGGTGCTTGAAATTCAAAACTGTTTGCATCATTGGAAATGTCTCCTGGAGAACTAGTTCAGTCCCTAAAATATGATTCCTTTGGCTATCAAATTTTAGGTATTGATGCAAGTTTCGACCTCAAATTATGCTTTGAAGACCTCTAAAAATGCAAATTACTAGAACCTAGAAAATATCGAAAAAATCCAAAAATCTAGATTCTTAGTTTTTCTTAGTTCTATCACCCCAAAATGGATTTAATATCCTTTTTTATTAGTTCAGTATCTAGTTTTATTCAAAATGTTAATTATGTTCCATTTCATGCATGCAATAGTGACTTGGCTTTGCCCATGTCACTCAGTATCTTTGATCATTCTCATGAGATTCCTCTTGCTTCAAAGGATATTTTGTTTCAAGAAGATGAAATCATTGATACCTTTCTTAACATTACTCTACCATCCCTTCATTCCAATGCACACTCTTCTAGAGATGATGCATTTGTGAATGATGAATCTCTTATCTATTCTAATGCACTCTCCTCTAGATATGATGCACTAGTGCATGATGAATCTCCTTCCGCATTTGATCTTGTTTGGATCGATGTTAAGAATATGTCTTCAAGTAATTATTCTACTAGTTGCAATGAGTCTATAAATGTAATCTATGTCTCTGCTGCCCCTCAAACGCCTAAGAGACTAGTCATTTACATGACTCCAACTATTCCTTTCCCTAAAAGGATTTTTTCTATTGATAGTGCTTCATTTGATAGTGATTCTCCTAATCTTTGTAAGGCTCCCTCTTACAAAGTGGTAGCCCATACTTATAAGAATAGAATGAATAAACAACCAAGCCTTCTTCAATATCCTAAACCTACAACTAAAGCACCCGATGATTATGATCTTGTCAAACAAATTTAGGTTACTCCAGTTAATATATCACTATGGGACTTGCTTTAGTCTGCTTTGGTTTACCAAGGTATGCTTCAAGAAGCCTTGCAAAAGATCCTCTTGCCTTCTTCTTCTAGGTCAAAAAATGCTGATGCGTTGATAACTCATATTTGTGCGAATTCACCGAATATTATGTTCTATCCGCAAGAACTCTCACCTCTGAAAGTAGAGAAGAAAGGATACCTTCTAATGATTATAATCAACATTAACAACATTGACATTAGATGTACTCTCATTGACGTTGGTTCAATGCTCAATGTATGAAACATTGATCTATTACCTAAGATTAATATTGATTCATCTTCTCTTAATACTTCTTCTGTTGTCATTCATGGGTTTGATAATCATGGATTCGTGCTATGGGTGTAGTCCCGTCTACCTTGCATAAATCTATTAAGTTCATTTATAATAATCGAGTAGTCACAGTCAAGGCTAACCTTGACACTATGCACTTATGTTAAATGGTAGCTTTCGATCAGGTTTCGGTTGTGCCTACTCTTATTTCTTCACTGTATTCCAATGCGTCAATGTTTACTCTAGCAGTACCTACTAAAAAGGATACTCTTGAGATAATTGTCTCTGAAGAAGATCCTTCAAAAGCAAGAAATCTTAAGCCTATTCCTTCTACTTCCCAAAGGAACACATGTCTTGGTGATGATTGGGGTTCTCTAGACTTTATAGAATCCTTCATTGGAGAAAATAAAGTCACCTCAATCCACTTAGACCTTTCGATAAAATCATCCAAACCTGCTATCAAAGATGGTTATGCTTTTGCATTGCAGGATAGTGTGAGCAACAATTGTAATGTCCTTGATGTTAATCCTCCTCCTTTTGAGGAAGATGATCACACTTTTGTTAAAGAGGTTAATGATGTCAGGAAGGATGATGACGATTCTATAGAGGAGTATGATCCCCATTTCTGGAATAATATTCTCCATGTAGATCCTCCATTGTCTTCTATCTTCGTATCTTCTTCTTGTGAGTAGTCAAACTTTTCTCCACAATAGAAAGGGTTGCTTCTTGATCCTCATTATTTGTTTGAGAAAGAGCATATTTTGTTGAGGCTTCTAAAATCCCACTTAATTACTCTTCCTTTTCCTACACATAATAAATTTCATGAACACGATAAAGCAAAACATTATTTTGTGCATACCATTGAGTGCCTAGCCATTCCATTGGTGAATGTAAGGCCTTGAAGGATAAAATACAAAAAATTCATGATTCAGGTGCCATCAATCATTTGTTTGTTGATGCACCTGCCTCTTCATCAAATGACAAGTGATATTAAGGTCTACCTCTATCATGTATGCTCTAAGTTTCTTGCATGGTTCTCCTCCCCTATATGTTGGGTATAGTGATATCTTGTTCTGGAGATGTGCATCCTTTTTAAGGACCCCCTCTCTTCTCTATGAATTTAAAATTAAGCATCCCTTGAGTGGACCCCTTGTTGTCTTGAAGGGTTCCTGAGAGACCCCCTTTGAATTTTTTTCTGTCAAATAAATGCATTAGTGTCTAGCTTGGGGGCAACCTAACTAGACCTCGCTTTTCAAATAGTGCATCCCTTGAGTGGAACCCTTTTATTTTGAAGGGTTCCCGAGGGACCCCTTTGAAATCATTCCAACTTATTGATGGTTTGAGTGACTTCCCGCTTACTTTCCTACATGGTTTCCTTTTGACATGTTCTATTTGCGGGTAAACATGTTGCTTTGCAGGTGCGCCTATGAAGCCACTTTTTGACTCTGTGGAGTCCCCTTCCTTTGGTTTCCTCCATGTGAGAGATATTGGGGGATACCTCCTTGTAGGTCTATAGGATTTTAGGGCACTTCCTTTGGGCTTCCTTCATGTGAGAGAT
Source organism: Sequoiadendron giganteum (assembly GCA_007115665.2). NCBI lineage: Eukaryota > Viridiplantae > Streptophyta > Pinopsida > Cupressales > Cupressaceae > Sequoiadendron > Sequoiadendron giganteum. The sequence continues at coordinate 265,070,469 of CM021110.1, read as the reverse complement.
CTTGGAGGTCACTCCCTTGTAGGTCTACAAGTCTGTAGGGAACTTTTTTGGGTTTCCTTCATGTGAAAGATCTTGGAGGACACCTCCTTGTAGGTTGACGAGCTTGTAAGGTGTTTTCATATGGGTTTACTTCATGTGAGAGATCTTGGAGGATACCTTCTTGTAGGTTTATGGGCCTGTAAGTTACATACTTCACGAGGCTTCCTTCATGTGAGAGATCTTGGGGGTTGTCTCTTTGCAAGTATGCAGGCCTGTGAGATGCTTTTTCCCATCATTGGTCTGAAGGCCTTTGGTGTACTTTATGTAACTTCATAGTTATGCGGAGCTATGGAGTCATTTCATTCAAAACTCCCCAAAAAGAGTACCAATGGAGCCACCTCTCTTGGAATTTTCATTCCTTCCTAGCTTCTTCGTTCCTTTCTTAAATTCTCTCTTGTCTTCTCAATTGTGTGTATACCGGATCGAAGATCTGCATATTCTTCATCCTGAGTATATACCCTTCCTTTCTTCATTTTAGATTTCTTCTATATGTTATTGGTTGGGGATGACGCATAGTACTAGGACAACCTTTCACATCAAGGTCTCTTTCAATTTTCCGACTCAAAATCCTTTAGTTTTGTGTGTGCTAACATTGTTGTCTGGTGCAGGTTTTTCCTATCTAATGCATTTTTTGCAGGTCTTTAGTTTGGGGGTGTGCTTCTTTGGATCAAAGAGTTATCTGCTTCCTCTAAAATATCCTTTTGGCATATGATATTATTTATGATTAGTGGATTTCCTTTAGCATGCATATTAGTGTAGATTCATATGCACGCTAAAGTGGGGGAAAAATGTAGTCATAAAATTGCACCCCTCACAATTTAACATACATTCTTGTACCTGCTTTAGTTTCCACTCCCTTAGCATCTTGTGTAGGCTCATTTTAGCCCCCTACATTAGCTCTTTTCCCTTCTTAGGATGCTCCAACACCCCTTTTCAGTAGCTACCCTTGTGTGTCCGCTTTGCATCAAACCTTATGCTTTTCTCATTCATCTCATTTTGTAGCGTGACATGTTCAGACACTAGCATGACACACAAAATTTTGTGTAGTGCACTAGCGTCCTACAATGTTTCAATGTTCAAACGTCTACCTTCGAGCATGTTTTCAACTTGTCACCTTATTTTATTGGTGGTAACGACTGGGGGTGCCCTCAAATGGCTTGGGAAGCTTCTTTTCCCTCCTATTCTCTCTTTTTAATCCATTCTTTCAATCCATTTGGCTCTTCTTGGGTTCTACCTTGAACTATCCTCTTCTTTCTCACTCTCTTTCTTGCACAAATCCATACAACTTTCCACAACAAGCACTCTCACATCCTTGCAACACTCTTTGCAACACTTTTGGCTTTGGTAGCTAGTTATTAATCTCTCTCTTTGGCTTCCTTAAGACTTGCATGTGATATCTCCCTTGCCTTGTGCTTGCAAGAATCTTGGGATTTCACGCATCCTCTATCTATTGCATCTACATATCATGATACGACTTCTCCTCCTCGAGCGGGGATTGCTTTTATCACCTCTTTTATGATACGGGTTCTCCTCCTCGAGCGGGGCTTGCTTTTATCACTCATACTTTGTGGTGCAGGTTCTACTCCTGAGCGGGTTTTTCTTTCACCACACACTTTATCCATTTCAGTTCATTTATCTCTTTCTATTCGGCTGTCTGTGGAGGTGGGAACACCAAAACGAGGGTTTGACTTCGGCAAACCCCTATACAACCTCAAAAATTTCTCTAGACATTACGTGCGCAGGTATTGAAGACATTCACATGCTGGAGGCTTCATCACTTGTGTGGTTGTGAGCATTTTTCTTCCTATTTCTTACTATCTTTATCATTTCTATTTCACTTTATCACATTCTGTTACTTTCTTGCATTATGTACATTCTTAGCAATCAGAGTAGAATTAGTCATTTAGCTATTCTCTGTGAAATTCTTGCTTTCTATTCTGTACGAGATGCCAACATGCCTTGAGGATGTCAGTGCACCACACTGTCTTTTGTACCCCACATTGACATCCTTTGGCCAAGAGCTTGTCAGTTTGTCTAGAGAATCTTCATGACCTACTCTTTTTTATTCTGATACTCTCATTGTTGTTCCTTGAGGTAGTTTAGGGTAGTTCGCCCTGTGAAGCTCTTTGAATGAAGAGAACTCATGAGTAGTGAATCCCCCTTCTCTATAATAGAATACAAAAGATCTTGTCGGCTTAGTACAAAATTCCAAAATGTGTTGTCCAATGGTTAGGTCGGCTTGGACCTAAAGAAAAAACACACACAGAAGATATACTTTGTTGGCCAAATGAATACCAAAGTCCTGTCATCAGGGTAGACCGACTAGATCACAAAAATATGTTGAGAACACATGTATACCTATAGCTGACACACCTGATCAACATATTATTGAATTTCCTCTTACTACGAAGGCTTCTAGATCAAGGTACATATTCCATAAATGGTTACTATTGATGCCAAAAGTTGGCAAGGTAATAGCCTCTTATGGTAAACTTAGTTTTAGGGGGGGACCTATTGCGCCAAACTGAGAGACCTCTGAATTTTAAAGAAACTGAATTCTTCTATAACTGGGGTTTTGAATGAGAAAAGGAAGCACATATAAAATAAAAGATCTAACTAGGGTGACATGCCAAATTTAGATGTAAATCACAATAGACCTATCTTAAGGATTCGGTCTAAGGGCCCGCTCAAATGGTCTGCTATGTTCAAAATAACCACTGATAAAATAGAAAGACCTGAGTAATTTATTTCATAACATAAAACAAGTTGCATAGGGTTTCACTGAATAGAAAGAGTCAAAGACATGATTCTAAATTCAGTAATCTATTCAAATTATTGAAGTTGCAAACAAACTAATCAGAAACAACACAGTATATTGTTATAAATAGCTTAAGAAACAAAAAGGCCAAATTACAAGGGGCATAGTTTGTGAGTCTTTACAGTCATATAACAAAACAAAGGCCTGGTATCTCCCTAGTTTTCCTATAGGTATTTTTAATATATCCAACCCTTTACTCCTTGAAAGAAGTAGTATATATAGCCAAAGGCAACCATCGCCTAGGAGCCTGTAACAAATATTATTCCTCATCATGAATCATAATGCTTGGAAAAATGATTCACCATGACCATTGCAACAAAAAGATTCCTGAGCATGAACCCGGTTGCCTGCTAGTCAGGTGTATCACCTGCAAATGATGGCAATGGTTTGGCCTACCCAATGTGAACACGCGACACAACATGGCAACATGGAATTCACAGTACTTCCTTCCCTCATGAAGTGATGTCGAAGGGGTATGTGGTGGTATTTTGCAGCCCGAAGCTTGTCCTTGCCGACCTTTGATGAGAAGCTACAATGAGAAGACACATGGCGACGTTCTTGCTATCGACATCGCTTGAGGGGCCCACCAAATTTTGCACAGGCAAAGGCCATTTGGCAGGAAGTCAGGACCTAAAAAAGGGTGATATGGAGAAAGGCCCAACACTTCCAATTTATTGACGCATGGGAGCAAGTCAAGGCTCGAAAAAGAAGGGAAGGGAAGCTTTCCTTTGGTGTGCGATTTGGTGACACATGGCAGTATTGAAAGGAGAACGCCAAAAGTTTGACATGAAGGCCATTCAAAATTATCAGGATTGATCGGAAGTCGAGGAAAGAATTGAAAGCAAATCGAAGGGAGCATGGGGTATTTTAAATATCCATGGATTTTGGTGACTAATAGGGGCATTTTGCTTGCGGAATGGTGAATCCAAAATTCTTTTGCTTCAAAATTAGGGCTTTATTCGTTGGTCATTTGGGAGTCAGAGCTTAGAAAGAGCAACTTGCAAGGGCAACTAGTTGGTCTTAGAAGGCGTTGATATGGCATGTAGGATTCCATGCACTTTGTACAGGTCGATCAATTCTTTAAAAGGCAACACCGAACATATTCCAGACCCGTCCTCAAGCTGAAAAGTAGTAGTGTGATCTGATTAGTTATACCCTCAATGTCCTCGATGATAGGGGGTTGGCTGAAACTTTAGAAGACTAATAAATCGTGCTTCCTTTCCTCAATTTTGGTTGCAATCTTCTCCAAGGTAGCCACCGATTCATCAGGAAGAAACAAAGAGGGAAATCCCATCTTGGTTAGTTTTAAAAGCCTTTCCCGTATGCTGCCCATAGTTTTCCCTATTAAAATTGAACATCATTGCGCTTGAAGGGTGGCCTCCTAGTAGTGAATAAACTCTTTTGCGACCCCAACGATGACTCTCCGATTCTTGATCCCCGCTCATTCAAGATCCTTGCTCGACACTATGTACAACTTGTCTAGCAGCCTTTTTACCTCTAGAACCTTTTCCCCAATGAATTGTGGGAACTGCTCTATCGTAGCGCGAACCTCCCTGCATAAATCTATCACCTCCACCATAAATTGGAGTGTGGGCTAGAGGGTAGGGCATAAGGAATTGACCTTTTCCCAGTAGGATGCATATAGTTGTTGGTCTACGAAACAAAGGTTTGATTATGGAACCAAAGTCTGGGCGATCTCCTTCAAGGAATTAATTTCTTCATCCCTTGTCTCAATCTCCCGCATTAGCCCCGCGATTTGCTCTGTGGCAGAGGTGAGCTTCTCCTTTAGGTCATTTTGCATGGCCTACCAATTTTTCTCAGCCTGGATTTAGGTTGTAGACTCTTGATCTAGGGTAAGCCTGAATTTCTTGAGATCTTCCTGAAATTGAGCCTACGCTCTTGCTTGGTTTGCCTCTTTTTCCTGTACCATTTTCTCTAGATGGGTATTGAATTGTTGTAACTCTTTGATATTTTGCTGAACCTCTCCCTTCGATTTGGCCAACCTGTCGGACAATTCCTAGTTTCTTTGCTACAACTCGGCTATCCGATCAGATTCTTGGGCTTGGAATTTCTTGAGCTCTCTCTGGAAACTAGGTTGCCTAGCCTACATATTTTGTGTGAGGCACACTTTTTTTGCTTCCTATGCTTTGTCCCTGGTCAACACAATTTATAGCCTTACTTTGATGGTCTTGAGCTCATCCTCTATCTTTTTTAATTTGCGCCCAGACTTAAGGAAGTCGGTAGTCACCACCCATTGTGTTTCCTCCATTAGCTCGACCTTGTCCTGTGGTTGGGCAACATACAAGTCTAGTTCGATGGCATGGATGTCATAGTCATCGGGTCGCATTTCCCCATGTGGTTTGACAATAATTGGATGCAGGGTTGCGAAATGCAATGATTGTTGAGCCTCGTTAAAAATTGCATTTAATTTGGGCTTTGCTAGCCTTTTGGCATCCTTTTCTTGTTGCTTATGGAGTTGAAGAGCTCAAGCCTGCTTTTTTGTATCACTCTGAGACAAGAATTGAGCCGATGACTTGATTCATTCACTTGCAAAAGGGGTGCCAAGAGGGACAACGAAAGGAAACGAGAGGTGGGTGACCTAATTTGCTTTCTTCTTTGGAAGGGAAACCATGAGTGGAGAGAAGGGAGGAATATTCCAAATCCCTAGTGATGAAGGCATGGAGGGGTTCATGGAAAATGGTGGTCACAAAGGAGATGTACCAAGTTTTGATGGTTGCGACGGTTGAGTCAGTATTGACTCCGATAATGTGATAGAGACAGTAACTTCAGACATGAACGACGCAAAAGGCATGGATGCAGGTGAGGATGTAGATGGGGTGCCTGAAAAGGATGCGACCAGTGGTGAGGAAGTCTGAGGGGCAGTGAAATCCATCTGTCCGATATGAGAGGGAAGGGGAAAAATGCCTATAGTCATTGGAGAGGGGACAAAGAAATATGGGTTCAAACCTAGACCGATGGGTGTCATGGGGACTACAGAAGAAACAAGAGACTATGAACCAAGAAAAGAAGGAGAGAAAGATACCTGAGCAACTATTTCCATCTCCAATATTTGGCTAATCGCAACCTCTTGTAGACCAACTCCGAAAGACGTATCCGTGCGTTTCCTTTTTCTCTACGGAGGGTCCTCCAAATCTACCACCTCCGTCGGTTGTTGTGTTGCTCCAAGGTTAGCCATGGCTACTAGTTAAGACTATGATGACCCCAACTATGAAGTATTCACCCGCATACTCCTTCTAATCATAGTACTAGGCTATGTTGCCACTTTCCATTTTTGCTTCCCTTTGTCAGAGCATTACGGGACATCCTCAGGGTTGGGCCCTTCCGCATCACTTGCATCGGAGTTTGGATGTTCCTAGTTCCAGAGGGTGTCAAATTGATCATCGAAATCAAAAACTAACACACCCTGGAAAGGAGCATCGAGGTTCTTAATCTCTTGGTGGTAGATCCAGAAATCATTTATCTTCTCTAGCTTCCAACTATGCTCCTTTATCATGCTGCCTCAAAGGGTGGTAATTATATGGCTATTTTCATCCACCTTCCTTCTGATGAGATAGAAACCAAGCCATGGTGGCCTTTGATTATCTATCAGAATGAGCACCAAGTCCACCTTGAATTTGTTGTCATCCTCAATTAGATTTCTTCGTACTTCCCAGTATGGCCGAGGGCTATGCTTCACCTTAAAAGATGTGTCGCCTAAATCATCCTCGGATTTATAGTTCTATTTATCACAAATAAAAACCAACCCGAGGTGTTCTATCTTAACCTCAAGTAGCTCTGTTGATCTTCTCCTTACCATGATCACAGTTTTTTAGTTCATGGGGTGATTGAAAAATACTTCTTCTTCGGGTAGGAGCAAAAAATCTAGTCTATAACAACCATTTGTCGGAAGACTTCTAGGGCCAATACTCGATCGGTGGGGATGCGGGGAGTTAGATCGGCTCCTTGCAAAAGACACACACTTGGACACATGTGAAATCTTCACTGAGGAACTAGTCACACTTAGGGAACAATGATCACATCCAACTTGTTTGATCACCTAATAGGCGATAGTAGTCACCATCCTCACTCAGGTTGCGCAAAATTGGATCCAAGAAATTTTTCGAAAACACATAATAATTGTAAGTGGAACATAGTATGGGAGTCCATACCGAAGTTGGTTTCCTATGATTTCTCTCATCAAATATTTCCAACTCCATTTTTTCACTAAAGAAATTAGGATTTTGCTATAGGAACATATAGAGAGAAGAGAAGGATACTTGAACTTTCCCATAGTTCGAAACCCGCTAATCTGCTTCTTCATGTCTTTGATAATCATCTCCATGAAATCATACAAGAAAGGTTCCCTCTGCCTCCAGAGTTGGAAACCTAGGCCCAACTGAGCCTCAAAAATGATCTTGTCATTATCAAAGCCACATACAAAAGCCATCATGGAGATAACATCCTTCATGTTTTCTAGTTTATAGTCAACATGACGATTTGGATTTTTCAATGGTTGCTTGCTATCCTGGGGTCTCATAGTCTCAATATTATAAAAGTCAAGGGCTTGATTCCTACTGCTCTAGAAATCAAAACCCTTTTTCTAGTTGAAGTGCTCCATCGGCTGATCTCTAGTGTCAACCTCAGGGACACACAACATGTGCCTAAGAGCCTCTACAGTTAGCACCACCCGTAATCTCCTTCCTTCTATGGATCCAGTCACTGAATTGAAGAAATGAGTACTTTCATAAATTATCTTTGGGCAGTGGTGCACATAGGGGAACATATATTAGGGAAGTCCACATTTCCATTGCTTGAATGGTAGTTGGTTTTCTTGGGATTTCTTCATCTTGGAGAAAGCAACTTCCCTAAGACCCTTAGGGTTAGTCTTGAGGACAGGGTCATAAACATTATCTCATTCCTCCTTTATCAGACTAGCATCTTTGATCGTGCCCTTCCTAGCTGGCTGTGAGCGGGGCCATTCAGGTTTCTCTAGTATTCTAGGCGTAGAATAAGTATGCTCCTCCTCGAAGATATTGACCATAGGTGCACTGATTATTGCATCAACCAAGCTCTAAGATGCTTGGATCGATTCATTCATCTGTGGGTTTTGGGTTACATTAGGGATAGCGGATGCCATTTTCCTCTTGAACTTCTTTAAATTTCACTACTTATATTTTAGCAACTTTGCACTTCATAATTCTCTCAATAGTTATTGTATTCAAAAATTCCCTTTTTTTCTTTTAAAAAAATCACATGCAATCTCTTGCTTTTCTGTCCTCCTCCGAGTGGTAGATGACAATTGATTTTTCTTGCATTAAATTCAGCATGTAATGTTGACTCTTGGGTTTACATGAAGTGAAATAGCTGCTATTTTGAAATAATAGGGCTCCATGATGACACGAAGTACTCACAACCCTCGATGTGATTTTTCTTGGAAATTGAGCCGATGATTTGAAAGCAGGTTAGGCATCGTATGCCATGACAATTAATACCCTGAACATAACGATTATGCCAAAGAAGGTGATAACCATCACATAGATCTATATATTTTCTTGGGTTTTGAGGAACACTCAGAAAGATGACACCTCATCATCCAGTTGAAAAGGCTACCGCCAAATGTTGCCAACAGCTTGTGATAATTAATTAGCTGACCTGTATCAAATCATACCTGCAATCACAACTTGGTGAAAACTTTGAGTGAGCCTTGGTGCAAAATTCGAGGTAGTACCTGGTTAACCTCATGCTTATAGTATGTGGATTACCGTGCTTATCCTTGCTGCTTCTATAAATAGGCATCTAGTCAGTCAGGAGATTAACTTAGCAAGCTTTAGCAGAATTCTCATTAGACGATATGCTTAGCGTTTGGTAATTGCAGTCTGCGCAATTTTGTAGCATAGAGTTTGAATTTAGATGATTTGCATAGGATTTCTAGCTGATAGTCATATAACACCTGATGCTATGGACACCCCCATCAGGCTAACCTCTCCTAAACCACAAATGGCATTCCTTGGTGAGATTTTGACTAGGCACTTAAAAAGGATGATGAAGAATAAGCATTCCTTGGCCATCGTGGCAATGAAATGGGTCATTGGTCGCGACTTCCTCGAATACAAGGAAAAGTATAGGGTAAACACTGACATGAGCTCTCACTTCATAGCATCACTACTCAACATCCAAGTCCCCAAGCCACTTATCAGACGATTGGTGACAAAAATATTTCCAAAGAAATACCTAAATGGATTTAGGGAGGTGTTAGCACATGCTGCCTTTGAGAGGATACCGACTGTGAGAGACCTTTGTTAGTTTGTTCAAGAGGATGTAGTCATTCCATGGTTTCCTATTCTAAGCAGTTTTCACCTCTAGTCATAAGAAGTTCATCGCCAAAAGGTTTTCCGTGCCTGTTACTTTTTGCTCCGGATCTACAATGTGGTGCTGTTCTACAATATTGACTGGTATACTGACTTTAGGAGCCTAGTATATCCTCCACCACTTGCCAATATTGCTTTGGATGGTGTTGCTAGCATAGCCAAGGATGAGGTGGTACCTGATGATGCCAATGTTGTTCCTTTTGTGCGAGACTGAAACTTTTCTCCCTCCGCTTGTCACTCTCTGCTATGAAATTTTGCTAATTTTTGTATATAGCCTAGAAGAGGCTTTTGTGTTATAAGTATATCCTCCTTTTGAAGCATTGATACCAAGAAATTTTGCTAGTGTACTCTTCATAGTATATATATAATGAAAATAATAGCTTTGTGTTTAAACATCTCTACCTTACTGCTTTGAATTTTTTAAACCCTTATGGCATATGTATTATTCTTTACATTGTATTGTAAGTCTTATTGCATCACTGATTTGGGAAGACCGACGGAACAAACAAAAGAACAAAGAATAAAAAAAACACATTAATTACATATTTACATGGTACGTTTGTTTGAATGAGCTTTAGAAATTTGAAAGGGATTCCCCTGATGGGAAACCTTTTATGTTTTCATTCCACGTTCTCTTATTCGAACACCTTGTGTTGCTTGAATCATCACGGGTGAACCCTTCTTACCATTATCCTTCCCATGCCAGTTGGTTCTTGATTCTTGTTGACTAGATATTATCACCAGTCCCTTGCCATCTAACCTCTGGTCTAGACGACCGTTGGATGAAATGTTTGCACCTGCTGTGTTACATAAAATTAATTCCATAGAGGGTGGTGAGTGATAATTCCCCACTGGTTTTTGACATTGATTCTCTTGGACTGGAATGAGGTCACAAGTCTAAATACTGGGCTTGACTAAAACTTCATTTTTGAGATTCGCTAGACCTTTGGTTTGGCACACCAATTCAACCTCTCTCTTTGAATAAAACGTTGACTAGATGATACTAGGATCATATTCTCTGAATGTTTCATATGACCAAGCCAAAAATTGTTCATTTTCCTTTGAAAAATGTATATGTCCTTTTCCATTTTGATGTATGATGCTACCTCCAACTTTAGGATTATTCTCCTTTCTGATTTGACCATGGGTGTAATCACCTTCAATTGTTACAAACTTCCTTTTATTATTTTTGGTATTACCCAAAGGGGAACTTTTAGAAGTAACCAAATTTCTTGAAAATTCATGAAGTTCTTGCTGCGCTTCTTGTTTGTCCTTGCCTTCATTCATTCCTGATTGGAATTGGTTCGTAACCTTTCCTAGTTGTGAACTAATTGAGGCGATGTGTTCACTATTGTCGAATATTTTCCAAATCTTTCCATCCCCTAGTTTTATGATTTGGAGTATCATTCGCTCGAAGCATTGGTTATACATCAGGTTTGGTACTAGTTTAGATTGAGATCTGATTTTGGCCAAGCTTCTCGTATCATCATTTTGTTTTTGAGGAACACATTGATTTTGAAATTTTTGAAGCTCTTAATCAAGCTCTAGATCTTTCCTTCGGAGCATCTTGTATGACCATCCATCAAAACTTGTTTGTTGATCAGTTCAGAAATTTTGAGCCGATCCATTTGCTTCATGTTGATTTGCTCCGTCGGGCTCAACATTAATATGAGGCCTTCACATTCAACCTTGTCTCTAGGATAGGAAAGACGGGGTTGGAGGGACATGATTGTACCCTTGCTACCTTGGGAAGTCAAGTATACTTTAGCTTTTGCATCGACCTCGTATCTTACATTATCGGGATGTAGTGCCCATAGTTTGGTCGCCGAAAAGCCTTTGGGTTTTTCTGCCACTTTCAGGATTGCTTGATCTTCGTCATAAATGACATAAGTTTCTAGTCCAGTGGCATGATAATTGTCGAAAGGATATTTCTCAATAAACTTGCTTAGAAGAACCTCCTCCTGATCAATCCGATCTCTAGTGGTTTCCTCATTTTCTAGAAGCTCTGTGTAGTACATCTCCTCCCTTCTTATGGAATTGTGGGATGATTCAAAGACTTCCCTAGCTTTGCCCGCAACATGTTCGGGATGCAAAGGTTTGGAATCTAGTTTCATTTTAGATCCATGCTTGGTCCTTATGATCAGGTGTGACCAATCTAAAGAAAGGTATCCACCTAGCTTGGAAGTGAATTCTCTGGGTAGGCATAGACCAAAAATTGGAGGGATATTAATGATCACAATATCTTGTTTGACTGTGATATTCAAGCAGATAAACAAAGTTAATAGAAGGTCCTTAATGATTTCCATAGTATTGACCATAATACCATCCAATTGCACGACTCCCTTATTCAAAGGCTCATAGCTTAATTCCAAGGCTTCAGCTATTAGCTTGGGCATGACTGTGTTGCTGTCGCCAAAGTCAAGCATGGAATTATGCAGTAATTTATCACCCACAATAAGGGTTAAGAGAAAAGACTTCAGCTTTGGTTTTTCTTCATCAATTCTGAATGCTGATTCTTCTTCGAGATATTCCTCGAGGACTTGTTCCTCAGTATTTGTAACTTTGGTCGGTGGAAACAATTCAGTAGTTTCCTCCTGAAGTTTTTGCTCCTTTGGTCCTGTTATCGGGTCTTCTTGAAGAGTCCTTTGTAATAGTGTATCTTATTCTGGCTTAGCTAGGATTTCCCATAAGGAAATGTTAGCAGGTGCTTTCTTCAACTGCTTTACCACATCCAACGGTGGTGGACTCTACTAATTTTTTTCCTTAGCTTTAGTGGCTATGGTATTCTTTTTTTGAAGGATTTGTGTTGCTATCATAGGGGTACTAGTCTGGTGATCAAATTCTTTTTCAAACTGCTGACTAACCAATTGTGGGCCGATAGTCTCATCGGTGGGCTTTCCTTTAGAATGGTTGTTGTAATCAGGCTACGTATGTGAAACTTTTGAAGTGGATGCTTCAAAGGTGAACATCGCCTCCTCTCCTTCCATCCATGAGAAGAGGGTGTGGTCGAGAGCTATATCGGTCTCTTGTTCTAGAGATATTCCTTGCATTCGAGTGGTGAGTAACATATTTTCCATTTGCGGGGAGGTATATGCATAGCCCCCATTGCCTGATGTCGTGCTTTGGCTGCACTGTTATGCTACCTTCTGTTGTAAATTTCCGCATGGGAAATTTTGGGGCATATGTGAATCGCCGCAAGGGAAACACTAGGGGTCGCTGTCATCGATCAGTTTGTTTTTCCTTGCAGTCAGCTCTCTGTTTGAGCTTAAGTTGGTATTTGGCAATGGAGTAGGTACTAGCACTATTTGACTTGCTATTGGTGCCTGAGGATTTGTGTGAGCACCTCCTTGGAACTGATTTTGTTGGTAAGAGGGCCTTCCGCCTTGATAACTCTGATAGGCTAGCTTTGGAGGAGCGACTTGATTGCACTTGATGATGGTTATTTCATTGGTCATAGCTTTCAACATTTCCTTTATGTCACTCATCTCATCCTTCGAGGAACCAAGTGCAATGCTTTATGGTGTGCTTGCATATGTGTACATAGATTGAGGAGGAGGAGCTAGTGTGGTAGGTGGCATTTCCTAGGCGGAAGCTGGTGTCTCGGGGAATATAGGCATGATGGGCCGAGGTGGCAGCTTCCCAACATCAATCAAATTGTTCTCTGCCTTCACCACTATGATGTATGCATCCAAAAATGTTGATCCGCCAAGGGATTGAATCATCTTGAAAATATCGGTATTAATGGATTTCGGGTAAAAAATAAATGCCAAGTCAGGTGGTGGGAAAATTGTAGCTTGAATTCTTTGCCAAGTTATATGGAATCAGGCATTGAAGTCAATCAGGGCCTTGTACGGGGCCCACTTGATGGTCTCTAGCTAGTGATATTAAGAAGATCTATCACCATCCTTTGAGAATCTCTCAAAGAGGGGATCTCCGAGCTGATCCCATGTACCGATGGAGTTAGCCAGTAGAGTGTGATACCAGTTTGACGCTTTTCCTCTGAAAGAGGCTGTGAGCAACCTTAGCACTATGTTTTCATCTATTACTCCATACGCCAGAGACACATCTACAAAATATTGTAGATGTTCAGATGGTGTTCTCGATCCATCTCTAGTAAATTTAGGAGTAGACTTGAGGGAAAAGACCGGAATGGGGGCCCAAATGACAAGTGCTACTAGGACAACAAGAGGACTCCCAGTGTCCAAAGCCACATAATTTTGGTTTACAATAGGCAAAATAGTTGGTGGGGGGTTTGAGATGTTTCTATGATGGGTTCTAGTTGGTATTGACCCTAGTGGAGGTACCAACAAACCAGGATGGTTTACTGTTTGGGATCTCGTGATAGGTCGATGGCTCATGAACTTGCTTAAAGCTTAACCATATTCCCTTTTGTGATCCCACCGAGTCTGCTAGAAAAATAAATATTGATACCAAAATTTGGCAACGTAACAACCTCTTATGGGAAACTCAGTTTTAGGGGGGGACTTATTGCCCCAAACTGAGTGACCTCTGGATTTTAAAGAAGTCAACTTCTTCTATACCTGGGGTTTTGAATGAGAAAAAGAAGCACATATAAAATAAAAGATCTAACTGAAGGGGAAAAAATGCATGGATCTAGAGACCCAACAGTGCGGAATACATTCCCTTAACACTAATACAACAGAGGAGAAGAGCATAAATAGGTTTCAATAGAATTCTAAAACTACTTGAGATGAATACATGCATGTAAAATAGATAACAAAAATTAGCATTCACAGATTGACACAAGATATACGTGGGAAAACCTTTCTAGGTAAAAAACCCACCACACAAAGTCCAGACAATTTGTATTACAGTAACAAAATAGTTACATACAAAATTACAGTCTTCTCTGATCAGCTCACAACAGTCACTTCCAGAATTATCTCACTATTACAACGTTCTCCCAAAACATGCAATTCAAACTTAATCATCCCATGCAATATGTCATCAACTTCCTTAAGTCAAATGTTGCATTCAATTCTATCAGTCAACCGCCGATCACAAGTTACATTCATCTCTGATTCAATCACACCCATGATTTTCCCATACGAATCTTCCTACATCGAGCCACCCATGCATTAATGCCTTCACCCAAATCGGGTCCTATTCGCCACCCTGAGTTAGCCTGCACCTGCTACAATTACTCTTTTGGTCTCTGTCCAATCATCGTTCAGACACCTAGCCACGTGTCCATACCTCATTCCCTATCTGCTTTTGACACCGATTCCAACACAGTTAAGACTAGCCACGAGCTCGAGCAAGCTCTCCAAGTCTTTATCGTGCTACCGTTGAGCTCATTCGACCAGCTCATGGAATGGCGGTAAGTCAAACGAGCTTATCTGAGATCTTATTGCTCTACCACCGAGCTCGATCGACTAACTCGTGGTATGGTAGTGAGCTCATCCAAGCTCACATCGACCATACCCACGCTACCACAACACTACCCGAATCACCCTACGGTATAGCAGTGAGCCCATCCGAGCTCACCAGCATCTCCTCCGAGCTCATCAGTCTCGCCATCGAAGACACCACCGCGCTACTGCTGCAGTAATTGGACATGATCGTGGTGTGGCGGTGACTGGTTAGTGGGACCATTGACGGTCTTATCGCGCTATCACGGGGGCCGACAGGCCACCCCGCAGTAAGGCGGTAACCATCAGCCAGATCGTTGGTGGTCATACCGCAACCACCATGGTTAGTCTCTTAACTAGCTATGGTAGGGTGGTAATTGCCAGACCTAGCCATAGGTGGTTTCACCACACTATTGTGGTGAGTGGACCCACCGCTTGTGGTATGGTGGTAATTGTCGGACCCGACCGTAGGCGGTCTCACCGCGGCCACCGCGATCGGTTGCATAACCGCTCGCAGTATGGTTGTGATCGATAAGGCAAGCCAAAAAATGCCAACCATGGCCACCGCAGCCAGGGAACAAACCACAAGTGGTAGGGAGGTAACCATCAGGGCCATCACTGTGGTACCACCAAGGCAAGAAAAAATCCAGGCATGGTATGGCAGTAAACTGCAGAAACACCAGAATTTCACCAAGTCATTAAAATAGGGATTTCAAGCTAGAAGTTGAGACACATTTTCTCAACAAGCTCCCACTTGGTGAAAACTTCCAGCTTCCCCATGACTTAAAAATTATTGTCTGTCATAGGCCCCAAGGCCCATTGATTCTGTGCACCACCTAGACTTGTCTGTGCTAACTGACTTTGTCAAAGCATCTGCAACATTCTTCAAGGTGTCCACCTTTTCCAGATTGACCTTGCCATCTTCAACCATATCCCTTATGAAATGATATTGCACATCAATGTGCTTGGTCTTCGCATGAAAGGTCAAATTATTTGCCAAACAAATGGCACTTTGACTATCACAGCTAATTGAAATCTTCCCAGCATTGAATCTGATGTCTGAACACAAATAGTTTAACCAAACCACTTCCTTGTAGGCATGAGTTACAGCCATGTACTCTACCTCTATCATGGATAACGTAACTACAGCCTTTCACTTGCTCATCCAAATGATTGCTCCACCATTCAACATGAAAGTCTATCCACTAGTGGATCACCTGCTGTCAATGTCCCCTGCCCAATTTGAATCAACATAACCTTGGATGCTGAGAGATCTATGTGATGCAACCAAATTGCCATGGTAACACAGTGCAAAATCTGAAGTCCCCTTCAAATACCTGAATACTCTCTTCACAACATCCCAATGTGATCTTCCCGGATTTTCCATAAATTGGCTTAAAACTCCCACTGCTTGGGCAATGTCTGGTTTTGTACAGACCATAACATACATTAAAATGCCAACAACACTTGCATAAGGCACACTGGTCATGTCCTCCATCTCAATAGAAGACTTTGGGAAGTTTTCAACAAACAAATTAGTTCCATGCATGATTGGAACAACAAGCTGCTTGTAGTCATTCATGCTAAACCTCTCCAAAACTGTCTTCACATACTTACTTTGACTGACCCAAAGCTTTCTGCTTGTTCTGTTCTTGGTAATCTCTATTGCGAGAATGTACCTAGCTGCACGAAGATCTTTCATTTCGAACTTTGTAGACAACTGAGATTTAAGATCAAAAATCATAGTCTCGATATTTCCAATGAATAACATATCATCCACATATAGGGTAATAACAAGCACACGATCATTCTCAAATTCGTAATAAATGCAATGATCAGATTTTGATCTTACGAATCCAATTGACAACATAAATGTGTCAAATTTCTGGTACCATATTCTAGGAGATTGTTTTAAACCATAGAGAGATTTATTCAACTTATAGACCAAATTTTGTTTACCTCTTTCAAAAAAATTATCAGGCTGGGACATGTAGATTTCTTCTTCCAACTCACCATGGAGAAATGTTGTCTTCACATCCATCTGCTCAATTTCAAAATCAAACACAATTGCTAAAGACAATACAAATCTAATGGATGTCAACTTTTCTACAGGAGAAAAAATCTCTCCATAATCAATTCCCTCAATTTGAGAAAAACCCTTTGCAACCAACCTAGCCTTATACTTTTCAACACTGCCATTAAGACCTATCTTCCTTTTG
Organism: Sequoiadendron giganteum; assembly: GCA_007115665.2. NCBI lineage: Eukaryota > Viridiplantae > Streptophyta > Pinopsida > Cupressales > Cupressaceae > Sequoiadendron > Sequoiadendron giganteum. Next base: position 265,053,653 of record CM021110.1, on the reverse strand, counting down.
AATATTTACTTGCAGCCAACAGGCTTTCGCCCTCTAGGCAGTGGTACCAAGTTCCAGATATCATTCTTTTTCAAAGAATCCATTTCTTCATTCATGGCTTCCAGCCAAGACTTTGAATCAAACATGCTAATTGCTTCTTTAATAGTCCTAGGTTCATCAGTGCTGGTAATTAAAGCATAGGGATAGTTTGAATCTAGCATAGAGAAACTATACCTATCAAGTTGCCTTTTTTCTCGTGTAGATCTTCTTATAGGCTGAGGTTGTTCTTCATCATCAGAACTTCCAAAGCTGCTTGAGCTCTCCTCAGTCTCAGGTACACCATGTAGCTCTTCCCTTTTTGGAGTTTGGGGAATTTCAACTGCATCTTTGTTCTTGTCACTCTAATTTGTCTCAAGCTGCTGATCACTTACTGAAGGTTTTAGGTCATGAAATATCACGCTTCTACTGTACAAAACCTTCTCAATAACAGGGTTCCAAAGCTTGTATCCTTTCACACCAACTCCATAGCCAATGAGAATACATTTGACAACCTTGTTATCCAATTTAGATCTCTTTTCATTTGGAACATAGACATATGCCTCACAGCTAAACACACGGACATGCCTCAAAGAGGGCTTCTTACTAGACCATTCTTCCAAAGCTGTCTTGTCCACAAGAGTTGAATAAGGAGATCTATTTAATAGATAACATGCTGTAGCCACAACCTCAACCCAAAAATTCTGCTCCAGACTAGCACCACTCAACATACTCCTTGCTTTTTCCATCAGTCCTGTTTAACCTTTCAGCAACTCCATTTGGCTGTGGAGTGTAAGGCGTTGTCTTGTGCCTTTTAATTCCATGATCAGTACAATACCTTTCAAAATCTGCAGAACAAAATTCACCACCATTGTCTGTCCTCAAACATTTGATTTTTCTTCCAGTCTGATTCTCAACTAAAGATTTAAATTCTTTAAACCAACTGAACACTTCTGATTTACTTTTAATGAAGTATACAAATGCCCTTCTCGAACAGTCATCAATAAAAGAAATATAATATCTAGACTTCAATAATGAAGGAACATTAACTAGACCAAACACATCAGAATGAACATAATCCAGTATACCATAAGATTTGTGAGGACTAGAATAAAAAGAAACATGTGCTGTTTTCCATAGATACAATGTTCACAAAAATCGAACTCAAGGTTACAATCATCAAGCCCTTCTACAAAAATTTTATTCTTCAAGGTTTTTAAACCTTTCTCACCAATGTGACCAAGTCGGTGATGCCACAACATAATCTTCTCAGCTGGGAGTTTTACCTCCATAGCATTTGCAGCTAGAGAAGAGTCTTCATCTTTCTCTACAGGTGCATCAATGCATGGCTTTACAGAGGCACTATTGCAAAGAACAGGTCGTGCATCCAGCTTGTACAGAGTGCCCATACGAACACCCTTAGTTAGCACCATTGCACCTCTAGCCATTTTACATCCCTTACTTGAAAAAAAAACTTCCACACTAGCATCATTTAACTTACTAACATAGAGAAGATTTTGAGCCAGACTTGGTATGTGAAGTATGCCACCAATACCTTTGACTCTCCTATCAGGAAACTGAATTCTGACTCTTCCTCTGCCAACTATCTCCAACGTTGAATCACTTGCCAAGTACACCTTTCCACAATCATACTTCTCGTATTTAGAGAACCATTCTCTATTGGACGTCATGTGAAAAGAAGCACCTGAGTCAACCAGCCAAACATCATAAGATGCCTGACTTTTCAAGGCTACTGCAATGAAGGCATCTGCATCACTTTGAGAAGATTCATCGTCAGAAGCATTCTTCTTCTTCTTCTCCTTGTAGTCCTTCTGGATATGTCTAGGTTGCCCATAATTCCAGCATCTCACCTTGAACTTTTTACTAAGAGACTTTGATCTCCCTGCAGATTTGGATTTCGACTTCTTGTCCTTCTTCTTTCCTTTCTCCTTTTATCTACCTCGAACAACAAGAGCCTCTTTGGCCATCTCTGAATACTTCCTTTGCATCTCTTCAGATAGCAATGAGGCAACAATGTTTTCCATCTTGAAAGAAACGGTAGTGCTTCCAATGGCCATCACAAGATGGTCCCAACTATTAGGTAATGAGCACAACAGGAGCATGCAACAATCCTCCTCCTCTATTTTTACACCTACAGATGCCAGCTGAGTAACACTCATGTTAAACGAGTTTAGATGGTCTGCAATAGATGCACCTTCTTCCATCTTCAAGGAGTACAACTTCTTCTTTAGGAATAACTTATTTACCAGAGACTTTCCCTGATAAATGTCACCGAGCTTCTTCCATAATGAAGCTGCAGACTGCTCCTCTTGGATGTTCAAGAGTACATAATCAGCTAGACTCAATCTTATCAAACCTCTTGCTTTTCTATCAACAAGATCCCAAGCTTCTTGCGTTGTACTTCGTGGATTAGTTCCAAACACTACAATCCAGAGGTCTCTATCCACAAGCAAGTCTTCTATCTTGAGTTTCCATAACTCAAAGTTACTGCCATTGAATTTTTCAATGTCTACTATACTAGATGTACTCACCATCTCAAACAAAAACAAGTTTTAACAATGCAAGACTCCCATTGAAACAATATTAGCACAAAAAACTAATCTTTCCTACAAGGATAACACAACTGGCCAAGCTCTGATACCACTTGAAGGGAAAAAAATGCATGGATCTAGAGACCCAAAAGTGTGGAATACATTCCCTTAACACTAATACAACAGAGGAGAAGAGCATAAACCAGTTTCAATAGCATTCTAAAACTACTTGAGATGAATACATGCATGTAAAATAGATAACAGAAATTAGCATTCACAGATTGACACAATATATATGTGGGAAAACCTTTTCAGGTAAAAAACCCACTACACAAAGCCCAAACAATTTGTATTATAGTAACAAAACAGCTACATACAAAATTACAGTCTTCTCTGATCAGCTCACAACAATCACTTCCAGAATTATCTCACTGTTACAACGTTCTCCCGAAACATGCAGTTCGAACTTAATCATCCCATGCAATATGTCATCAACTTCCTTAAGTCAAAGATTGCATTCAATTTTGTTAGTTAACTGCTAATCACAAGTTACATTCATCTCTGATTCAATCACATCCATGATTTGCTTGCATCGAGCCACTCAGGCATTAATGCCTTCACCCAAATCAGGTCCTGTTCGCCACCTTGAGTCGGCCTGCACCTGCTGCAATTACTCTTTTGGTCCTTGTCCAATCATCATTCAGACACCAAGCCACATGTCCATACCTCATTCGCTATCCGCTTCTGACACCGAGTCCAACTCAGTCAAGACTGGCCCCTAGCTCGAGCAAGCTCTCCAAGTCTTTATCGCGTTGCCGCTGAGCTCATCCGACCAACTCACAGTATGGCGGTAAGTCAACCGAGCTTATTCGAGCTCTTACCGCTCTACCACCAAGCTCGATTGACCAGCTCTTGGTATGGCGGTGAGCTTGTCTAAGCTCACACTGACCATACCCGCACTATTGCAACACTACTCGATTTGCCCTACGGTATAGCGGTGAGCCCATTTGAGCTCACTGAAATCTCCTTTGAGCTCGTCTGTCTCACCACCAAAGACATCACTGCGCTACCGCTACAGTCATTGGACATGACTGCGGTGTGGCAGTGACCGATCAGTGGGACCACTGACGGTCTTACCGCGCTACCATGGGGGCCGACAGGCCACCCCGCGGTAGGGCGGTAACCATTAGCTAGACCGCTGGTAGTCATACCGTGGCTACTGGGGTCAGTCTCTTGATTGGCCACGGTAGGGCGATAACTGCCAGACCCAACTGTAGGCGGTCTCACTGCGCTACCGCGGTGAGTGGATCCACTGCCTACGGTATGGCGGTAACCGCCGGACCCAACTACAGGCGGTCTCACCGTGGCCACCGCGGTCAGTTGCATAACTGCCCGTGGTATGGCGGTGACCAAGAAGGCAGATCAAAAAAATTGAACCGCAGCCACCATGACCAATGAACAAACCATGAGCAGTAGTGAGGTAACCGTCAGGGCCATCACCGCGGTACCGCCAAGGCAAGAACAGAGCCATGCGCGGTATGGTGGTAAACTACATAAATTCCAAAATTTCACCAAGTCATTAAAACAGGGATTTCAAGTTGGAAGTTGAGACACATTTTCTCAACACTAACTAGGGCTATGCACCAAATTTAGATGTAAAGCATAATAGACCTATCTTAAGAATTTGGTCTAAGGGCTCGCTCAAGCAGTCTTCTATGTTCAAAATAACCACTGATTAAATAGAAAGACTCGAGTAATTTATTTCATAACATAAAACAAGTTGCATAGGGTTTCACTTTATAGAAAGAGTGAAAGACATGATTCTAAATTCAATAATCTATTCAAATTATTGAAGTTGCAAACAAACTACTCAGAAACAAAACAGTATATTGTTATAAATAGCTTAAGAAACAAAAAGGCTAAATTACAAGGGGCATAGTCTGTGAGTCTTTACAGTCATATAACAAAACAAAGGCCTGGTGTCTCCCTAGTTTTCCTACAAGTATTTTTAATATATCCAATCCTTTAATCCTTGAAAGAAGTAGTATATATAGCCAAAGGCATCCATTGCCCGGGAGCCTATAATAGAAATGATTCCTCATCATGAATCATAATGCTTGAAAAAATGATTCACCACGACCATTGCAACAAAAAGATTCCTGAGCATGAACCCAGTCGCCTATTAGCCAAGTGCATCACCTACAAATGATGGCAATGGTTTGGCCTACACAATGTGAACACACGACACAATGTGGCATTCACATCACTTATTACCCTTATGAAGCCATGCCGAAGGGGTACGTGGTGGTATTTCGCAGCTTGAAGCTTGTCCTTGCTGACCTTTGATGAGAAGATGTGATAAGAAGAGACATGGCAATGCTCTTTCTATCGACACCGCTTGAGGGGCCCACCAAAGTTTGCATGAGCGAAGGCCATTTGGCAGGCAGTCGGGACCCAAAAAAGGGTGATATGGAGAAAGGCCCAACACTTTTGATTTGTTGACACACGGGAGCAGGTCAGGGCTCAAAAAAGAAGGGAAGGGAAGATTTCCTTCGGTGTGTGATTCATCCACACGTGATGGTATTGAAACGAGAACACTGAAATTTTGGCATGAAGGCCATTCAAAATTATCGGAATTGATCGGAAGCCGAGTAAAGCACTAAACGCAACTTGAAGGGAGCACGGGGTATTTTAAATATCCACAGCTACCAACCAATGTTAGCATCGATGAAAACCAAAACATAGGTCATCTTCTTCATTATTCCAACAATCTCCCCCTTTTTCATTGATGGAAACATTTGCCAAAAATGAGGTTTGCCTCAGAATAAAACATATGCACAACTTCAACTAACATATGTACAAAACAACTATTTTATCTTTCTCTTTTCTTCTTCTCTTTTCTTCTCCCCATTTGACATCAAGGACAAAGGATAGGGAAACACTTCAAATTTAGAAATTGGGGGCACCTTGTAATTATTTGAGAATTACCTCCCAAGTAGGCTTTCCATCATCCCAAACATAGTTTTCCCTGGAGAGAGTTTTATATAGAGATTCTATTTTTTCCAAGAATTTTTCTCCTTCTTATAGAGTGGATGGGGAAAAATTCATTTTCTCAAGTTTTTCAGGCTCCATCAAATCATGTGATACAACAATATGTTTGGACATGATTAGATTTCCAAGCTGGGCATATTTCCTCATAGCATCTTCCTTTTGCCTCAATAGGATGAAAAAATTATTTTGTAGATTTGAAATAGAAACTCACCCAATATAGTTTCTATCACAAGCAATCTTATAATCTCTAGAGGTACCAGAAAGTTGAGACTCAATTGAGTCCATTAGATCCTTGATATCTTGAGTGGCTTATGGCCATTTCATATAGTAAACAAATAGTAATTGGGATTCTTCATCACAATCTCTTACCTCTTTCAGAGTTTCCAGAGCTTTGTCACATGCAATAGTACACTTATCTTGTAGAAACAACAACCTTTTCTCAAGTAGGTTCAACTCAACTTCTTTTGTGGTTTGCATCCTAATATTGGATGTGTATTCTTTAACAGATTCAACAATAAGCTTTAAATTTTGAATCAAAACTAAAGAGTTGTCAAGGGTAGCACAGGGGTTGTTTCTTGTAGAGATTTGATAGCTTCATTTATCAGCTCATTGTATTTTTTTATACGAATCTGAAGCTTCCTATGTGATAGAGGTTATGAAAGTGTTACATAGTTTCATTCTATCATAAGGTGTGATTTTTGTCAAATCCATAAAACCTGGGTGAGATGGTAGCTTGACTAGCTGAGGTGGAAGCATAGGCTGGATTACAACTTGTTTTGAAAGAAGACATTTAAGAGTATTTTCAAATTATTCTTCAGATTTCTTTGATGATTTAGGGCTTTTGAGAGTTTCACCTTCAGATGGAAAGATTTCCCTATATTATTTTTCCTTATTTTCCTCATCTTCTTTTTCCTTTTTATTTCCATCATCGAATGGGTTTCTATTTTATTTCTCTCTTCCATCTTTATCATCCTTATCTTTACCATTTTCTTTGTCTTTATGTCCTTCATTTGCATCTTTGTTTTATTCTTCTCTATTCCTAGAGGATTCTTGATGTTCTTGGTGTTATTCTCTATTTTCACTGGATTGATCCTTATGATGATGTTCAAACCTCTTACTAGTAGTTTCATCTATGTCTGTTTGAGGGGGAGTAATTTTCAGAGCACTGAGTGTCTCATCAATAGTTTCCAAGACAGGATTGTCCATTACTTCTGTAGCTATAACAGGCTCCTGAGTCTGAGCAATTTGAGATAAAGAACTGGTTCTTGTCCCACAACACCTTGATATTTTCCTAATCACATCATGAGTTTCTTGCCTTACTTTTTCAACATACTCTTCTTCCTTAGTCATTAACATGTTGACTCTTTGCTTGAATCTAAACATTTTTTCAATAGATTTGCGGCTTCTATCTCTGATTGAGTGGAACTAACAAATTTTATAGCTTCTCTTCTCATATTTTCTTCGAATTTCAATGCTTCCTTTCTTCTAAGTACTAACTCTCCACATATTTTCAATGAATTTTGATTTTATGGTATCCATGTTTATATTACCAATAATAATTTACTCGGAAAAGGAATTTAAGATGGTTTTATTTCCTTCATCGTTAACCTCATCATATGGCTCAACAATGGACATGAGTTCATTGACAATCAAATAATTCATTAAATTTTTGAGAATTAAGGGTGGATGATTTCTTACCGGAGGAGAGCCAAGCATGATCTCCACATGGTCAGTTGAGCCTTCTTCATTCTTCTTTGCATGCACATCAATATGGTAGGTATCTTTGTCTACTTCTGTCTCCTCATTAGTGGATATCTCTACATTGATCTTGACTCCTTCATCAGAGGTACTACCTCTTCTATTCCCTTTCATTTGATTCTCCTCTTCAAGACCAAGCTCAATTTTTTCTTCAATAACATCACTCAAATTCATTTTCCTATAAGACTTTTCTTTTACTCTTCTTTCTCTTTTTGAAGCAGTAGATGGTGCAGTAGTAGGTATGTTGTTTTTATTGGATGCCCTGGTACTTGGACTAGTAGGAGTAGCAATATCAACAAATACAGGGATACTTTGTTCTTTTCTTTTCCCTTTCACATCTTTAGCTATACTAGGTACAATAGAGTTAGAAATAGGTGCTAGTGTAGCACCAAAAGATAGCCTTCCTATTTTTTTGGGTCTGACAGGTGGATCTGTAGACTTATCTTTCCTTTTGTTAAGGACCTTCTTCAACAATTCTATTTCTTCCTTAGTATATGCTATGTCTTGGAAGAAAACTTCAAATTTCTTTCTTCGTTTAGGTGCAGAGGCTTCTAAGTGAATTTCATTAGATTTCTCCTAATATGTACCCAATCTAGGTAGAGAGGGGAACTTAAGACTGGCCAACATAATCTCAATGTACCCTTCTTCCAACTTCTCTTTAGTCTCATACTCTAGTGTCTCAATCCAATGAATTATGGGCTCTATTGCTTCAATGATGCATTCATCAATAGACACAAGAACTGTTATCTCCTTATCATACTTTTTCACCAAAATTCTTGGAATCCTATCTCTTTCTTGCATTTCATTTTGAAATATTGCAAAGAAGGTATTTAGGGGATTGTTATGTTCCCTAAAGTCTCCTAGTCTGTGTAGATAATCATTGATTTGATGAGCAACCGGTTTGGTATTATCCCATATTATATTCTTTCTTCCAAGTAGTTCCCTTAGAAAATAAAATAACATGTAGACAACAAGAGTGCCAAATTTAAAGATATGTCTCTTCACCTTTGTCATACTCAGATTTTCCATAAGTTGCAGTCTCAACAGCTCGCAAAGATCAAAATACTTTCCGTTCACTACCATTTCATGGGCTATTTGAATTTTCGTGGCCGATATAGAGTTCACTCTATTTGTGCAGTAGAATTTTTTCCCAATCATAATGGCAACATAATTGATGGTAGGTTTTTTAATAGATTTTGTGGTTAGGGCTCTTCCATCAAACTTGGCACCAGTTAACTTTGTGACCTCATCATTTTTTACTGCTTTCAGGACTAGAATGGCACCAGTGTCACAAAGGCCAGTAACTAGACAAAATTCCTCCTTATTGATAATACCTATTTCATTTACCAGCACAAGATTGTTGTGAACCCTACTTAGGGCCATCCTAACAAATTTTGCATCACTTTCATTAGAAAAGTTTAGAAACTAGTTCCAAACACTCAACTTCATTCGAACAAGGTTTTCATACTCTGTCTTTAGTAATAAATCATCAGTCATCTCATTATCCCACAAATCCTTCAGCTCTTGGTGATCGAATTCTTTGAGCTTCCCACAAATATATAGTCTTGGGTCTTCGGTGGGTAGTACGTTACTTGGAATGTGCGAGAATGCACCCATTGGATCATTTTCGTACACCTTCCGTGAACATATTTTGAAATCTGGTTGGGGCCTCTTAGAAATTTCCAATATAGTGGGAGTGGCCATATTTCTCCAAACAAACTTAAATGAAAATAATTCTTTAATTTGAAAAACATGGAATTCAGATGACAGAGAATACCTTTCAGCCTAAGAACTAGGGTTTCAAGGTATGGTACTTGGAGTCGCTTCTCTCTTGCTTTGGCTTGCACAACTTCTCCCAATTTTTGCGCAAATGTCCTTTTCTTAAAATTAGTAGCTTGATTTATTATTTATCGTTTTTCCCTAATTTTTCATTTATTACTTTTCCACTTTAAAGTTGTTGAAAAATTTGTTACATACCTTGTAGACCAGAAAGAGCTCCACAATTTTCTTGTTTTGCATGATTTTTGCCACAATTTTCTTCAACACCATCAAAATAGAGATTCATATCACTTGTCTTTGTGTCATCACAAGACAAATAAAAAATCAGGGGCTTGAAATATTTTTCTGTGTCTACTCCCCCTAATGCCATTACTGGTTTTAGTTCATAGAAGAGGTATCTACACTAGATGTAGATATAGGACCATTTGTTTCATCCTTATCCTTAGGTTCTTCCTTATTTCTCTAGATTCTTTCAATTTCTTTCCTAACTTCTTTGGGATTCACCTTGCTCATAGGATTTTTCTTTTGATCCAGATTCGGTTTCTTCCCAATATTGCTCTTACAAAATTTTGAGATGTGTCCTGGTTTGTTGCAAGAGTGGCATACAACATATCTTTGATCAAAAGAGTTTGTGTTCATCCTTATCCTACACTGATTAGCCTTATGTCCAAAAATATTGCATGTGTAACAATATCCTTGAAAGGAATGAATTCTTCTACCAGTATTAAACCTATTCATCATTACTCGACTTCTATATTTGATAGTTTTATGTCAAAAATTGTTGCAGACATAACAATTTCCACTAAAGAATCCAACATTCTGACTCATTCTATTTTGGTTCATCATACTTCTACATTTTGTTGCTCTATGTCCAAATTTATTGCATGAGTAAAAAAATCCATTAAAAGATAGATACCTTTGAGCATTAGGCTGTCAGACGAGAATCCTTCCAATATTTCTCCTTTAGTTCTTGCTTTGATAGGCATTCCTTTGGGGTTTCCTTTGATTGTTCATATTGTTGTAGATCAGTTTGGTTTTTGAGCTTTGTCCTTCTTTAAGTCCTAAACCACCTTTATCCTTTGTAGGCTTTTGAGATGAAATTAATTCATCAAGCATTATAGAACTTGTCTTGAATCTTTTTTCTTGTGCTTTCACTTTTTCCAAATCAGCCCTTAAGGTTAGTACTTCTTATTCAAGCTTCATGCATTCATTAGTTTTATTCTGGATCTCAAATTTTTGACATTCCTCAATTCGCTTTATTTTTGCTATTTCTACTTTTAGTCTGGTAATATCCTCATTAGCCTTCTTCAGTTGATCACTAACTTCTCTATGTTTGTCTTTGAATTTTTTATCCGTTCTCTTAGCTTTTTGATACACTCATTTGCTTCCTTTAGATTTTCTTTTAGGGTTTCTTTTTCATCCTCACTTTTGTTCAATTCCTTGAGGGCAACATTGATCTCTTCAGATACAAAATTTTCTTTCAAAGGACCAGAATGATAATTGCTAGCCATGTATTTGATTTCTGGGACCTTCCTCAAGCTACTAGACTTCTTCCGAGGAACCAAGCTCTGATACCAATTGTTGAATATCCAAAATACTAAGAGGGGGGTGAATCAATATTCAACTAACCAAATTAATCAGTAACCATCCAATTATCAATCTACATTTAACAACAATGGTGAAACAAAACATAAAGGAGATCATAACACATTGACACCAAAAGTTTTACATGGAAAACCTAGAATGGGAAAAACCATGGTGAGGATTAGCTCACAATATATTATAACTGGTTATAAGATATTATAGGGCTCACTACTAGGAATCATTGTCCTTAGGAATTCTCACAGCTTGAATACAAAAAGTGGCTTAATGCCAAGATACAAAAGATGTGGCTCACTACCAATAATGAACTGTATAAGTGCACCTACATTGTGTTGAATGCAGTTTTGCTTATGCTCTAGAATTTTGCTCTGGTAGTTGGTACATAAAACAATATCAGTACCTTCACACTATTACCCTTGTCACAAAGCTCACATATCACCTTCTTCTTCTTTCATCGCTTAGGCCATCATAGATATATGCAAACATAACTTCCATTATTAATTAGGTTGGCCTAAATAAGGAAATACATAGAATACAAAAGATCTTGTCGACTTAGTACAAAATTCCAAAATGTGTTGTCCAATGGTTAGGTAAGCCCGAACCTAAAGAAAAAACACACATAGAATATATAATTTGTTGACCAAAAGAATACCAAAGTCCTGTCATTGGGGTAGACCAACCAGATCACAAAAATATGCTGAGAACACATGTATACCTATAGCTGACACACCTGATCAACATATTATTGAATTTCCTCTTATTGTAAAGACTTACGGATCAAGGTACAGATTCCATAAATGGTTACCAACCAATTTTGGCATCAATGACAACCAAAACATAGGGCACCTTCTTCATTCTTCTAACAAAATTCCATTCTTTCCAACACTTTCTTCACAAGGGCGCTCCATTCAAATGTATGGATCAATATCAGTAGGCCTTTCAACAACTTTTAAGGATTATTTGTTATCACCACTAGTCTTAATGCCACCCATTGACTAAAAACCACTAATCCTATACATATCAACCACATCATCATCATTGGGGGCTATTTTTATGCCCTACATACACACCCCAACTTTTGCTTGGTAAAGTCGGGGACCCCCTCCGTTTTCTTTCATTTCGCTGGTTTGATTTGTCATGTTCGTGCTTTGTTGTTCTTGTTTTAATCCTTTCTCATGCCTTGTTCATTTTATTTGTCTTTGTTAGATTCGAGTTTCAGACTAGAACTTGCACTCTACACTTTTGGAAAGTTCAAGTTCTCGTTTCTATCCCTACTCCGATCTCCGTTTCCTTTGTGTTCCTTTTGTTTGGTTCAGGTTCGGGTATTGGACCGAAACTGGAACAAGGAACCTTTCCAAGGTTCTTGTTCTTGGTTCCGTCCTGATCCCGATTCCTCACTTTTCCTTTGGGTGTTCTTCAGGTTCATGTTCCTTCTCTGGTCTCGATCCCGATCCCCGTCTTTTCGTCATGTCGTTTGATTTTGTCTTTGGCTTGTCATGTCGTTTGTCTGTTTTATAGTTGTCATTTGGTTTCCTCTGTTTCTTTGTCCTTCGTTTCTTATCGTCGTTGGTTTAGTTTTTGCATCGTCCATCCTTTTTAAAATAAAGACAAAATACAAAAGAACCAAAAAACCGAAAATACCAAAATACAAAACAAAATAAAAAAGGGAAGAAGTTAAAAATTATAAATATTAAAAATACAAAAAATATTATTAAAATTAGAAAATAAATAAATAAATTTTAAAATAAAATTGATTTTAAAGTTTTAAAATTTAAAATGTTCAAATAAATAAAAAAAATCTTTTAAATTCAAATTTAAGAGATTAAAAAAATAAATAAAAATTAAAAACTTATTAAAACAAAATAAATAAATAAATAATTTAATTTTTTATTTTAAAGATCTAACAGAAGTTAAAAATCATAAAATAAATCTTTTAAATTTTAAAAGATTTTAGAAAATAAAAGAAAAAATTAATTAATTATGAAAAATTATTAATAATTTTTTTCTCGGACGTGGGCTAAACTTAGAAACTAATTTAAAAAAAAAAAACACTTCAGGTTCAAAAATTGCTCCGATCTCGTAGTAACGTTGAGCTCGGGCCAGGGTAGGAACTTGGAACAGGGGGAAATAAAAGTTTTAGATTCAAAAACCACTCCGACTCCGCAAGTTTAGGATCCTGCACTCATCCGGTTCCAACCTCGCTATAGTGAAAAAGAGATAAAGTTTGGAGTTAATTTTTTTTTCTAAAAGAAAAACGCGTATGGGAGTCAGGTTCGCGACACCGTGAGGTTGGACCAAAATAATTGGTAAGTTCCAAGATTAATCCCGATCTCGACACTGGTACTGACTAGTGAAAAGTGGTCCGAAATAATGTAAACCCCACATTGGTGATAGTCCGATTCTTGCATGCGCAAGAGTTAAAAGATGGTAAAAAAATGAAATTAAAGGAACTCATCTCGGAATGCGGGTTTGGAGAGGACATTAAGGTCGAGGTTTCAAAAGTTTAGAAACATGGTGTATCCCCGCTAAACACTATATGAGACGCACAAAATATGGAAGCATAGACATGGCATATGAATTGGTGTACAAAATAAGCAATGTGGTCTCGAGGAATGCTATGATTTTAGGGAAAGAGACTCAGTTTCATAAGATGGATTGTTGTAGAAATGACACAGAACGAGAGCTGTTATAAAGGCTTTAGAATGCTACAAGGATGCACAATGATTGAGAACAGACAAAGCATGTTTTTTTTTTGACAAAATGCCTCAAAGAGTCACCGCATGAGATGTAATGTTGAAGGATATGCACAGATCGGATTTAATAAAATAGGCTTTGAAAATTCTTAAGTAAATCTGCCTAGGCAAATATATATGCAAAATATGGTAGCATAAACGGTTGCAAACCACTTGATAGAATGCCTCAAAGATTCATCGCATGGAATGCAATGTTACATGAATATAATTCAAAGCACGTGGTCTTAGGGAACGCCATGATTTTCGTGTTTGCACAAAACTGATCTAATGAGAAGGATTTAGAAACTTTTAAACAAATGCATGTGGCACGAGTTAGATAGGCATAATGCTTTCAAAGAAATGTGATCTCATGGATTAAAGTTTTGCTGGGCTTGTAAAACCGAAATGGTGAAAGGCTTTTGAAACTCTCAAGAAAATGTAATTGGTAGATGTAAAGCCAAAATTTCGCGCCCTTTGCCAACATCCTCCAACCCTCACTAAAATGGGAGTTTTGGAATAGGATATGAGCATCCATCAAAATGCAAAATGCATAAAGAAGTCAAAGCACAGACAGAGGGCTTCAAATCGTGAACCGTTTGCAGACACCTCAAAGAATTATCATTTCTTGGGAATAAAATGGTTACCGGAGGTACATGAAATGGATTTTGTAAATGAGGTTTTGAAATCCTTCGAGCAATTTCAACTGGTAGTTGTGAAGTCTTTATTGACACTTCCCTTACCCACAACCATATAAAAGTAATGGAACGACATTTAAGTGCCTGAGAGACAAATACAAAATGTGAAGGCAGATAGTGGAAGCATAGGGTATGTGAACTTTTTTGACAGAACGCCTCAAGGAGATCTCATCCTTGGAGTGCAATAAACTGCTTGAGTAGACATGCATGCAAAATGAGGAAGCATGGAAGTGGCATGTGAATTGTTTGACCAAATGCACCAAAGAGATGTCATCCTAGAACCTTAATGTGCAGAGAGGAGGAATGATTGAAAAGAGACGGGGGTCGTTCGACATAAAGCCTCAATAAAATGTGGTCTCACAGTTTACTGTGATTGTGGGATATGCACAAATTATATTTGTTGACAAGTCTGTAGAAGCTTTGAAACAAAAGCTATCAGAAGGTGTAAGGCTGAATTACTCAAACCTTTGCCAATGTCATCTTGTCTGCGCCATATGGGAGCTTTAAAACAAAGGTTTGAATAGTCATAAAAAACGTAATTGAAAAGGATCTTTAATTTGATATTATAATTACAATTGCCTTGGTAAATACATGGTTTATTTCAATTGCAGAGATTTTACCCATGAAGTGAAATGTTTGCTAGCTATGCATAAAATGGATTTGCTGTTAAAGATCTTAAATTATGAGAAAAGACAATTTTAAAGAGGACACAAGTGGTAAAAGAAGTTTTCTTCTCTTGAACTAAAATGGTTGTAGTATCTGTAGACATGTAAAATATACATGCACTTGTTTTTGATCATATTAACATTGTTTCATCTTGAATCATACTCTCAGCTTGTCAACACCTTTCATCACATTGTTTTATTTATTTAATTAGGTCTTTCTCCTCTGCTGATTAAATTAATCAATTTAATTTAATTAATTCTTAATACCTCTTTAATTAAATAATTTATCTTATTTGATTAAATCCCTAAAGTCTTCTTATTAAATTGAATAAATTAAACATTATTTAATTTAATCTAACATTATCCCCTTTAGTTAAATAAATCAAAATCATTTATTTAATTAAACCCTTCCTCTCAATTTGATTTAAATCAACTCATAAATTTAAGTCTAAATTGTCACATCTCCTAAATTCCTCATTAAATTAATTAAATCTTGATTAATTTAATCTCAATCATTAAAATCCTCTAGAGAATGCAACTTGCACAATAAATCAATTACTTTGATTTATTTAATTATCTATTTTCCCTCACAAGGCATCAAAAGGGAATATTCCCTCATTTGAATTCAAAAAGGCCAAGTGGACTTAGTCCTTCCAACAAGGCATTCAATGCCTCTTACATGTCCTTGGCCTTGAGCCAAGTGACATTAACTCCATTTCTCTTTCCTTCTCACATGTCACATTCAAATTTTAAATTTGAATCCAATGGCATTTATCATGCACATTGACCAAAATGTGCTCATTCCTCAACCATTCACATCTTGACAAGTGACACTTAACCATTGGATGTTGAATGATCCCACATTGCTTATTTCTACTCTCTCTTCCATTTTGGAAATCTATAAATGAGAGACTCTTCCTCTCATTAAATCATCCACAATTTGAGTAAACTTACTATATTCAAATCCATCATCATCCAAAACCATATGCAAAGTTACTCTCTTCATATTGAGAGCCAATTTTGCCCATTTTAAATCAACCATTCATCATTTTTCAATATTTGCAACAAAGTTATGTTCAAATCTCTTTGGAGATTTGAACATTTCTCCATCATATACCATTGCTACTTAGGAATTGGGAAAGGGCCAATTGCAACACTTCATTGGAACCAATTCCTCCATAAAATCATCATGCTATTAGCTTAATTAGAATTGTATCTCTTTTGTTTCAAGTTTATTGTGTTCTTCATTTTCCTAGTTTAGTTTGAATAGATGGATTTTATGGGGAGTCTCTCATACTTGTTTGCATGCATATGATCCAACAACTAATGTGTTTGGTTGCTCTTGTGCATATGTAGGTTTAGGGGTTCACATTTTGGCACTAGAAGGAGGGCTTGAATCGAAAATTCAATCATGTTTTTCAAAAATTTCATGATTTCTAACTTTTTTTTTACAGACACAACAAACTCAGCCATGCGGTGCTATATTGCACCACTTTCAGCAGCGTGGTGCAATAATTCGCCGCTCCTAGGGGCACGACGCTATACTGACCCGCGCTTAATTCCCAAACCTCGCCGCGTTTTTGTCCCCACCTGTC
Source organism: Sequoiadendron giganteum (assembly GCA_007115665.2). NCBI lineage: Eukaryota > Viridiplantae > Streptophyta > Pinopsida > Cupressales > Cupressaceae > Sequoiadendron > Sequoiadendron giganteum. Next base: position 265,037,209 of record CM021110.1, on the reverse strand, counting down.
ATTTTTTCAAATCTCCAAACTCCACCGTGCCCACCCCACGCGGTGCAATATCGCTTCGCTTTCAACACTGCGGCACTATATCACACCGCGATTTCTCCAAACTCAACCGCTTTTACTTTCCCTGACAAATTCAAAATTTCAAACCAGGCTGCTTCCAAACTTCACCGCTTTCCTCTGTTGCACCGCTTTTGCACTCTCTGTTTCTGTAGAGCCCTGCCCAAAGTCAGCCGTGTGGCGCTATATAGTGCCACTTTCACTCCAAAATCAACCGCTTTTACAAACTGCTCTGCAGCAAACCAGTGGGATTTAAAATTGACATGTTCTTATTAAATTTAGTTTTTTTTAATCTTTGACCTTGTTTTCTATCTTTTTTCTCTTTGGTTTTCTGTCATTTTTTGTAGGTTGAAGCAAAAGAAGAAGTTCATCATGACATCATGTTCACCAAATCCAAGCTAAAATGTTCTTCAACACTCTTTGAGAAATTTGTTAAAAATCTTTGGCCTTAGGAATACTAAATTCACTTTGGATTTAAAAAGAACAAGCAAATCTATTTTTTTATGACACCATGCTCATGCTCATGCTCAATTTGTACAAAGTGTTTTTAAACACTAAAGTGTTTTCCAACACTCTTTAAAGAATTTGATAAGTTCATTGATCTTAGGACACTAAATTTCCATTGGGTTCTAAAATAAACAAATCAAATTTCTTTTCAAAAGTTGCCAAGGGGCTAAAAAGAACTTTAGACAAACATACTAGATTTTGTTTAAAGGGTTAAAAAATTGAACAAGGCAATCTCACATTTCATTTCGTGCTTAAAAAGAACACATCATTGCTTTGAGGTCTAAAATGAACAAGTGTTTTTCATGTTTCGCAATCCTTTTCACAAGTTAATATCATTTAAAATGTGTATGCGCTTCTCTCGCGCTTCATTGCGATCTTGATAATCAAAAACATTTTGGTGATATTAGGTTGTTAAAAATATTGCCTCCACATTTCAATTTGGGCACTTAACAAATGAACAAAACATGTGAGTGTGAATAAAATTATTGTGAGTGTTCTCCTTTTGTTTTTAAACAAAGGTTGATCGAACTACGAATATGTTTATTCACTATTGTTTATCTTAGAGGGCCTGCCTTGTGGGAAAAAGTACTCACCCAAGGGAACGACCCAACCGGGAACACACTAAAGCCAAGAATCATGAGGATTATTTCGATGAGATGGATAGAAATGGACTCTCGCCGATGTTGGATAATCCCCCACGGATGGAATGCCCGCATTAGAACCGTTTGTTTAGAAAAAGGCCAAAGCCTTGTCTATCTTGTTGGTGCAAAAGGTCATGTCCTTTGAAGTCGCCCCACATTATACATGCGGTTTTGTTGTGGAAATGGAAGGTATGCCATGGGAGATTCATGGATACTAATGCTTGGCTGACCCGAGAAGTGTGTACCGTGGAGGGGAGCCAGTGTGGTCAAGCATTTAGCCATTCACACAAGATATGTGCAGCTAGATTCGTCCAAGTGGGAACCCAACAAGATATTGCCGCATCATCCTAGGATTGTAAAAGTGCTTGAAAGAAAAGAACACATTGCTTGGTTCTGAAGAAACGCTTGAAAACAAACATTCACAAGACCTTAAAATTTCAAACCCCTTGTGAGAAACAAATACTCTTGACAAATTTAGACAATCTTGCTTTCCCTAGGGATCATATTCCTAGAGGTTTCTAGGTGCACAAATTCTACCGTCATTTGTTTTCAACAAGGTTAAACATTAGAAAATTTTGCCCTATTTTCCTCGATTTCCACACAATGGACCTTGTGGGATGAGAAAGAGAGTGGGACATTAGACATATAGTTTGGAACATAAGCAAGCAAGTGTCTTTGATAAAAAGGAATTCATTAAGCCAAGATAAGAGGACAAACTGAACTTCATGTGTTGCTCCCAATGATTTCCCACAAGATCAAAATCCCAAAACCAAAGTTCAAAAAGATTAGTCTAAAAGCCCATGAGCAATGCCTTGAGATGCTCCTTTAAGTAAGAGAAAGACTTGTATACAAATTCTACAAAAAGGCCTCAAGGAATAATCCAATGTTGTATGAATTCTATTATCAATAAAATCTTGAACTTTTTGAAAGGTTTGCTTTTCTCCTATAGGAAGTCTAGCATGTTCTTCAATACCGAGGTTTTGTAAAGAGAGTCATTTCTAGGTTAAGGTTCAAGATCAAACTTGTCATCCTCATCCATCTCTTCATCAAACCTTTTGTGAACTCTAAAAAAATCACTCATGCTAAACTTAAAAGGATAAACCAACATCACCCTATCTTGGCTTAACACACTTAGCCAAAATAGTCAAACATTGGAGAAATTTACCTCCAGGATAATGCAACTTCCTAAGGTTTACTAGTTCGCAATTACATTGGCTTAACACACTTAGCCAATTCATCCATTTGTGCAAGTTCCCCTAGGATAATACAACTTCCTAGGGACCACAACTTCACTACAATCTTGTTTGACTCAATACACCTAGTCAAACCATCACAATCAATCTAAGTCATTACAAGTTTAGCATAACCCTTCAAAAGTTCTCCAAAAGGTTTCATTCACTCATTCCATCCATTTATCCCAACACCATTACCACCATATTTGATCGTTTAACTTCCCTAGTTATTCTCTTTTGGGCCTAAAAGGTTAGGATCAAACAATCCCTATTTTTTATGGTCCAAACAAGATCTCAATACAAGAAGAACATGAAGAATATCAGTGAAATATCAACTTATGTAGACATGAGTCAGTTAACCTCCGAAATAAACCTAGCGGGATCAAGCAATCCCCCAAGCAACTCTCCTTTATCATCACAAAATCCTCAAGAGGAGAGTCATCAAGAGGACATCACGAATGAAGACATGGGGATTACACAATCTGAAATGATAAAAATGGTTCAAAATCCAGGGAACCACAAAATTGTCAATGCCATGTTCAAGTACTTAAATATGCTAGCAAGAGGAGAGGTCCAATTCCCTTCCGACCTTGACGCAAGAAATAGTATAGATGTGCCTCTTACAAATGCATCCCCAATGTCAATCAAGAAATACCTCACACCACATCGGCCATCACACCAACCTCGCCGAATGTAAACAAGGGGAGTGCCATGTTTCAAGAATTGCAAAGACATCGCCTTGTGGCTAACAAAGAGGCGGTCATCACCACCACACCGGGTACTTCTGTCCCAGAAAACCCATCCCACTCATATGTCCCGCTCACCTTCCATAACCACACTGGCTCATCTTCATTCCGTTCAACACCAGCTTGTCAATCAAACATACAAACTTCTCTACCACTAGGAGAAGGGGGCTTGTTTGGAACGACTGATGTTGCTAATCCTTTTTTCCAAGGTAACATCCCATCTCTTCCCCCATTTCCATTCACAAACATGTTACCTCTCGGATTGGGTTTTCCCCCTCTCAACATCGATAGTTTCTCGGAACCAAGCAATGTGAACATCACATCAAGTTCCCTCTTCTTTCCCACAACATCACAACAACAAGTGGCAACCATTCAAGCCATTGCATCAATTGGTCCTCAAATATCCCAAATCATACCATCTCAAGGACCAAACATCTCAACCACCCCCCAACAACTCAAATCCCTATCACCACCATAATCCCTTCACCTGTCACAACAGTTGGCATGATTCCTGTTCCACCACTAATCCCACAAAAATTCAACACAAAAAATTAATTCACCACTCTAATCCAAACCCTTCAAAAGGCCAACCAACAGAGAGTACTCAAGCAAAAGAAAGAAGCTCAAGCTCAAGCACAAGCCCAAACTCTAGCTCAAGCACAAGCCCAAGCTCAAGCACAAGCACAAGCCCAAGCTCTAGCTCAAGCCCAAGCTCAAGCACAAGCTCAAGCACAAGCTCAAGCTCAAGTGCAAGCTGAAGTTGAAGCACAAGCACAAGCCCAACAACAGGCACAAGCCCAATACCAAGTGCAACTACAAGCAATCCATCTGCAAGCTTACCAACAAGCCCTGCAAGAATTTCAAGCACAACAACAAGCCAAACAACAAGCTTTATTGGCACAACAACTCAACCAACAACAAGCTTTGTTAGCGCAAAAATAGTTTGACCAACAACAGGCTTCATGGGAACAACTATAGATGGACCAACAACAAGCATTGTTGGAACAACAACAACAAGATCAACAACAAGCGTTGTTGACGCAAATGTAGGCATACCAACAAGATTTGAATGCACAACAGAGCTTGTAGCAAATGCCCACTAGTACTCTTCCCACCCATCAAATACCTCAAATACCTCACAGCTCATTCATTCCACCTCTCGACCCAAGCAAGGATGTCGCAACACAAATCAAACTACTTTTGCAGCAAGTGTTGGACTTACAAGCAGGAAAAACAATGAGAACACCAAGTAACTTGTGCCCTTACCCTTTTGATAGAAGTCTCACCATGATACCGTTCCCAAAGGGATTCAAGATCCCTAAATTTGACAAGTATAATGGAAATGGTAACCCTAAGAACCACGTCAGGGAATTTCAGGTGCACTGCATTGAGGTCGCATATGATGACACGTATCTAATGCGACTCTTCCCCTGTAGTGTGACTGATCCAGCCATGAAATGGTTTTCTCAACTACCCATGGGCATTAAAACATTCGAGGAAATTGTAGAAGCTTTCCTTAAGAATTATGCTTTCAACATGGGTGCGGATGTTAGTTTGGAAGAACTATCCGTACTCAAGTAGAGAAAAGGAGAGCTATTCACATCCTTCTTGCAAAGATGGTGATCCAAATCCAATTAGAGCAAGTGGACCATGCCAGAAGAACAACAAGTTTGCACCATCATAGCCAATCTAGATGAAAAATTGGCACTCTACTTGAAAATGCAATACATCACATCATATGATCAACTGATCCCAAAGGCGCTCACCATCAAAAGAGCCCTTACTGCGTGAGGAGGCGCACCAACATTCACTCCACCACAGGATAACCACCCATCTAACAACTACAATGATAAACCTTGAACATGGTCGAGGAATAAAAATATCATGAACGATGGCATGGTCGATGCTAAAGTGGTCATCAGTGCCCCTACACAAAATACCCAAACCCATCATCAATCACAAAATCATAATTGCAACAATGTGCAGACTAATGCGGTAGTAGCACAGTAACAACCAACTCCCACCAATCAAATCAACAACTTGGGTAATCAAGGAGGACCACCTCCCCAAGGAAAGTATCCCCCCAAAAGAAAGTTCATGGCTCTTGGTGAATCGATTGAGTCCATAATGAAGAAATTGGTCAAAGAGAATCTAATCAAAGTCTCTAACTCAGAGAAATACACGGAACCCATGACCAAACCACCATGGTATAACAAAAATCTCCTTTGTGACTTCCATAAAGTCAAAGGACATACCACCACCAATTGGATGAGGCTAAAAAACATCATCCAAGACCTCATCGAGGATAAGATCATCAATATCGAGTAGCCAATCAGAAACCAAGACTTGAAAATATACACGAATCCGATGCCAAACCACAACCAAGGGATCAATCAAGAAAATAATCAGGGGAACAATAAGGGCAAGCAAAAGTATGCTAGTGCTAATCTAGTCTATGAAGAGATAGTCAGGTGTGTTGATGAAATGGTCATAGTCATAAATGTCAAGGGAGCCAACAATGACTGTGGAGTCACCACACGTGGTGAGAAAGTTACCATTGTCGGAGCACCAGCTAAGATCCCCATTTTTAAGGCCACCCCCTATGACTACAATGTCATTGACCAGCTGAAGAGAACTCTCGCCAAAATCTCCATCATGGAACTATTGAAAATCTCTGCAGCCCATGGGAAGATCCTTGATGAAGCATTGGCTGCGTCCACCATCTCCGCCACCCTTGACATAGAGCAATTCTAGGCTATGGTGGGTAACATCGTTACCCCAAATCTTATTACATTCTCGGACCAAGATTTCTCCCCACAACCATCTCATAACCGTACACTCCACCTTCAAGTGCTCATCCATAAAAAGAAAGTCAAGAGAGTCCTGGTGGATAGAGGTGTAGGCCTTAACATTTGTTCTATAAAGCTCATAAAGAAATTGGGATTCGCTGAGGATTCCATTAATAAAAACAAAAGCATCACGATAAGGGCGTATGATGACTAGGAAAGAGTGTCTCAAGGCATTATCAAAATACCCATTCAAGTGGGGCCGACAACAATGGAAACCACCTATCAAGTCCTCAACCTTGACCTACCATATAACATCCTCCTTGGATGTCCATGGATCCATGGAATGAAGGTTGTGGCCTCGACTATCAAGTTCTCACACCAAAACGAGGAAGTTACTATATATGGGGATCCTAAACCTTTCGCCTACTGCAAAAAATTGGAAGCCAAGTTTTATAAAATCGCCCAAGTACCAAAAAATGATGAAGGCCCATCTATGTCATATATTGACCCAACCAATCTCACTTCCACTTCTGCGACAGAGACACCTGCCATCCTCGACATATCTGAGATTAAAAACATGATCCAGGACAATGGATGTGGCAACTACAAAATGAAAAGGAATGCATTTGTTGTAGGAGAGTTACCACAATCTCCTAGGTCACATGGACAACCTCAACCAGTTGAAACACCTGTCCACACTATTAGGGCAGAACCCTCTGGATTCCGCCATTGGGGGATCTCAATCGAGAGAATGTGGATGAGGAGGACATCTCAAACACATTATACCAAGATGGAAGGCCCACTCCCACCCTACCCATGGACGAAACTAGCAGAGGATTGCAAATGATGTTTGGTATGGGCTATAACAAGAATGAAAGCCTTGGAAAAAATAGTGATGGACGGTTGGAGCCCATCATTGTAGAAAGAAGAATGTGAAACCTTGGCCTTGGGTATACTCCTTCGAGTATAACCATACGTGGTAGAGGTACTCCCAGAAGGGCAGTCAGGTCCTCTCCTCAGGTAACAACAACCACTCCTAGACCACCTGTATGCCTAGGTATCCCACTTGATAACTTCACTTTTGATGTCACCAATGTTTGTGCTAGTAGTGACAATGATGATACCATAGAAGGTCTCCCTAGGCTCTTTGAGGATTCCACCTTGTTAATGATTAGTGCCTCCACATCCGAGTCAAACCAATGAACCCACCAAGTTACCTTAGTACACCCGCAACTCATCGATCATGATCAACGAGGACCACCAATTCTCGACTCATTCGAAAATGATGAGGTGCTCTCGGAATTCATGGGACTAAGGGATACAGTTCCATGTGGGGATCATAAGGTAGGCTTCAACATCACATTAGACAACCAAGCATACTATGGGGAGACAATTGAGTCCTTCAGTCGCTAAAGGAAAATATCGAGAATAAACTCAGAGTTATGGAGTGAAAACCACACTGTGGCACTCTCTAAACACAAAACAGTAAAAGTAGAGGACGCACCCAATGGTGAAAATCTCTCTAAGGCACTGGAGGATGAAGGATTCAATCTCCCCCCTACTGCTCTACATCAAGAAAAGTCAACAGTCCTGGCAGAGCAGTGCAACCCTGTCAACTTGGGAACATAGGCAAAACCACAAATCACATTCTATGCTAAAACACTTCAAACAGAGGAACAAGAATTGTTGGTGGAATTCTTAAGAGAAAGAAAGAAAAAATTTGCATGGAATTATGCCAACATGCCAGGTCTAGATCCTGAAGTAGTAGTTCATCATTTGGCCGTTCACCCCAGAGCGAAACCAGTCAGAAAAAAGTTAAGAAAAATGCAACCACATATAGCTTTGCTTGTGAAGATTGAATTATAAAAACTCTTAGACGTTGGTTTCATACAACCAATTGATTATCCAGAGTGGGTATCTAACCTTGTGCCAGTCTCAAAATTGAATGGGGGCATCCGCATCTGCATGGACTTTAGAGATCTAAACAAAGCATGTCCTAAGGATGATTTTCCACTACCCAACATTGACATGATAGTGGACATGATGGCCGAACATGAGATTTTTTCCCTAATGGATGGCTTCTCAGGATACAATTAGATAATGATAGCAAAGGAAGACCAGCATAAAACAACCTTTACATGTCCTTGGGGCACCTATTGCTGGAATGTCATGCCATTTGGGTTAAAGAACGCATGAGCTACATACCAAAGAGCCATGACACAGATCTTCCATGACATGATCCACAAAATTGTTGAAGACTATGTGGATGACATATTGGCCAAATCAAAGAAAAGACAGGATCATATAGCAACTCTAAGTGCAATTTTTGATAGGCTAGAAAAATACAAGGTCAGACTCAACCCAAAGAAATGTGTCTTTGGGGTACAATCAGGAAAGTTGCTAGAGTACATAGTTTCAATGAGAGGGATAGAAGTGGATCTCACAAAGGTAAAAGCAATCCTTGATATGGGAGGGCCAAGAACATTAAAGCAACTCAAAGGATTACAAGGTAGACTCCAGTCCATCTGAAGATTCATAGCACAACTAGCAGATAAGCAGATTGCCTATTCACACCTGCTCCATAAGGGAGTAGCATTCAGATGGTATGACAAATGTGAGAAATAATTCAACAAAATCAAAAAATATCTACTTACACCACCTATGTTGATGTCGCCAATTGTAGGGAAACCATTGATTCTTTACATCTCAGCAATGACAGCCGCCCTTGGTGCCCTTTTAGCCCAACATGATGAAAAGGGAACCAAGCGGGCGATTTACTATACCAACAGAACAATGGTAGGGCATGAGATCAATTACACATCAATAGAAAAGGCTTGCCTGGCACTGGTATTTTCAGCCCAGAAGTTTAGGCACTACATGCTAGCTCATCAAATTAAGCTAATTTCCAAGATAGACCCTATGAAATATCTATTGTCAAAAGTAATGCTTACAGGCAGAATGGCTAAATGGGTAATGATACTATATGAACATGATATTGAGTATGTCGAGCGAAAGGAGATCAAAGGAAAAGTTATTGCGGACCAGCTCGCAAAAGCTCCCCTCTACATAGACAACCCACTCATATCAGAATTTCCAGATGAGTCTCTTTTCAATCTCAATGTAGCCGACCACTAGAAACTGTACTTTGATGGCTCCCACATGCAACATGGATCAAGAGCCGATGTGTTCTTCATTACCCCGCAAGGAGATTGTATACCAAGATCGTATAAATTGGCATTCCCTTGTACAAAAAATATTGCAAAATACGAGGCTTTAACCATAGGCCTCAAGATTGCAACACAATGGCGAATCATGGCATTAAAGGTCTATGTGGACTCACAGCTTATCATTAACCAAGTCAATGGGGAATACCAAACTAAAGATGATAAGCTTGCACCGTACAAAAAGGTGGTAGAAGGCCTCAAGGAATCATTCGTTGACATCACTTTTGAACAAATACCAAGGGAAAACAACAGAGTAGCAGATGCAATGGCAATAATCGGATCCTTGCTAGATATCCCTCGCAACGTCTCGAAACACGAATTCCTGGTAGAGAAGCTTCTCGTACCCACTTTTGAGGTACCAGAATCGAAATATGCATGTGAACTCATTGGTCCCGATGATCTTTGGTACCATGAAATCTACACATATATGAGATTAGGAGTCCTCCCAGCCGACATTACCCCGAACCTAAAGCGAACCTTTGTCAAAAGGTCCTTACGATTTGTCATCTTAGGAGAGACCCTCTTCTGTAGAAGTGTTGTCGAAACCCTGTTACATTGCTTAAAACCTGAGGAGGCCTTGACTGATCTAACTGAGGTACACAATGGCACTTGTGGTTTGCATTCAAGTGGTATGACCTTGGCTAAGAAGTTGCTAAGAACTAGATACTATTGGCCGACAATGGAAAGAGAGGCACATGACTTTGTTAAAAGGTGTCTACAGTGCCAACACCATGGAGATCTCATTCATGCACCAACTCAAGAATTGCATTCCATTGTTACTCATTGGCCCTTTTCCCAGTGGGGGATCGATCTCATTGGAAAAATCTCACCCACCTCATCTAACGGCCATAAGTTCATTATCACTACCACCGAATATTTCAGAAAGTGTGTTGAAACAGTTCCCATGACCTACGCCATTGGAAAGCAAATATCCAAGTTCATCCTGAACTACCTCATTTGCCAATATGGTGTACCCCAATCCACTATCTCTGATAACAAGACACCCTTCAAGAATCAAGATGTTCGTGACTTGTGCAAAAAATTCATAATCAAACATCGCTTTTCCACTCCATACTATCCACAAGGCAATGGCCAAGTAGAAGCTACAAATAAAACCATTCTGAAAATTCTCAAGAAAATAGTCAATGACTTGGGTCGTGATTGGCATCTGTAGCTAAATCCCACCTTATGGGCATACCACACCAGCATCCGCATGCCAACAGGCCCCACCCCATTTTCCCTGGTTTACGGATCAGAGGCCATACTCCCAATTAAGATTGAGCTCCCATCCTTGAGAATATCTTTGCAAAACCTCATCACAGATGAGGAATACAGGGTTACACGACTGAATGAGCTGGAGTTATTAGATGAACGACGCATGGATGCCCTAAATCATCTACAGGTCTACCAGAATTGCCTGAAACAAAGCTACAACAAGAAGATCAGGCAACACACCTTCCAGGTTGGTGACCTTGTGCTAAAAGAGAATCAAAAGAATGTGCCCAACCTGGATACAAAAGGAAAGTTTGAGCCTAATTGGCTGGGGCCCTTCATCATCACCACAAGCTACAAATCGAGGGCATATCAGCTGTAGACACCAGAAGGCGAGCCTCTGCAAGAGCCCATGAATAGCTCTCACCTCAAAAAGTTTTATGCCTATGAATTTGCAAGGTATGGAACCAAAAAATACAAAAAAAATCAGAAAAAGTCCTGAAAAAATGGTTACCTTGATGAAAATATGGCAAACAAGTATCTTGGTGACAACAAAAAAATGAAAAAATCAAAAATAAAAATAAAATTAGAAAAGGGATTGAAAATAGTAAAGAAAAAAATCATCCTCTAGTGAAAACCACTTCGGTAGCACTTTGGACAAGTACCTTGGTGACAACTTGGCAAATAGGCATTAAGTGTAAATAAAACACTCTCTATCCACCAGGATCTGCATGACTCATCCATCTATCCACCCATTTACTCGCAACCATACCATAGCTTGAGTTGGTGTCCATATCATATTCAACCAATGGTACTACTTGGCATATTCCTAAGGTCAGTTTGTCCTACCTTTAGTGAAGTAGTCTATCGCACCACATTGGGGGCATGTTCCCACATGCATCGGATCAAATTTGTGTATATTCTCCTAATCTTTTCAAAAGTCACTCAAAAACTCCAAAAACATCTCAAAATATTAGAAAATCTTCAAAAGTTCATCATTAAGTCTTGTCAGTCTTTCACCTTGTCGAACTACGTCGTCTCTGAGCTTGAACGTAGGCAAGGTTGATCTTTGATCATCCCCCAAGACATTTAGGTCAGTCCCTTAGGCGTCCATCGTATTGGCAATCCGTTTGCCCATCTAGTCTGCATCTTAGGTCAATCCTTCAAACAATAAAATGGCAATCCGTTTGTCCATCTTAACATCATTGAGTCTATCGTCCATCGAACTACGTGGTCTCTACATGTATAATGTAGGCAAGGCTAATCTACAGATCAGCTCCCAAGACCCCTAGGATAGGTCTTTAAGTTAGTCTATTCATCATAAATCTTGAAAATACCAAAAACATTTGTAAAACATCTCAAAATACCAAAAACAGCCTCAAAATATCTGAAAATCCAAAATGGTGCATCCATTTCATCTCACTTTCACCCGTGATTGTCATCACTCATAATAAAATCAATCATCGCCTTCACCCTTTGGTGAGTCAGTCAGAAGCAAGTCTAGCAGGTTTCAAAGTGAACACCTAATCATCAAAGTCTTGGAAGTCTAAGTCAGTAAGTAAGGAAGTTGGTCAACTCAGAGTGTCAATAGCTTATCACCCAAATTAGTCCCATCAAAACCCTGATCACTACATGTCCTAAGATGAAGCATCAGGTACCCCACAGTAGTCTAGTATTGGCTAGCAGTATGAAGAAGTTTAGCTTGATTGTTTGCTTTATCTTGGTCTTGTTTAGACTTATCTTATTTTTTGCACTCATTCCAAGGACCTCTTGATGATGCCTAAACAAAATAGGTTTAGAGAGAAAGGAATGGGGCAATGATCATTTTTTTTTTATTTGTTGTGCTTGTTGGATATTCTTGTAAAATAACTTGGCAAATAATTGCTTTGTTAGGTCCATCCTAGCAAGGTTTCCGTATGTCAAGTGTGAACAAGAATACTCCTATTTGATTGATGAGTGAAACTCCATCACACTAGGTACAATGCCATCTTGGTCCTTTATACCTTGATGCATCGTACCTATGTGTGTTATCAAACATAACACAATTAACCCTTTGAAAATCCCAACTCCTAGCAATGCAAATCATCATCATCATTAATAATGTGAACTTGTGTGGATCCTCCTTCCATCCATCTTATTCTTCTTATTCTATCTTTACTAACATTTCTATCTAAAATCAGTGTGTTGTATCAAAATATACACGAGACTACCCATGGCCGATGACTCTATATACATCATCGGAATTGTCTACATCAAATAATTATCTTGAGTCCTTTGATCAATAGAACCACTCCTCTTGCATTTTATCATGATCTCGATCAGAAAATTCAAGATTTCCGCTTGATCTCTTGAGGGGGCAGTATACCAGCATAATCCTTCTGTTGGGGCAACAATGGGGTATCTGAAAAAATCGAGAAATTTTGAACTTTTGATCACAACAGTTTATTCTTTGAATCAATGCAACAAGTACATTGCTTCAAAGAGGGGCAAAATGTAGACACGTAAAATATACATGCACTTGATTTTGATCATATTAACATTTTTTCATCTTGAATCATACTCTCAGCTTATCAACATCTTTCATCGCATTGTTTTATTTATTGAATTAGGTCTTTCTCCTCTGCTGATTAAATTAATCAATTTAATTTAATTAATTCTTAATACCTCTTTAATTAAATAATTTATCTTATTTGATTAAATGCCTAAAGTCTTCTTATTAAATTGAATAAATTAAACATTATTTAATTTAATCTAACATTATCCCCTTTAGTTAAATAAATTAAAATAATTTATTTAATTAAACCCTTCCTCTCAATTTGATTTAAATCAACTCATAAATTTAAGTCTAAATTGTCACATCTCCTAAATTCCTCATTAAATTAATTAAATCTTGATTAATTTAATCTCAATCATTAAAATCCTCTAAAGAATGCAACTTGCACAATAAATTAATTACTTTGATTTATTTAATTCTCTATTTTCCCTCACAAGGCATCAAAAGGGAATGTTCCCTCATTTGAATTCAAAAAGGCCAAGTGGACTTAGTCCTTCCAACAAGGCATTCAATGCCTATTACATGTCCTTGGCCTTGAGCCAAGTGACATTAACTCCATTTCTCTTTCCTTCTCACATGTCACATTCAAATTTCAAATTTGAATCCAATGGCATTTATCATACACATTGACCAAAATGTGCTCATTCCTCAACCATTCACATCTTGACAAGTGGCACTTGGCCATTGGATGTTGAATGATCCCACATTGCTTATTTCCACTCTCTCTTCCATTTTGGAAATCTATAAATGAGAGACTCTTCCTCTCATTCAATCATCCACAATTTGAGTAAACTTACTATATTCAAATCCATCATCATCCAAAATCATATGCAAAGTTACTCTCTTCATATTGAGAGCCAATTTTTCCCATTTTAAATCAACCATTCATCACTTTTCAAGATTTGCAACAAGGTTATGCTCAAATCTCTTTGAAGATTTGACCATTTCTCCATCACATACCATTGCTACTTAGGAATTGGGAAAGGGCCAATTGCAACACTTCATTAGCACCAATTCCCCCATAAGATCATCATGCTATTAGCTTAATTTGGATCAAATCTTTTTTGTTTCAAGTTTATTGTGTTCTTCATTTTCCTAGTTTAGTTTGAATAGATAGATTTTATGGGGAATCTTTCATACTTGTTTGCATGCATATGATCGAACAACTAATGTGTTTTGTTGCTCTTGTGCATATGCAGGTTTGGGGGTTCACAACATCAACACAAAAGAGATGTTAAAATGCCTTTGGAGATTTCAAATAAATGCAACAATAGGTGTATGGTTTGCAAGAATGTGAAAGCATACAAACCTGCCAGTAGAGATTCAAAAAGAGCAGAAAAAAAATTCAAAGATTGTACAATATAATGTTGAATGCTTATTTTAGAATTGATCATCATACTATGGGTATTTGAGAATAATGAGAGTGCTTTGGCAATGTATGGACATTCATCAAGGGACAAAGGAATGAAGATTTTATCAGATGCTGCATTCATAATGGTTTTGGAAAAACATAAATTAGTTGATTCAATAGATTAGCAATGAAAGAATCAATTAATTGATTCACATGTTTTGATCTTCACACATTAAATGAACCAATTAATGTTATTGGTTAATTATTCATTGTTACAAAATATACTAATCTATTGAATTTAATGTGATTTTCAGGTGTGCGAGTGGATGGTACCAAGATTAGATGTGGCGAATAATGTTATTTTTTTATAAATTCATGTGACAAAATCATTTTAATGTTATTTTATTATTTAAAATGACATCAATTTTAGAAGGGATTTTATTATTATTTCAATTTTGAATTTAAAGTTTACAAACTTTCAGTTGAAATAATATGGAATTATTGAATTAATTATTATTAAATGGATTAAATTTGTCAATTAATCAATGTGCGTTCCTATTTTGTAGGTTCCTTTTAAATGGATTGGAGTAGATCACAATAATGAAGATAATTCACAAAGCTAATGTGCAAAAGAGAAAATTATGGAAAAGATCATCAAACTGGAGAAAAATGAAAGTATGGTGGGTCTGCTTGACACAATTTCTGGAAAAGACACTGCTTTACGTCATACAAGATGAAGGACTCAAGGTTAAGCTAAAAGTTGCAATTGTGAACTGAAGTCAAACTGGAGGATGTAGTTTCGAACTAAAGTCAACCCAAATCAAGTGAGGAGAGATGAAACAAAAAGTTGTATTGCATGCAGAAAAAAGCTACAACTTTGGATGTATCAGTTAGGGAATTAGTGAGCTATATATTGTTGAATTTGCTCATTTTGGAGGAGTTAGAATTTTTAGGAAAATAGTTAGATATTTTGCAAATTAGTTGATTAGAGTTTTGTAGTAGGATAGATGAAAAAGTTTTTCGTATTCTTAGTTTAGCTAAGGTAATTTGAAGACATTGGTTTCTGTGCACTGGTGAAACTTGCCAGATTTGTAAATGTTGTTTATCTATTTTGCAATAGTAAAAGCAACCAGACTTAAACCTGCTTTAAGTTGTTCTCTGGAGTGATGTTTATTCTGTTAATCATTTGATTTGGAATCTTTCAAGGAATGAAGTTTTATCTCTACTTTTTTGTTCGAAATTGTGATTGGTGATCTGCTGTTAAAGTTTGCACTATGAATGAATGTTTAGCTTTGTATTGATTACAAGTTTATTTGTTCTATAGTTTACTTTAGAAATTCCTTGAAGAGTAACAGGTCTGGCTAACTAAATGAATCAACATTCTTTTATCTCTTGTGTCCCTAACCTATCTTTTGCCTTTATTTTATACCCCCTTGTTAGAGTAGGTTTAGATAGAAGTTTGATTTTGCAGCAACCAAAAATCTCAATAACCAACAAGCCCCTTGAATGTTACAACCTCATTGACCACTCAACAAAACATCACAGCTGAGAACCAACTATAAAGACCTTAGAAGATAGGTGGTTTTAGATCAGTTATTTTTTTCAGGAGAAACAAAGTAGACATATTTTGTTTAACATTGTTGTGTCAATTTGGCCATCAAAAACTCTTTTAGCACAAAATGATGAACGAAAAGGGAGAGATATATACTACATCAGTCGTACACTGTTGGTATGTAGCGAATGATCATGCAAATAATGTACACTCATAATGTATCCTTGTCGAGGTTCAGGGCTAGGCTGGGCCTCGAGCAGGGGTTTGGGGGTGCTAGCCCCATGTTTTCCCCCTTTTTTAATTGACAAATAAAAAATGACTTTGTAAAACCCTAATTCTAGAAGCTTCCAAAAAGCTTGTTATAAGCGGCTGGGATGTATGTTGCAGTATGGGATTCACAAGATTGTAATATGTTTTGCATGGATAATAAAATCATAGGGTGACTGAGTTTCTATGGATGTAGCCCATATTGGGTGAACCACATTAAAATTTTATGTTGATTTATTTTGTGTTATTCTTCATTGTTATTTATGGTTTATTTAATCTTCATATAATTTTTAATGTTTATTGCTCTAATCTACCTGAACCCTAACATAAAATTGTACCTGGTATGAACTTAATTGCACTCCTGTCAAGAATGCATGTCTTACAGTCATATTTTGACACACAAAATCTTTGACATTACATGTTAAATCAATAGACCAAGCTCATAGAAAAGATAGATCCTTTAAAATACCTACTCAATAAAGCAACCGTCATGGGTAGATTGAAAAAATTGGTAATGATTTTGAGTGAGTTCGACATCAACTATGTTGATATAAAAGAAATATAAGGACAAGTGATAGTTGATCAACTAGCAGATGCTCCTACCACATCAAATCACCCTCTTGTATCAGATTTTCTTGATGAAGGAATTTTCACATTAGTGACACCTAAAACATGGAAACTATACTTTAATGGATCCTATACCCACCATGGTTCTAGAGCTGGTGTTTTTTTTATTACAATGCAAGGAGACACAATCCCTAAGTCCTACAAAATAGTGTTCCCATACATGAATAACATTGTAGAAAAAAAATCAACAACATTGTAGAATATGAAGCTTTGCTTACAAGACTTAGAATAGCTATCAAATGGAAGATCAAGATACTTCATGTCTATGGTGATTCTCAATTGGTTGTTTGGAAGGTTAATGTTGACTAAGAGACAAAAGATAAAAAAATTATACCACACAAATAGATGGTTGACAATTTTAAATAGTACTTTGATGTCATCATGCTTGAGAAAATTCCACGGATATAAAAAAAGTAGCTAACATAATGGGTACCATAGGATATCTCCTTGACATACCTAATAATGTGCATTAGTGCGAGTTCTTGGTGGAATAACTTTTGATCCCCACTTTTGATGTTTCAAAATTTGATCTCGTGTGTGAAATTGTTGGTCTTGATTTGCCTTGGTACAAATATATTTATAACTACCTGTTGTCACATAAAATTGTACCCTATTGAAAAAGAGTTTAGTGTTCTAATGACACAATGGAAATGACCTCAAGGTGTGGGACCTTGCAAATTGAGGTCATCTCCGAAGAAGGTCGACTTCCTCTTCTAAACTAAGTGCAACTATGTTGGTCTAACCCAACACATGAAAGTCCTAATGCTAACCTACTCTAACAGACCACAAGGGAAAAGGGGTAGAAAGAGACATGAAATGAGAAAGAAGTTGATGCACCAAATTTAAAGTTTGTTCCTTCCTACTTCAAAACAACTAAAAAACCCACTTAGATATGAAGGGAAATGAAATTTACTCAAACATGCAAGAGGTAATGGTGGTAATAGTTGAATTTTATTGACTTAAGCTTGAAGTAACCTTCACAATAAAATAATGTAAGATTTGCAGGTCTGTAAGAGAAAAATCCTAGAGAGGACAAAGGAAGAACCCATAATAATAATACAATATTTTCCTTTATGGTTCAAGAATAACCAAGATTTAAAATCAAAACCCTAACCCTAACCTAACTAGGGTTATAGAAGATGAAAGCAATAAAAAAAAATGATCTGAATTGCACCCAATATAGAGCAACTGCCAAGCCATAAAGGATTTGACATCTCGAGCACATCCCAAGATGATGAATCTCATGAAAGCAAGGATGGGGATTCATGAAATTCGTAGAAAAATACCAGATTGACATACCTTGATAAGAGAATATAGCATTTAAAACACCTCAAGGAGTAATGACACCATCCAATTCTGAAAAGTAGTATTGAAAAGGCATAAAAAGTGTTGGAAAAAAAGGATAGACAACTAAGAGGGGGGGGGGTGAATCAATTGTTAAAGAAATTAACCTTATTAAAACTTAAACAAATTTTAATCTCAAATATGATAATTAATAGTGAAAGCATGAAGCAACAACACATCAAAGACACATGAACACCAAGATTTTTATACGTGGAAACCTTGTTAGGAGAAAAACCACGGTGGATGTTAGTCCACAAGATTATACCCTGTTAGAAGTATAATGAAATAAATGAATAGGGAATGCATATGCATTCAGGAACACTTCCTAGAGCTCACTATTCAAAGGGAAGGATCACTTCCTTACATAAGACAATCAAATTAAATCCATCTGATCAGGTTCAACTGAGAAATTAGCTTCTACAAAAGCTTGATTATAGTTCTGATTAGGCAAATAAACACTTCTTCACAGTTCGTTCAATCTCCTTCACAATTTTCTCTACACTCGAATGATCTAATATTTATTCACACATCTCTTGCATATACTTCACATACATTCACCGAGCATCATTTAAAATGAGTAAACAATCACTCTTATATATTCACTACATAGATTTACATCAACAACTCTGTTAGCTAGAAATAAAGAATAAATTACAACTATCGGCCTCAATACATCAAAAAATATTAATGCACACCAACCTAAGTCAGTCAAAACATAGTGAGGACCTTAATCAATATCCTTGAAAACAAAAAACTATACAAGATTAATCCATAAGTATCCGCAACATGCTACCACCATCATATCGACCAAGAACATGAAAACCTTAAACACACAAGGAAAAATCTTCAATCAAAAACACGACGATCAATGCGGATGTACTAAACTGATAGAGCATAGTCTAGAAACATCACTAAACAACTTAGAAACATATGCAAGGTGATCCCACAATACTGGTTTACAATTTTTGGGCAAACTGGACACCAAACTAATTATTTTTAACTAAATCTTCACTTTCGGGATCCTATAGCGGCTAAACCGTGACGAATTTGAAGATCATGAAAACTAGGGATTTGTGAAGTATTGTCTATAGATTATAAATATATTTTTTCAATTTTTTTGGAATCAGATTGCACTTATTTTTCCATCTCCTTCGAAAACTAGTTTTAAAAAAAAAACAACATTTTTAAGGAGTGACGCTCACCATATACAACATAAATTTTTTTGTATGAAGGATAAAACTCTATTTTTTTCGAATTTAGATTTGTAACTATGATATCTAATACTTTCATTTGGTTTTATAGTTTTTTATTGAATATTTTTTCCTTAATCAAGTTTCGAAGTCAAACAAAATATAATTCAGACATAGGCGGACTGTATACAACATTACTTTTTATGTATGTATCAATTTTTTTTATTTTTTTTAATGGATCAAGGACATCAATACCTAGCACAAACATATTTTTTAGAATTTTATTTTGATAATCTTCTATTTTTCCACATGTGCAAAATAGAGAGCTTGATTTTCGATGAAAAACCTATGTTTAATCAAACTAAAAAAACAAATACATAATAAAACTAAAAAATATTAAAATTATATTTGTTGGATAGTTCGTTTTGAGGACTACCATCATCTAGTTGGGCCTATGAAGTCTCCTCCATTTTCATCCTCAACCTGAGCTTCGAAGGGAAATTTTTTGGAGTTTTTTGGTGCCAGGAGGGGAGAATGCGGGAAAAGGGGGGTTCTAGTGAACCCCTTTCCATAAGAATTTTTTTTGCTTATTTTTACGAGAAATGTGAGACCTGACATTAAATGGGTTCGCTTGAAGGGGGGTTCTATCGAACCCTATTTGTGTTCGCTCGAACCAGAAGTTCGTTCGAACCCCCAAAAATATTTTTTTTTTGCATGGGGTAGTTTTTTGCAACTTTTCCTTCCTCACTCGAATTTTAAACCACTTTTGTGGGTTCACCCCACAACAACTCACTTCACCAGAATTGCAATCTCATCTTCCAAAAACACCTGCTACAGTAGTTAAATAATTGTAGGAACACAAAAATTCATAACTTCCTCAATTATTGATGCGTACCACTGAAAATTTCAGACAACATATTAGATAAGCTCAGAAAAAAACCCTTTAGTGCATACCTTTTGATCATCAACGTACAAAACTTTTCATCACTTTGACCTTCTTAGCTTCACTAGTTGCCTGCAATATATTTATTACAATTTTCTCAATATCCTCGACATATATAGCCTTCAAAATCACCAATGCTAATAGTGTTGACATCAATGGAAACCACATATCAGCAACACAACCACAACATCAAATAATCTCCCCCTTTGGCATTGATGGGAAAACATGATGTGAAAAATAATACCATCAATACAACTATTTTTTCACATACTTCTCTCCCTTTGATCTGCAGTTCTCCTTTCATAGCTCTTCTCTACCTTTCTTGAATCTTCTCCCCCTTAATTCAAGAGTTTTTCACATTTTTCTTCTCCCCCTTTGACATCAATGGAAAAGGTACACATGCTCTGATCCACATATCATCTGAAACATCTGACTACTCCACCTAAGTAGCAGCCACCACAACATCAATCTGAAACAAGATCTGCCAGTAAGTCCATAGATTGATGCAAAGAATTACATCTTAGTTCATATTAGGAGGGGAAATTACCCCTAACTTGCCTCTTAGATACTCAAAAGTATCCTTAGGAATTTTTTTAGTAAAGATATTTACAATTTGTTTTGTTGTAGGAACATATTCCAATCTGACTTCTTTATCACTCACCTTGTCTCTCAATAAGCGATACTTGAGAGATATATGTTTTGTCTTTGAGTGTAGCACTAGATTCTTAGAAATGTTTATGGCACTTGAATTGTCACAAAATATAGCAATTGGCTCATCATACTCAATTTTGATGTCTCTCAGCATCTGCTTCATCCAAAACACTTGAGTATAATTGTTTGCAACAACAATATATTCTGCCTCAGCAGTAGATAAGGAAATGGAATTTTGTTTTGTACTTAGCCAAGACACCAACTTATTTCCTAAGAAGAATGTACCGCCACTTGTGCTTTTCTTGTAATTTACATCTCCTACCCAATCTGCATCTGTAAAGTCATTCAAAGTAAGATCATCATCTTTTGGATACCATAACTCAAAGTCAACTGTTCCTTTCAAGTATCTGAATATTCTCTTTATTGCAGTCACATGTGATTCCTTTGGATCTGCTTGATATCTAGAAACCATGCACACAACATTCATAATGTTTGGTCTTGTCTTAGTCAAATATAGGAATCCACCAATCATTGACCTATATATTGTTTGATTAGCCTTAGGAGAATCATCATTCTAAGATAATTTGCATCCGACTACCATGGGTGTACCAACTGGGTTTGCATCTTCCATGCCAAAATTTTTTAGTAACTCTCACATATTTGGATTGAGATATAAAGATTCCATCATCTAACTGAGTAATTTGCAATCCTAAAAATAATTTTAGTTTTCCTATCATTGACATTTCAAATTCACTTTTCATTTCATCAACAAATTTCATGCACAAGTCATTATCACCTTCAAAAATAATGTCATCAACAAAGACTTCAATAATCAATTCTTTATCTCGATCCAACTTGAAATACAGATTATTGTCAGCAGTACCTTTATTGAATCCAAGCTTCAACAAGTATTTATCCAATCTTGCATACCAAGCTCTAGGGGCTTGTTTGAGTCCATATAGTGCTTTCTTCAACTGACACACCATGTACTTTTCATTAGTCAATTTAAATCCATCCGGTTGCTCAACATAAAATTATTTTAACTCACCATTCAAAAATGCCAACTTCACATCCATTTGATATACTTTGTAGTTCTTGAAAGTAGCATAAGAAAGAAATAACCTTACAGCTTCAATTCTAGCAACAGGGGCAAAAATTTCTTCAAAATTAATTCCATTTGTGAATATCCTTTACATACTAGTCTTGCTTTATTCTTGATCACTTCACCTTGTTCATTCAACTTATTCTGAAAGACCCATTTGGTTCTAATCACATTTTTTTCTTGAGGTCTAGGAACAAGAATCCATGTATCATTTTTCTCTATTTGCATCAGTTCTTCCTTCATTGCTTCGATCCAATATTCATATTTGCATGCTTCATTGACATTGCTAGGCTCAGTCTTGGATATCAGACAATATTCTTTTGTAATTATTCTTCTAGTCTGTACACCTTTGTTCTTGTCTCCTATGATCTGAATTTCATAATGAATTCGCTTTACATACCTTGGGGTTTTGGGTTCTATTATTTCTTCTGCATTTCCACTGTCTTCTTCTTCATGATTTTCTTGATTCACCAGAACAATTGCGCATTCTTTCCATTATCAGTACTATCTTTTTGGTCATTTGAGTCATATCTGCAATACCTGGATGATCTTTCAATATCCTCATCAACTCTGACATTTGCACTCTCAACCATTTTCTTCAATCTTTTATTGTAACACTGGTAGGATTTTCTCTTAATAGAGTAACCCAGAAAGATTCCTTCATCACTTCTAGCTTCAAACTTTCCTATATCTTCATCTCTTTTAATATAACATCTACTTCAAAATATTTTGAAATGCTTAACAGTAGGTTTATGACCAAACCATAGCTCAAAAGGAGTCTTACTAGAATTACTATTGACATTCACCCAATTGATAGTATACACAATAGTGCTTATAGCTTCTCTCCAGTAGAAATTAGGAACATTACCTTCCAAAATCATAGTTCTGACAACATCTAAATTTTTTGTGTTCTTTCTCTCAACCACTCTGTTCTATTGTGGGATCCACAGAGAAGATAACTATCTTTTTATTCCATGCTCTTCATAGAATGAATCGAACTCCCAGGAAGCGAATTCACCACCTTTCTCTGATATTAGACATTTGATCTTCAAACCTATCTCAGTTTCTGCCAAAGCTTTGAAGTTCTTGAATTTCACAAATGCCTTATGTTTTTCTCTTAAGAAAGCAACCCAAACCATTCTAGAATAATCATCAATAAGCAACATAAAGTACCTTTCTCCTTGTAGACTTCTGATTCTGGATGGACCACATAGATCAGTATGTACCAAATCCAGTACTCCATTGGAATGATGCTATTTGCTCCAAAATGAAATTCTTGTCTATTTTCCCATCTATCATTCCTTTCATATAATGTTAGTAGGCTTCACTAACTTAGGTAGATCTCTAACTGCTTGTGTGGAGCTTATTTTGACAATGTTATCAAAGTTCACATGACAAAGCCTTCTATGCCATAACCGGCTTACATCAACTTGAGCAATCAAACAACTTTCACTAGCAACATTCAAGTGAAAAATATTACCTCTTGTCTTTGTACCTGAAGCAATCACATTTCCTGAGCTTCCCAATATCCCGCACTTACCTTCTTTGAATTGAAGATTGTAACCTTTATCAACCAACTGTCCAACACTCAACAAATTATGCTTCAATCCTTTTAACATAAAGGGCATCATCAATATTGCATTTTCCACCAAGAGAAATAGTGCCTTTGCCATAAATCACAACAACATTGTTATCTCCAAATCTTACAACACCACCATCATAATTTTCCAAGCCTAGAAACTTGCTTTTATCACCAATAATATGATGTGAGCATCCACTATCGATCACCCACTCATCCTTCTCATCAATTATGGCTACAAGATCTTTTTCAATATTTTGATTACCAACTAATTCAGTGGACACTGGACCATTTTCCTTGATAGAAATGAATACCCATTCATCTTTATTTCCAATTTCTTTATCAGATTCATCATCAGTAACTCCTTCTACAACATAATAACATTTCTTTTGAAATCTAGTCTTATCAGGTTTATACTTAGAGACTCTTTCAGGACATCTTGATGCAAAATGACCTATCTTACGGCAAGATAAATATTTAATAGGAAACTTTCCTTTGTACTTACCTTTTCCTATGGCTTCTCTTTTCACAATCAGTGCTTCCAGTTCTTCTAGCTCTCTTTCTTCATCTTCAATCAGTTTCATCTCTTCTTCATACTTGAATGTTTTCCTGGAGCTTTCTCCCAGATCATATCTCTGTTGGATTTTTTCAGATACAATAGCTTTGAATGTAGGCTCTATCTTAGGAAAGGATTCACCAAATTCACTCAACTCAAAGGCAACAATTTTTCCAATCAACATGTCTCTTGTCACATTTGTTACTATCCTGAGCTCTTCAATAGCATGCACTTTTGTTTTGTAATAAGTAGGCACAAATCTAAGTATCTTAGCCACAATATCATCTTCTTCCAAGGTTCCATCAACACATCTAATGTCCATCACTAATTCATTTACCTTTTGTGAGAAAGAAAATATATTTTCATCTTCACTCATCTTCATGTTCTCCCACTTGCCTTTCAGACTTTGTAGCATAGCAAATTTCACTAGTGCATCTCTTTCATACAATATTTCCAACTTTATCCAGATCTCATGTGTAGTCTTCAGACCTATCACATTTGTTATCTCTAAATCTATCAAAGCACTTAGCAATGCTTCTATAGCTCTGGTATTAGTTTTTGCTTCTTTGATCTCATCAACAGTAACAAGACCATTCTAAGGAATTGTGTATGCATTCTTTGTAATCTTTTAGAAAGGCTCACCAATGCACTTCAAATGACACTCCATTCTAACTTTCCACAGAGAGTAGTTTGTACCATTGAATCTAAGACTATCCTTTTTGTATGATGCCATCTTAGATCACCTCAAGTTGTTAGACTTCTTTAGAGGAACTAGCTCTGATACCAATTGTTGGTAAAACAAGGATAGAAAACTGAGAGGGGGGGTGAATCAATTGTTGTAGAAATTAAGCTTATTCAACCTTAAACAAATTTTAATCTTAGATTTGATAATTAATAGTGAAAGCATGAAGCCACAACACATCGAAGACACAGGAGCACCAATATTTTTATACGTGGAAACCTTGTTAGGGGAAAAACCACGGTGGATGTTAGTCCACAAGATTATACCCTATTAGAAGTATAATGAAAGAAATGAATAGGGAATGCACATGCATTCAAACACACTACCTAGAGCTCACTACTCAAAGGAAAGGCTCACTACCTTACATAAGAAAATCAGATTAAATCCATTTGATGAGGTTGAAATGAGAAATTAGCTTCTACAAAATCTTGATTACAGTTCTAGTTAGGCACATAAACAATTCTTCACACTTCGCTCAATCTCCTTCACACTCTGCTCTGCACTCAATTGATTTTATCTTTATTCACATATATATTTCATATACTTCACATACATTCACCAAGCATCAGTTAAAATGCGTAAACAATCACTCTTATATATCTGCTACATGGATTTACATCAACAACTCTGTCGGCCACAAATAAAGAATAAATTACAACTGTCGGCTTCAATACATGAAAAAATCTTAATGCTCACCAACCTAAGTTAGTCACAACATAGTGAGGACCTAAATAAATATCCTCGAACATGCAAAACAATACAAGATTAATCCATAAGGATCCACAACACACTACCACCATCATGTTGGCCAAGAACATGAAAACCTTAAACACACAAGGAAAAATCTTCAATCATGAACACGACGATCAATGCAGACGTACCCAACTGATAGATAATAGTCTAGAAACATCATTGAACACCCCAAAAACATATGAAACAACTCACTTCACCAAAATTGCTATCTCATCTTCTAGAAACACCTACTACCATAGCTGAATAACTATAGGAACAAAAAACTTCATAAATTCCTCAATTCTTGATGCATACCACTAAATTTTTTGGAAAACATACTAGATAAGATAAAAAAAAACCCTTTAGTGTGCGCCTTCAAATCATTAATGTACCAAAATTTTGATAACTCTGACCTTCTCAACTTCACTGGCTGCCTGCAATATATTTATTATAATTTTCTCAATATCCTCGACATATACAACCTTCAAAATCACCAATGCTAATAGTGTTGACATCAATGACAACCACATATTAGCAATACAACCACAACATGCAACAAAAATATCGGGCCATAGTCAATCAAATTTGATCTAGTAGTTGGGAAAGTCGTTGAACTAGAGCAATTGACCATTTTTGTTTGAATGCTGGTCATTGGATTGGAAATGAATGACTGAGATCAGATTCCTAATGGAAGTTTTAAACATGACCATTGATCATAGGAGAATCAAGATCAATGGATATCATGTAGCCTTAATGCAATGATGATTTCCTTAAGAGCATAAGGCATCAATCCACAATGCACAAGATGCATGTGATGCAATGAAAATCCACCACTTGTTGCTTAGGACACGTGTCACACTATCGCTTTGTTGCAAGAAGCACCATCCCATCAGGATGTCAAAGGGACAAAAAAATAGGTCTTGTCGATATACAATATTCTCTCTAAAATTTTCCTTATATATACCTTCATCGCTCATCGAAAAAAGGCTCCATGCTTTATGTTTCCAAACCGCGATGTGAAGAACCCCCACGATGACCGTCAGATGCTTGCCTTCAAATCTGAATCATTGAACACATAAGGTAGACCAAGGCCTTGGGCCCACCATGACACCTACCACCTCAACATTCATCATCTATCATTGATACTATCCATATCACGATGTCGAAAGACCATTAGCAACTCCCTATCAATATCTACTGTCTCTCTAATGAAGAGATTTTGTTGCCCATCACACATTGTGCAAAGGTCTTCAACTCTTGAGAGTGAAAATGTGATGCACAAAACACTCGTGATGATTGTCAGATCACCATCCTCAAATTTGTACCATTCATCTTGCATCACACATTTGACTTGGGCCTTTCAACATAAAATAGCGATGCAAAGAGTCTATGCGACGCAAAGGGGCATATAGGCCACCACGCGTCACGAAAGTGAAATGCAAAGGCCAAAGGGTTATAGTGACAAGTTATGCAAAGGAAATTAGTTCATCGCTCATCATGGAAATGAAGATAATGAAAATTAAGGTTTCAACGATGGGAGATGAAAGACTTAAGTTGTGGGGCTTAGCACGTACTTCAAATTTGTTCATAAAAGGGGGTCACACCTAGGTAAATAAGACTTGGGAAAAAAATATTAGATGACATGGGTAAAGAGGTCAATAAAAACATGACCACCTAAGACATAAGTTGTAACTTGGTCAACCAAGGACTAGGTAGAAAAGTTCAACATGAGTTTATAACAAAAGTGCATGCTAGGTGCATGGGTTCAGGGTTTAAGCACATAAGGGTTTTGAAAGCCCTATCTTGCAAGATCAGAACCCTAAAAGACATAATTGAGGAGTTTCAAAACCTTAAAGACCCAGATTCATAAAAAATAATCATGTATTTCGATAGGATGCACACATAGGATCTCTTTGATTAAATATAAATGATGTGCATCCAAGGGTGGCATAAAATATGAAAATTTTATCGATTTTTGTGGGATGATTGCTTGATAATCATAGAGTCCAGAGGCCTTATCAATCCATTGGGTGTAGAGTCATGAAAGGTGTCAACGAAATTGGGCCTCCCAAGGGTAAAAAACAAAAACATGTGTAGGCCTACACTTGGAGGAAAGCATGGAAACTAGGAACATACATTCCCTTAAGGAGAATGCAGGGTGTACAAAGGCACTTCATGGAAAGAAAAAAATATTACAATATGTGCATTGCACTAATAGAAATCAAAAGAAGGAATTTTCTTATGTCAAAGATGAACCTTTTGAAGGAGCTGATCTCCCTCAAACCATAGTTGAAAACTGCTACCAATATGCATAAACTACATAAAATGCCTACAAGATGAAGGATCAATTCACTGTAAAATTTTCCAATACATGGGAACCATATGATGCAAGTGTCAGATTCATCTAATATTGGTGCCTCAAGTGAAAATACAACTGTAGGGGTGATTTTTTTTTAAGATAGGCCAACATCCAAGAGCAAACCTTTTGTAAGGGGAAGAGAACTCTCCACACAAAAGGATAGGCCAATGCCAACATTGTTGACCTCCTCAATGCATGAACTGAAACAAAAAGAGAACATTTCCAACTCACATGGTGATGCAAAATATGTCAAAAATAATTTTTTATCTACACAAGGAATCTCTTCTTCACGCATCTCAAAAGAAAAGCTTTGAAGCTCAAGCATACAATAAAATTGAGCAGCAGGAGCATCAATCTCCAAAAAATTGTGTGGCTGCTCAATGGTGGATTTTTCAGTGTGTTGGTTCCATGTGAAGCTCTCTAACTCAGTCACATTATCCCTAATGCCAAAGGTCACATCTACATTTTGAATGAAGGCCTCATATTCAACATTACTACATTCAGGGACAACAAAAAACCGACAAACCTCATAATTACATGCATTGATGCACACTTAATCAACACATACCTCAGATTTTTGAGACACTTTGGGTGAAGAATTAAATTCTTCAAGTTATCTCTTTGTTTTAATTCATTCTTGGTAGCTAGTTGCAACAAAATCAGACTCTTGGCATGTAATGGTTGCCACATCCTCTTTTTTTCCCTCACTCCTATGCTTCTACCCACAAAGCTCCTCTTTTGGGGGTGATGATTTGATGTTTAAACCTAAACAAAATATTTCTATAACATCCCAAGAGAGGTCCTCCAACTTAGAATTGTAAACCTCAATAGTTTGGAGATCTTCATCCATAATAATAGGGGATAAACATGTTTTCTGCTACTCCAAAACCATAGAGTTATCTTCTTCCATCAAGCCAAGACCAAGTTGTTCAAAAGCTTCAATTGATCTAGGTATAGCCGATCTATCCTCCTCATCTTCAATAAAATAAGGAAGGGAATCAAATGAGAGGACCAATTCCTCTACTGTATCAATTTTCTCTACCTTTTTAGTGCCTTGTTGTTGCAACACTGTTTCATCTTTAAATTTTCTTGTAAAAAACCAAGACACTCATTGTCTTGAGCATATTAAGGCTCATCAAAAATAACAACCTCCTCAAGGATAGGTTCTTGTGAGGAATGAAGGCTCAAAAAAATTAGGATCTCCAACATAGAGAATCTACTTGATGGAACAAGAGGTTGACTATGAGTTTCAAGGGGCTGATTGGGATTCTTGAAACTAATATTTTGGGCTTGCAAACCTCTTGCACAATAGGCTATTTTGGTACAAAAGAAGGTCTTATAGGGGTTTCAAGAGGCTTACTAGGTTTCTTGAAACTTGGGAATTTATGCTTTCTTACCTCCTCCTTAGTAGGCTATTCTCGTAATGGTGGAGGTGCTTGTTTGAAACTAGGCACACAAGGGGTTGCCTTAGTCTCAGGCCTTTGCACTAGGGCAAGGGAAATTCCATTTATTTCTTGCCTAGCAATAACATCATTTACTATACACTCTTCTTGTTGCCTTCTTTGAGCCTCCAACTATTCTTCATACCTCCATTGATCTTCATTATTTTGCTTCTATGAATAATGAGTTTGATGGAAAAACTCATCATATTGTGGGAAATAACCTTCTTGTTTCCCTTGATAGGCTTTATTAGCTCACTCCTCCTATTATTGTTCAAGCTCTTGTTGCTCCTAGAGCTCAACAATTTGTTAAAATATATCCATCACCATGGGCATGAGCTCAATCACATTTTGGGTTTGAAAGGAAGAACAAGGAGCCTCTTGTTGTCCCCACGTATCATTTAGCTATCTTTTGAAACCAAGCAAAATTCTTATGGCTTCACTTGTACTTAAATTAGTGAGATTATAGGGTTGAATAGGAGAGGAACAAGGTTGATTTTCAAAGTGATAGTCTCTTGGGGTTGCTGATATGAATGCATAGGCATCCAAGAAGACTGAGTAGGACAGGGTGGGTGGTATGTATTTTGAAAAGATTGAGAACCCACAATAGTAGGATTCTATGGAATGGAATGGGAGGCATAACCAACCTGATATGGCTGATTGGGATGTGCAAAGCTAGAATTATCATGACAGGAGGGAGTGTACATATGGTTTCCTCTAAAACTTGAAATTATTAAGCATGGGAAAAACTTCAAAAATTACAAAATAAGGGAAAAGGACTACCCAACCAGAGATTTTGGGTATATACCAAAGAGTCACCCAAAGAGTTGTAGAGTCGCCAACTGTTTGAAGAATGTCTCCAAAGGCTGAAATGTCAAAGAAGGCACCAATTCCTCAGTGGAATGAAGTAAAACCAACACTGCTTGAACCAGTAGATGTGAATGGAGTCACCATGGTGTTTGAAGATATGCCTCAAAAGATAAGATTCATTGAAGAAAACACCAAATTCTTCAATGGAGAGAAGTTGTCCCATTGGGCGTGCCAAAAACTATTGTAACATAAAACTGCACCCTATTGAATAAGAGCTCACTGTTCTAATGACACAATGGAAATGACCTCAAGGTGTGGAACCTTGCAAATTGAGGTCAAGTCTCTAGAGAAGGCTTGCTTCCTCTTCTAAACTAAGTGAAAATGTGTTGGTCTAACCCAACACATGAAAGTCCTAATGTTAACCTACTCTAACAGATCACAAGGGAAAAGGGGTAAAAAGAGACATGAAATGAGACAGAAGTTGATGCATCAAATTTAGAGTTTGTTCCTTCCTACTTTAGAATAGAATGATATGTAAAGAAACAACTAAAATACCCACTTATATATGAAGGAAAATGAAATTTACTCAAACATGCAAGAGGTAATCATGGTAATAGTTGAATTTCATTACATAAGCTTGAAGTAACATTTACAATGGTAGAATGCAAGAGTTGAAGGTCTACAAGAGAAAAATCCTAGATAGGCTAGAGGAAGAACCCATAATACTGATACAGTATTTGCCTTTATGGTTGAAGCATAACCAATATTTAAAATCAAAACCCTAACCCTAACTTAACTAGGGATACAAAAGATGAAAGTGTTCAAAAAATGATTTGAATTATGCCCAATATAGAGAAACCATGAAGCCATAAAGGCTCTGATATCTTGAGCACATCCCAAGATGATGACTCATGAAAGCATGTACAAGGATTCATGAAATTGATAGAAAAATACTAGACTAACATACCCTGATAAGAGAATATAGCATTTGTAACACCTCAATCAGTAATGGCACTGTCTAATTTTGAAAATCAACATTGAAAAGGCATAAAAATATTGGTCCATAGTTGATCAAATTTGATCTGGTAGCCGGGAAAGTTGTTGAATAATAAGTTCTACAAATCCACTGTGAATAGAAGCAATTGACCCTTTTTGTTTGAATGCTAGCCATTGGATTGAAAATGAATTGCTCAGATCAGATTCCCAATGGAAGTTTAGAACATGGTCATTGATCACAAGAGAATCAAGATCAACGACTATCATGCAGCCTTGATACATCACTGATCTCCTTAAGAGCATAAGACAACAATTCATGATGCATAAGATGCATGCAATGCAATGAAAATACACCGACTATTGCTTAGGACGTGTGTCACACTATCACTCCATCACAAGAAGTACCATACCATCAGGATGTCAAAGGGACAAAAAAATAGGTACTACTGATATACATCATTCTCTTTGAAAATTCCCTTATATATACCTTCATTTCTCATCACAAAAAGGCTCCATGATTTATGTTTCCAAACCCTCGCAGTGACTGTCAAATACTTGCCTTCAAATTTGAACCATTGAACACACAAGGTAGACCAAGGCCTTGGGCCCACCATGACACCTACCACCTCAACATTCACCATCAGTTGTCATTACCATCCATATTGGGATGTCAAAGGGACCATCATTAATGTCTTGCCGATATCTGCTTGTCCCTTTGATGAAGAGATCCTACTGCCCATCATGCATCACACAAAGGTCTTCAACTCTTAAGAGTGAAAATGTGATGCACAAAACACTCGTGATGATCGTCAGATCACCATCCTCAAAATATGAGCCGTTCGTCATGCATCACTTATTTGACTTGAGCCTTTCAACATGAAACAATGATGCAAAGAGTCCATGCGATGTGAAGGGGCATATAGGCCATCTCGCTTCATGGAAGTCAAATGCAAAGGCCAAAAGATTATAACAACAAGCGATGCAAAGGAAATGAGTTCATCACTCATCACATAAATGAAGTCGATGAATGTTAAGGTTTCAACGATGGGAAATGAAAGACTTAAGTGGCGGGCCTTACCACGTGCTTCAAAGTTGTTCATAAAAGGGGGTTGTGCCTAGGTAACTAAGATGGGAAAAAATAACAGAAGACATGGGTAAAGAGGTCGGTAAAAACATGACCACCTAAGACAACTTAGCCAATCAGGGACTAGGTACAAAAGGTCAACATGAGTTTATAAGAAAAGTGCATGTTAGGTTCATGGGTTTAGGGTTTAGAACATAAGGGTTTTGAAAGAACTATCTTGCAAGATCAGAACCCTAAAAGACACAATTGAGGAGTTTCAAAACCTCATAGTCCTAGATTCATCAAAAAAAATCATGGATTTTGATAGGATGCACACCTAGGATCTCTTTGATCAGATATAAATGACGTGCATCCAAGGGTGGCATAAAATATGTCAACACTACCTTCATGGCCAAATCCTTCCCCCAAACTTGTCAACTAACCAATGCAAAACCTTTATCTTCCAAGATTCCAAATATATTATCATCATTGACACCCTATACTGACATAGCCTAGATAGTACTCTTCTTAGATGTCTCAAATTGGATGAAGCAGCAACAACTTTACACAAAGTACATGATCATATATGTGGATCTCATTTTAGTGGTCCTACCTTAGCAAAAATTCTCATTCAAATTAGATATTATTAGCCCGCCCACTATGGAACATGATGAATACCACTTTGTCAAGAAATATCGTCAATGTCAAATTCATGGAGATCTCATCCATGGACCAACGTAGGAGCTTCACTTGATTATGTAGCCATGACCTTTCTCTTAATGGGGACTTGAGCTTGTAGGAAAGATTCACCCTACCCCTACAATTGGCCGGAAATTCATTCTCACCACAACTGAATATTTCATGAAATATATTGAAGCCATTCCCATGGTCTCCAACATCACTAAATAAACTGCAAAGTTTATCCTTAACTACATCATATGCCGATATGGTGTTCCCCTTTCCATTTTCACAAATAACATGTATCCTTTCAAAAACTAGGATGTCTGGGAATTGTTTGATAAATTTCATATACATCACCTCACCACTCCTTATTATCCCTAGGTAATGGTCAAGCAAAGGTGTCTAACAAAACCATAATCAAAATCCTTAAGAAGACTATCAATGACACTGACCATGATTGGAACATACAATTGAACCCAGGCTTATGGGCTTACCATACAAGCATTCATACCCCATTGGTACCACACCATATTCTCTCAACTTTGGTTTCAAAGCCATTCTTCCTATTGAGGCCGAGTTACCATCTTTGTGAGTCTCCATGCAATAGTTTATTGATGATGAAGAATAGAAAATCTCTAGACTACTTGAGCTAGAGCTACTAGATGAGAGACATCAAACTACATTATTCCATCTACAAGCCTATCATAATCGTATTCATCATAATTACAAAAAAAGAGTTTGAGTTCGAAACTTTGATATCAATGACTTGGTCCTAAAAGAGAACCCAATGAATTAGCTGGATAGAGGAAAGCCATGCAAGTTTGAGCCTAATTAGTTGGGTCCTTACATTATCACTACAACATATGGATCTGACGCATAAAAAATTTCTACTCCTAAAGGTGAAATTCTTCCAGATACCATCAATAACATGTACCTTCACAAGTGTTATACATGACTTTTAGAGAGTCCAAAAATCAAAAAGTAAAAAAAGTAAAAAAAATTAAAAAATTAAAAAAAGGAAAAAAGAAAAAAATTAAAGAGAATTAATTTGCCCTCTAGTGAAAACCACTTTGGTGGCACTTTGGGTAAGTACCATGTTGAAAATTTGACAAATAGGTGCCATGTATATTAGTTCATTGCTCTACCATCTACCTCATTCTATCTTGATTTTCACTTCATTCATAATAATCTGAGTGTATGCCCCATCATAATAAATTTTTTCTTTCCCCCACATAACCATAATAAAACTTTGTCACACCCCTCATGGCTTGAGAATGGTTGATTTTTTGCATCACCCGCTTTCCATACCCATTCATAATGATGTCAACCCACCTAACTACTTCTATAATAACTGGTCCTATACTTGATTGGGGGCAATCCCCGAACTAGATTTTTAGATGGGATCTTGGACATGACATCAAAGGATATATTATCACAACCACTTACTACAAGTCATTTTCCATAATAAAATGTCCATAACCATAATAAATGTGACACACTCACAATACACATTCCATAATAAGTTGTCCCTTGCTTGGGTTGACACTTTAATTAGACATAAATAGAACATTCTAAAAAAAATTGAGTTCAAAAAATCATGAAACAACAAATGAATTATCAAACTAAGCTCCAATACGAACCAATCAATTGCCTAATAATTATTATCTATCGATATCATATATCTTTATCACTATCATTTGTCATACACAGGTTGTTGCATCATCAAAACTAGACTAGCCATCTTATACGAGATGTCTCATTCTTGAAAGCAAACATAATCTTTGGAATCCTATCAAGAAACACTCATCGATTTGCAATAATATCTAAATGGTTGTTGAATCGTTTGGTCCAATGAGTCTTATCTTTTACTTGATTTATCTTTAGTCATGTTCCTATGCTACTCGAGCATATCTGTAAGTGATTAGAGGAGCGAGGATGGATCATGAATTTTTCTATTTAATTTCTATTTTTGGTTTATCTTGACAACATAAATAGGGCAACTAAGTTGCATGTGTGTGATTGGGGTTCCATTTGGCATAATTAGATCATCCTATGCAAGTTAAAGGTAATCTAGTGCTTTCTTGCATTAGGATCAACATGCTTTATGGCTACTTCCTCACATATTTTGATAAGGTTCTACTGTCACTACTATGAGTCATGACACTCCTTGCCTACAATTTGTCTATCTATGAAAAGGGATTAAATTTCACACCATGGTCTATCTCATACCTTGGTGTACATTATCCATTTGAAAAATAAAAATTCTCTATGATGATAATCATTCACTAATGAAAGATCAAAATCTATCATACCAATCATACATCAATTTGGATCCATTTCATCCCTTTCATTTTACTTCTCCAATCCATCTAACCATTCTTCAAATTTTATTGATTTTTTTTCCAGCTAACATCTTCTATCCATCTTGCAGTCATCTTGATCAAGTGCTATGACACATAAAAACAAATGCATTGATTATATGAACTTACATCCGCAATTATGTTAGAACATAATATATATAACCATGCACATGTTAGGCCATCCATATTTCATAAAAATGCAAAACAATAGAATTGAATCATATTCTATAGAATCATCATGAACATAGCATCATATAAAGAATTCCATGACATTTCATAAGCATATAATAACATATAGCTGATATAAACATGTTAGTGCCATCATAAACCATAGCCATTACATATCCATATATAACATTATAAATATAAGCATATATATGTTGAACACATTGGATATTGAGACGGGGGTGAATTAGTATCTGAAAAAACTTTAATCCCTCCAGAATTTGAACTATTCAACATATTACTTTTTAACCAAATTTAAACCCTTAAATAGATCAGCAACACCGAAAGATATTGCAATTTAAACCTTCAACAATTTCAGTAAGCTTCAATAATAAAAGGTATAGAAAATCTATCCTTAATTAAATCATAAAAAATGAAAAGGAAATAAGAAACAAACATCCACAAGATGCCACTAGATTTACATGGAAAACCTAATGAGGAAAAAACCATGGTGAGAGTTAACTCACAATATAAAGGCCCACTACCAAAAAGGACTTGCAAACTAAGGCACAATACCTTAGATAAAGATACAAAAGACTTGCAAAACTAAAGCAAATACAACTCCAGGGGCAAGATACAAGGACCTGATGAGATTCACTATGTTAGAGAAGGATACAAAATTTATTTAGGAAATTTACAATATTTTTCAACAATTCACTCTATTGATTAAGGCGTTAAGGAACATCTAATATTTCTTCTTCACACTTTAGCTCCAACTCTACTGTATATTCAATAAATTCCACACTCACACTTCTTCACACTTATTCAAACATCTATACCTTTGCAACTGAAATGATCTTGCATATATATCCACCACATTCAAAACTTCAATTAGGTCAACCAAAAGAAGATAAATAATAAACTCAATCAAGTTGGCCACAAAAAAATACTACAGTCCTATCAAAAAGATAGAGAGGACCAAAAAAACATTATTACATATTCCAATGCGATCCCAAATAACTCACACATTGGTGTACACCAAACCAAGTTGATAACAAGGAAACATGTAGATGAAATGTGAAGCACATAACCAATTGGCTCAAAACATAACTTTAATTGAATTTACTCAAAGTGGCTCTAACCAAGATATGCTAGGAACCAAATCCACCTTAACGCAACTTCATATGCTGGTGCAAACCCTTAACAACAAAGCATAAGCAAGATGATAAGCCTTGTTGGCCAGATATCCACAAATTACCCAGAAGATCAACTCAAACATAATGTAGTACCAAGGAGATCAACCAACATTGTGTGGATCACATGGGGACATTCCATGAACATCCAAAAACACTTCTAGACACTTTTTACATACTGTCATGCTACTAATAGCCACCGTAGGCCAAAGAAGAGCATAATAATTCACTCTAGAGACACAAAATGCATAAACAAAAGATATAACATTAACAAATCAGCTTGCAGACCACTTCATTATATGAAATTGAAATCGAGACACTGTATTGACATTGAGAACACATTCACCAAGCTGAAAGAGTAGAGACATCAATGTGGAGAAATGTAGAGCATTTTTGGAGTACTCGAGACAACCAATAATACTGCCAACCTTCTACAATTCATAGAAACCTCCTCAACAATATAGGTGACTTGAAAAGATAGGAAGACAATATCCATAGAGTATAGACTTTGAATCCAAAACTATAAGACCACATCTTTAACAACAGAGGAATGCAAAGCATTCTCCCAGTCTTCACAATAACATTTTGAAACAAAAACATCTTACTCAATTGTAGAGGCAAAAAAAAACTTGTATCAACACATAATTCTTCAAGAATGACAAGAGAGGGAATACAACATACTATAGGCCATCAATAACATCTCTCTACCATCATCAATACTCTAATCCTCATCTTAATATATAATTATGAAAACAACTCTACTGACAATAACCATATACAATACTTCTTTGCATGACATCAAACAAGGCATGACATCCAACCGTGAAATTAAACAACACCATCATACATCAATGACAACCCATATAGAATGTTGTCAATAATGACAACCAATGCCAACCGACAATGTAACTATCTTTCACAAGCATATGCAACAATCTCCTTAGGTGTTGACATCAATGACAACCACAACCAATTCACCAAGTGTTGAAATCAATGACAACAACTACCAATAATCTCCCCCTTTGGCATTGATGGCAACACACACTTTTTCACTCTCCCCTTTGACATCAAGGACAAAGGGCCACATATATTTGCACAAAACAACAATACATATTCTGAATTTAAGGACAAAGGGCAAAATATCTTCAATTGAAATATCAACACAAACTCCCCCTTTGACCAAAAAAACTTCTTCTCAGTACTTTCTCAACTCTCCAAGCTCCCCCTTCCTACCAAATCCCCCTAAGAGGTAGTACACCTCAATCCAAGGAAAAGGATATGACATGAATTTCTCCCCTAGAATAGATGCACCATTTATGCATCTAGTTGGAACAAGGATGGGAAATAACCCCTAAATTCTACTGGAGATACTCAAAAGTATCATTTGAAAGTGCTTCAGTGAAGATATCTACAATATGATCCTTAATAGGAACATACTCTAATCTGACTTCTTGTTCTATAACCTTCTCCCTTAGAAAGTGATACCAAATAGAGATGTGTTTAGTTCTTAAATGCATTACCTGATTCTTGGAAATATTAATTGCAATGGTATTATCACACACTATAGGAATGGGATCATCATATACCACCTTTACATCCTTCAAGGTCTATGTCATCTAAAGCACCTGGGTGCAACAAGATGCTACAACAATGTGTTCAACTTCTACTATGGATAAGGACACCAAAAACTACTTCTTACTGAACCAAGAGACCAATCTATCTCCCAAAAATATTGCACTTCCACATGTAATTATTAAGTCATCCACACATCCTACCCAGTCTGCATTAGTATAAACACACATAGAGAAATTTTGATCATTCTTATACCATAAACCATAATCCAGAGTTCCCTTCAAATATCTGAATATTATTTTCACTACTTTCTCATGATATATCAGGTCTAGAAGCAGTCAAGTACAACAAACCTCCAATCATAGACCTATAGAATATGCTCAAATTCAAGAGACTCATTAAATTTTCTCAAGTGACAACCAGTCACCATAGGAGTACCAATAGGTTTAGAATCCTCCATGCCAAAATTCTTCAACATCTCCTTTATATACTTAGCCTGAGAGATAA
This sequence comes from Sequoiadendron giganteum, assembly GCA_007115665.2. Taxonomy (NCBI): domain Eukaryota; kingdom Viridiplantae; phylum Streptophyta; class Pinopsida; order Cupressales; family Cupressaceae; genus Sequoiadendron; species Sequoiadendron giganteum. Next base: position 264,998,469 of record CM021110.1, on the reverse strand, counting down.
AGATACCACCATCTTGCTAAAAAAATTGAAGCCCAACGAAGAAGGAAAACTCACCAATCATATACATCTCAAATTATTTCTTCATCTCTTCTACAAAATTCTTACAAATATCATCATCTCCACCAAATATTGTGTCATCAACATATACAATCACAATCAACAACTTGTCTTCTTGAACCTTAATATAAAGATTGTTATCTACAATTCCTTTCTTGAATCTTTGTTAAAGTAAGTACTTATACAATCGATAATACCAAGCTCTAGGTGCTTGCTTAAGTCCATAAAAAGCCTTCTTGTTTTTTCACACCATATCTAGATCTTTTGATAATTGGAAGCCATTTGGTTGCTCAATATATGCCTTTTCCTCTAGATCACCATTCAATAATGTTGACTTGACATCCATCTGATATAATTTATAGTAATTATGAGAAACAAAAGCAAGAAACATTCTTATTGCCTCTATTTTGGCTACCAGATCAAAATTCTCCTCAAAATCAATACCCTCAACTTGAGAATATCCCTATACATGTCCACAAAATTGCATGGACAAAACTTCATTTGTTGAGCGTTCCAACAAGCCTTAACACAGTCACTTATAACTTTCACTTGTGCAAGGTGTAATAACTTGAATTATTGAATATAACACCTTCACAACATGACCAACTTATCTTTTGAACCGTAAACCAAAATCTTTCTCTGCGAAGAGATGTGGACCAAAATATCATGAAAACATACCAAAACAAAAAGGTTCATTCTTTTATAGAAGATATGCACACCAAAAGATTCTAAACCAATTCTTCTTCCATGTTGAAACCTTCAACATATTAATATTTTCAAGGGGATTGAAAGCTTTTACAAATGAAATCTTCCCCTGAGATAATGCCTTATCTCAGTTTGTCTTAGGGTCTCATGTAGAATGCACAAGTGTGGAATAATCCTTCCTATCCTTTTCATCACCCTTCTCTTGTTGATTAAGGGTTTCATCCTTTTTCTGATTTTGAATTGATGGCTTCACAAAACCACTTCTACAACTATTTACTTTATGTCCCACTTTATTGCATTTGTAACACACAATATTGTTCTCTAGAACAAGATTGTTTCTCTTCACCTTAGATCTGCACTCAACAAACCAAAGTTGATGAAAGTATAACAATATTCATGAAATAAAAAAGCATTGTTTCTTTGAGACACAAATGATCTTCTACTCATATTATTATTCCTTATTTTTTTATATTTACAATCAATATCCTTATGCCCAAAATTATTGTAAAAAACTAGAAGCCTAGAAAAGATTGATTGAACCTAGTAGGAGCATGCTATCTTGCAAGTGGAGAACTTATAAATGATTTTTGTTTCTAAACAAGAATGAATCCATATTCTCTCTTGCCATCTTGATCTATATTTTCATCTCTGAGGACATTCTTCTTAGAATCCTTAGTCCAAGATTTCTCCTCCTTTGTTCTAGATTTACCATCTAATTTGGAGCTATCATATAAGTTATCAAGATTAAAATTTTCTCCTTTGTAAATTTGTTCTTTTTCATTTTTGTAGTTCATTTCTCAAAGTGTCAATCTCTTCCTCAGGTTTTAAGCATTCAAAAATTTTATTATTAAACTTATAATTTCAAATCAAAGATAACATGTTCTGCCTCTTTAGTTTAAGTTTACCTCCTTCTATTTGAAATTTTAGTTTGACAATTTCTTCCTTTCATTTTTCAATCAACCTCTCATATTTATGATTTAGTTCCCTTGCTTCATTCAAATATTCTAAAAAAGACCAAATTTTTCCTTCAAAACCTATTTCCCAATCATCTAAATTGAAGTCCCAACCTTCAGGTTCCATTGACTCTAGATCTGATTCAAAAGAAAACATATCTTCATCACACAAGCAGCCAGACTTCTACAATTCTAACATCCCACTTTTTGTCATTAGCTTCCAAAGACATAAAAAGGGTTTCATCATTTGATTCATTATCCTCATCATTTCAGGAACAACTACTTTCCTTGGAATATAAAATCTTTTTAACCTTATCTCTCTTATTATCATAATTAGATTCTTTGTAGGGACATTTATATGCAAAATGATCAATCCTTCCACAATTAAAACATTTGAAAGGTAACTTACCTTTGTATTTTCTAGTGCCTTTCTTCAATCTTCTTACAAATTTTGCTTCAACCTCATCAAAGTTATCACCCTAATCAACTATTTCATTTTCTATCCTTTTATTGGCTTTGAATGCAACTTACTTCTTTGGAACATCTTTGTCAAACTCTCTCATTTCAAAGGCTGTGAGAGCACCAAACATTTCATCTACTGAATACTTATCCAAGTCCTTAGATTCTTCAATAGAAAACACCTTATGCCTATAAGATTTAGGGAGAGATCTCAGAACTTTCTTCACAATCTCATCTTATTTTACTACACCACCGAGACCTATGATGCTAGAAACCACTTCATGCACTTAGAGCATATAACTTGCAATGTCTTCATCCTCAAGGTCTCAAATTTTCTCTTAAAAATTTTCATCTTAGCTTGCTTTATTTTTGTGTCTCATTCGTAGATGCTACTAATTTTATCCCATAAATCCTTAGCAGAACAAAAATTCATCACCTTGAAATTTTTTGAATCATCCCAACCACACAAGATAGTATTATTATCCCTGGAATTTTTCTCATACAACATGATTTTAGCAGGATCTAGTGGACGAGTAGTAGGAGTAGCATAGACATCCTTGAATAATTGCCAAACACCAAACCCAAGAGAGTTTAGATGACCTTCCATCCTCAATTTCCAAAAATTATAATTAGTCCCATCAAACCTAGGATCCTTATATGACCCATCATGTGCCATCCTAGATCTTTCCTCAAGCAATTAAGCTTATTCAAAGGAACTTGGCTCTGATACCAATTGTTGAACACATTGAATGCTGAGAGGGTGGGGATGAATTAGTATCTACAAAAACTTGAACCCATCCAAAACTTAAACTATTCAAAATAATACTTTTTAACTAAATATAAACCCTTAAATAGATCAACAACAAAGAAAGATATTGTAATTTAAACCTTCAAATTTTTTAGCAATCTTCAATAATAAAAGATATAGAAAATCTATCCTTAATCAAATGAGAAGAAATGAAAAAGAAAAGAAATACACATCCACAAGATGACACCAGATTTACCTAGAAAACCTAATGAGGGAAAATCCACGGTGAGAGTTAAATCAATATAAAGGCTCACTACCAAAAATGAATTGAAAACTAAGGCACACTACCTTAGAGAAAGATGCAAAATACTTGCAAAACTGAAGAAAATACAACTCCAGGGGCAAGATACAAGGACTTGATGGGATTCACTATCTCAAAGCATGATACAAAATGGATTTAGGAAATTTACAATATTTGTCAACAATTCACTTTGCTAACTGAGGTGTTAAGACACATTTGATCTTTCTTCTTCATAATTTAGTAGTAACTTTGTTAGATATTCAATACATTCCACACTCACATTTCTTCGCACTTATTTAGACATCCATACCTTTGCAGCTGAAATGATCTTGCATTTACATCCACCGTAAATTTACTTCAAAACTTAAATTAGGTTAGATAGAATAAGATAAACAATAAAATCAATCAAGTTGGCCACAAAAAAATACTATATTCCTATCAAAAATAAAGAGAGGACCAAAAAAAATCTTATTACATCTTCCAATGTGATCCCAAACAATTCACAAAATGTGAAGCACATAACCAGTCGACTCAAAACATAACTTTAATTGAATTTAATCAAAGTGGTTCTAACCAAGATATGTCAAGAGCCAAATCCATCTTAACACAAATTTTTATGTTGGCACAAACCCTTAAACATAAAGTATAAGCAAGATGACAAGCCCTGTCGGCTAGATATGCACAAATTACCCAAAAGACCAAATCAAAAACAATGTAGCACCAAGGAGCTCAACCAAAAACTTGTGGATCACATGGGGATGTTCCATGAACATCTAAAAACACTTCCAAATAATTCTTCCATACTATCATGTCACCAATAGCCACCACAAGCCAAATTGGAGCGAAATACTTCACTCCAAAGATACAAAATGCATAAACAAAAGATATAACATTAACATATCAACTTGAAGACAACTTGAACATATGAAATTGGAACTAAGACACTGTACTGACATTGAGAACACATTCAACAAGACATCGGAGAAGAGAAATCAATGTGGAGCATTTTTTGGACTAGTCTAGACAATCAACAATACTGCCAACCTTTTGTAATTCATAGAAATCCTCCTCGACAATATAGGTGGCTTGAAAAGATAGGAGTGCAATATCCATAGAGTATATAATTTGAATATCAAACTATACGACCATATCTCTAACAATGGAGGAATGTGCAACATTCTCCTAAATAGTCTTCACAACAACATTCTAAGACATAAAATTCTTGCTTACTTACGAAGGCTAGAACGAAATTGCATCCACACATACTTTTTCATGAACAATAGGAGAGAGCATACAAAATTATATAGGCCATCAATGCCATCTCTCCACCATTAGAAATAATTTTAATCCTCATCTTAACATATCATTACGAAAACAACCATACACAATACTTCTTTACATGATATTGAAAACAAGGTACAGAATCCAACCATGAAATTTAGCAACACCATAATACATCAATGAAAACCCATATAGAATGTTGTCAATAATGAAAGCCAATGCCACCCAACACTGCAACTATCATTCCCAAGAATATGCAACAATATCCTTAGGTGTTGACATCAATGACAACCACAATCAATTCACCAAGTGTTGACATAAATGAAAAAAACTACTAATAAAATCAACATCACAGGCATCCATCCATCCATGTATAAGTAACAACACATTAGAATTTCATACATAATAGATTCAAATAAACATACATCATAAATCCATTTAGGAACCATCAAATAAGCATAAATGCATCACATAGGATCAATCATCATAGAAACATGCACATGAAACATATAGACTGTAGACATGGAAAATGTACAAGTTCGTTTTGGCACACCTGATCCCGATTTACTGACAATATTTCCTCTTAAATCATTTTCTCAGCATTTCATCAACATTCTACCTCTTAATTTAATAAATCATTATTTATTAATTTAAGTCTTCTTTCAGTGATTAAATTAATCAATGCAATTTAATTAACCTTACATCCCTGTTTAATTAAATAAATCATTTTATTTAATTAAAATCTCTAAAAGTCTTCTTATTAAATTAAATAAATTAAACTTTATTTGATTTAATCCAACATGTTCCCTCTAGATTAAATAAATCAAAACATTTATTTAATAAACCTTTTCCTCTCAAATCTCAACTTAAAATTAATTCATAAACTTAAGTCTAAATTGTCACATCACCTAATTCTTCATTAATTTAATCAAAACCATGATTAAGTTAACCCATTTCACTAAAATTCTCTAGAGAATGCAAGTTTCACAATAAATCAAATACTTTGATTTATTAATTCTTCTATTTTCCCTCACAAAGCATCAAAAGGGAATATTCCCTCATTTGAATTCAAAAAGCCAAGTGGACTTAGTCCTTCCAACAAGGCATTTAAGACCTCTTACATGTCCTTGGCCTTGAGCCAAGTGACATTAACTTCATTTCTTTTCCCTCTTCAACAAGTCAACTCACAATTTCAAATTCAAATGTATGCATTTATCATGCACATTGGCCAAAATGTGCTCATTCCTCCTCCAACCACATGTGGACAAGTGGCACAATGCCATTGGATCACCCTTTTTCCCACATTGCTCAATCTTGCTCACTTCTTCCAAATTGAAGTCTATAAATTAGAGACTCCTCTCCTCACTTATCATCCACAATCTTCATGCAAAGTTACTCTCTTCAATTGAGAACCAATTTTTCTCATTTCACCCAAGCATTCACCATTTTTCACATTTGTATTAAGGTTAAGCTCAAATCTCTTTGGAGATTTGACCATTTCTAGATCATCTTCATTGCAACCTAGGAATTGGGAAAGGGCCAATTGAAACACTCCATTGGCACCAATTCCCCCATGGGATCATCAATCTATTGGCTAAATTAGGATTTACTTTTATATTATTTGAGTTTTGTTCTTCATTTCCTAATAGTAGTTTAAATAGGTGGATTTCATGGGGAATCTCTCATGCTTGTGTACATGCCTTTGAATCTAACATCTAACCATGTTTTTTGTCTTGTGCATTTGTAGGTTTAGGGGTTCACATAGACATCATATAATCACCACCAAAAATAATGCATCTCATATATATATAAAATAGTGTCAGTACAAAATTGGAATAGCTATCAAAATGGAGCTCACAAGCTCAATCAAAATATACATGAGTGTCTATATACAATAATCAATTGAGATAGCCAGTGCTGCCCCTATCCTTTGATGGTGATGGATTAGGGGATGGCCTATCCTGCCTATATCTTGATGGCCTTGCCTGCTCCTAATCTCCCTGTGTCTATGGTGGTGGCTATGGTAGCCTCCTAGGAACCTCTACCTTGCTACTACTCACTGTCCTCCTAGAATGTGATCTACTCTAAGATCAGATTTGTGTGTAACTCAAATCCCTTTATAATAGTGGTACACCATCCTCATAGAGATCCCTATAGTATCAAGTCTCCTGACCTGCCTGATAAAGATGTCATGCTAGATCCATTGTAATCCCACTCACGATCTCTATAAAACTCATTGATCACTGCTCGATGCGTTGTGATTTGATAACAATTGTATCTCTCTTTGCGATGAGATGTGCAACTTGTGCTTGTAAGGCCTACACCTAGGCTTGTAATGTTAAAACCTATGCCTGACCATCATCTCCCTTGACCTCAACCTCCTCCATGAGCACATACTATATGAAATCTTAGATAGGGACATATTTTAGGCCCTCATCCACTGCCATGTCCTACACATCCACCTCCTCTCAACAATCGGTGGGAATCATGCTGCCAGAATAATTGGTGGAACTCTATCTCTACCTATTCCTCTACCCCTCCCTCCATATCCACCTCCTCCATTCTCCCCATCATCCCCTCCACCTCTCCCCTTCCATCTTAGTCACCCTCTCTTGCCTCATCCCTAATGCTCCCAAGGAATGGGTACCTTAGGATCTATAAATGGTGTCATCCAGTGTTGCACAAACCACACATCATACTTTGGAGTCATCCCCACATCAACCACCTTCACACTTGCCCCTCATTGCACCAACTAGAGCCCATCAAACTTTTGAAATGCAACCTATGGGTTGATCATGGGTCCCCACTTTCTCACCTCTCATGTTGATCGAGAAATGTTGGCCAACCCCATAGGAACATCTTGACACTCCCCAAATTGCTACAAAACTTGCTTTAACAACTATCTAAATAATATGTTGATACTAGACTATGCATCTAATCAAATATTGTGTCTTGCAACAATATGGTAAATGCTTTGTGCATCATCATGCAATACCAAAAACTATTTATATAGCCTCTAAGTAAAACCAACAAGCATATCTATCTCATGCCGCCAATACATCACACCATCGACATGGCTCTGCATCACAACACTACCATATATATAAACATAGGGAAATCTAATGGGTAGATCTCTAGTGCTCACTGGTCGAGAAATAACAATATGCTCCCATTCCCACACATTTAGTAATGTCACTCCGTAGCCAATAGAACATGCACCCCTATAGGATACATCATGTAACTAAAATTATAGCATCACAAGAACCCATGGGCCCCAAGAATATACTGTACCCTCTCCAATCATACCATCTAGCATCCATCCCCATTCGAATGGGATCCCATGTCCTCGATGATTTGGAACTAGGATACCATATACGACACTACAGATGACCACGATTGGTCTCTCATATTGATCAACCAAGTATCCCATTGGATCTCGTACTCCTTGATCCCTAGGTCCTTAGTCTCAATTTTTTTTACATCATTGCCAAACCTAAGTCAATATTATATACAACCCTGTCGCAATGAATGGGAATGCAAAGGATACATCATACATCCTCTAGGGTCACCGTTGCATCACTCATGGGTAAATGGAATGTGTTGGTCTATGAGTACCACATCTTTTCCAATGTTGTAATGAGACCTTGATTAGACCTAATATCAGGCATGGAGATGATATATTACAATCTAAGAGCATACAAAATGGTCCGCTTGCCCATATCCAAGTGTTGTCAAAGTTCCATACAAGTATGATGATTATCATGCGTATACAATGGAAGCAACCTCTCCTACATTCATATAACACATTAGGTCTATCATAACCTCTATCTAAACCTATTAAACCTATTAAACCCTAAGTTTGTAAACACAAAAAGCATTTAAAGCTCTAACAGTCAAATGTATCACTAAATTTGACATATACATTGGTGTAAATGAATGCGTCACACAATTCAATTGCGACACATAAAAAAATGCATCATTTTATTCAATACATGTGTCACAATACAATGATTGTAATACCACTAAACTATTACACAAAATAATTATAATTGTGGCTGAAATTCCCACACATGCATCATTCACAACAACGAATGTGACATAAAATTATACACCACATCCGTTTCTCTATTTTTGAGCCCTAAAATCTACCAAAAATTGATAAAATTTTAAAATTGGGATAGGGTACATACTACGTTGCTTGCACTTGTTGGCCATCTACATATCTCTGCACTCATGCTCCTTGATGGCTTCTCTTTGGAATACCTGCCATTTCTTTGCAAGTACTGTCCTCAAACTAACTGCACTCCTCTAAGATTCTCAAAAGCACCATGCAAAAATAAGGAGATTAAACCATAAATGGCCTATATATAGGGCTAGGGTGCCCTAATGGACCCTTATTTTATACTAAATGCATGGATCATATCACCCTATTGCTACCACTACTGACCTAAGTGCCCTAGAACAATAATTTTTGCAATCTATACACCTAAACACATCAAATCGACTTGTCAGTAAATTTGGCCCATTTTTGAAATTAACACTAAATTTCTCGAGGGGCCACCACACTATCCTGTTGTCACCAGGGCACACTAGGGTAGGTCCTATGAAAAAAATTTCTTAATTTTTTGTGAAACAATGCTCAAGATCTCATTGTATCAAAGAGGGATAAAATGTAGACAGTAAACATTTTTACACCAATTCTCGTCTTATCCATATAATTAAATAATTTTCAATTATTTAGTTACTACCAATTTCTTGTTTTATTATTGATTATATAATTTCATATTATTTAATTAATTCATATTACTATTATTCCTCCCTAATTAAATAAATAAATTTCATTTATTTGATTATGTCACTAATTATCTTTATTCTTCTAAATTAATTAAATAAATTATTATTATTTAATTAATTATCTATTATCCATTTATAAAATTAAATAATTATTTTAATTATTTAATTTATCCATTAATTCCTTAACATTATCCATTCTCCATAAATAAATAAAATTATTTATTTTATTTATTTAATTCATTTTGCAAATTCCTTTAATAATTAATTAATTAAATTAATTGTTAGATCTCATGCATTTCCAATTCATCCTCTGACTGAGACTTACTCTCAGTCTACCGGCTAATCAATCTTAGTCCACTGATTCATCAATCCTATTCACTAATACTTAGTCTAAGTTAACACTTCAATTAGATCACTTAACTAATTCATGCAATCAGTTGACTAATTCATGCACCCAGTTCACTGAATCATGCATCCAATTAAAAAATCAATCAATTCCTCTCATCAAATCTCCACCACCACTGATCTCTTCAGTTCTTCCTCAAATCCTCACTGTCCATCAAACCTGTATCTTCTATAAAATCAACATTCATCCTCATTTGAAGCTAACCACAATCTTCAAGATTTTGTTATCATATCCATTTGAGCTTATTGAAATTGTGCACACATACACATTTGAGAGAAACAATAGCTTACAAAGAAAAATTGAGAAGGACAATGGAGGTGATTCGATGTTTGATGTGAGAAAGGTATATCATTTATTTTATCTTGCATGTTTCTTACATTTATTCATTCTTTATTGATTGATTGGTAGTTTTCTTGAATCTAATGGTTTTGTGGTTGTTGTTCATGATTCTAGCATTATTTTCATAATTTTTGGTTGTATAGATACCATTTGATGTAGTCATGAATAAGGGGTCTTATTTGATTACCTGATCACATAGCCAAAACAACTTAGCAAGCAAAAGCCAAATGATGCAAACAAATTTATTTGATTTTATTAAATTTTTAAATTATAATATATTTCAAATAACATTTTCTTCATTAAATTACATTCGTGACATTCATGGCCTTTGTGACCTCTCACTATCCTCTATGATCTTGAGCCTTTTTTCTCCTCTTCTAGTTTTCCCCTTTGCTCTGGAAATTCTCTTTCCTCACCTTTTCTTCTCTTTCTCTAACTTGCCTCTTTTTTTTTAGAGATTGGTTACATACATATTTATAGCCCTTTCATGTAACTAATTATTTTACAAGATGGTTAAAGTTCCCTTGAAACTTTAAAAATTGAGGATATTTTCATAGCTCATATTTTCTTGTTGGAGATATGAGGGATTTTTGAAACTATTTCAACTTTCGATAGGGGTTTTGAAAGTAGGTTAAAAAGCCAAAAAATTCTTTAAGAGACTCAAAAATTTCCTTCACCATCTTTACCTTGCATCCTTGAAGTTTTTACTTGATATTTACAAAGGTTATGAGATGTTTGTCATATTTTGATAAGGTTTTGACAACCTTGTCATGAGCCAACATTATTTTGAGAACCGACTTTAAATTCCAAAAATCCTTGTAAATTTTTTCTCCTTTATCTTTCCTTGATTTTTCACAAAGGTTGTGAGTTTATTGTCACATTATGATAAGGTTTTGATAACCTTGTTGGGTGTTGATGAGGTTGTGACAACCTCATTGGGAGCTAACATTAGTTTAAAAACCAACTCCATTTGTATAAACTCCTTTGGAATATTTTTCTTCCTTATCTTTTTAATAAGAGTGATTTTGAGACTTCTAAAGTCATTGTAAAATAATCTTTACTTCAATTCAAATGAGGTTTTGAGAGGGTTTTTAGGTTCCAATCGGGTTATGAAAACTATGTTGGGAGTTGACGCGTTTATGACAACCTCATTGGGAGTTGATGTAGGTTTTGAAACCATGACAAATCACCAAAACTATTCCTCAAAATTCTTTCTTTCTTTCATAATGAGTTGGAAATTTTCATTGATGACATAGATAAATTTGAGAACCAAAGTTATCTTTAAAGAAAACATATTTTATCAACAAGGAGGTTGCAGAAGGACTGTTGGGTTCTGATAGGGTTATGGAAACCATGTTGGAGGCTGATGGGATTGTGAAAACCTCATTGGGAGCTGATGTAGGTTTTAAAACCTATCAATTTTACCAAAAACCATACACTTAGAATAACTTGGACAAGACTAAAAATAGAACCTAATTTATTTTTTGGGTGATGTGAGATTGCCTATGGATCTAGATGCTCCTATATCATATAAATGTGTACATTTTGGATCAAGTGGCGCTAGTTGTAAACAAATTCTGTTGGTAAATGTAATATCATCTACTATCTAGAAGTATTTACACATTTTTCTTAAGATGGAAATAAATTTTTCTTCAACTTGATTCATTAATATTTGTAAATTAGTATTTTATGTTATCTTTCCAAAATGTGTATGAGGAAAATTATTTGTTTATTATAGGATATTAAAAATGAAAGAGTCTTGGTTGGGTTCTTCTCGGTAAATATATCCATAAAAGATCAAATTAATGTCGCCAAAATATTTGGTTCAATTTTTTTTTATATCACTATGCAATTTTCAATCAAACGTAAGAAACAACTCCCAATTAGTGAAAATTCATCTACAAGGAGTTGCAACTCATATTATTTTTGTAATCTATCTATTGTGTCATTGGTAAGTGGTATAAAAGTAGATTTCTTAAAATATAACATAAATGTAGAGGTTATTTTTTCCACCTACATTATAAGGTTCTTGTTTTGTGTATGCTACTATCAAGCCTTTTTAATGGGTCATTATTAAATTTATCATAAATATGCACAAGCATTTGAAAAAAGATTTGTGTTGTGAATATTTTTTCAATTTCTTCTCCACAAATTTGTCTTTATTAACCAATCCTTGTTGTAATAAAGCCTACTAATTATTTATGGATGTTTAGTAAATTGATATACAATGCCGCTATGATTATTTTGTTCAAATGGTATAGGTGTTAGAAATCCATACTTAGGTTGCAACTCTCATGAACTATCTTGTCATTGTTTTATTTATCAACAATTTTTTTTTTACCTAATTTTTTGACTTCATATAGTGCATTGTCAATGTCACCCCCCATTTTATTTATATTGTGTTCAAACTTTGATCCAATAAGTTTTATCATTTGTTTGAGGAAGTAACATACAATTTTCCATTTGAAAATTATTTTACAGTTCTTGCTCATTGTTCTTGAATGGGACATATAATAACTTAGTTTTTCCCTCTAAGATTTTATATCTATATGCTTGTACTTTAAAAAAGATATAAACTTATGTTTTTGATGGTTTGATATAGGATTTCCATACTTGTTGTATAATGATGCAAATTTAGAAAGGAAAATATTATTTAATGTGGTTGGGTTATGATGGTCAATAATAGATGGGAACTTGATATTCTCTAAGTTGCCATTTTATTTATTCAATATTCATTGAAGTTTAATTACAAATCTCTTTTCTCTAGTTAGTGTTGTATTTATGAAGACATTTTCTTATACCATAATTCAATCTAGCAAAGTCAATACAATATGGATTGCTTGTTGTGTTGACATTTTTTAGAGGTTGAGTAATGTATTATACAGTGTGCATATCATTTTTACTAACATATTTTTTCTTATGTTATTTTCATATTATTTTAAATGCATTCATTATTGAAATATCTACATTTTTCATATATAAAGTATAATATAAAGCTCACTACATATGCAATTAGAATGAATTTTGAATTTTTATTTGCACTACATACTTTTTTTATTTGTAAAAAACTATTTGTAGACACTTAAAAATGTCTCGAATGATAAACACACTTGAATAAGATATATTAACATCATTTCATCCTAAAATCCATCTTCTTTTTTCTTGTTTGATTAAATTATCCTAGTTATTTAATCAAAAGCCTCATCTTCACCTATTAATATAATTGACCTAATTGGGTTAATTCACCCCTTATCACACTAACATTTCATCTTGTTTAGTTAAATAATTCAAATTACTTAATTTAAACCCTAGGTCCTCTTATTTAATTAAATAACCCTAAACTATTTAATTAAACATCATTTTACATTCCCATTTTCATTAAATAAATAAATAATTTAATGAATATCCTATTATTCTCCATCTTGCACATTTAAATTTAGTTTTAATTAACTAAATTGATAATTTCTCTCCATCCACTTGCATAGAGAATATTGCAAAGGAATATTTTCCTATTTTGCTCCAAAAAGGGCAATGATTCTTTTCAAACAAACTTTGTAAAAAACTTTCAAAGTTGTTACAAAGTGTGTTTGTTGAAATCATTCTCATCCCTTGATCTTTCCTTGATCTATGTGATCTTTGATTCTCATCCATTGATGAGAATATTTGATCCATGTTTCATCCTCCTTTCATTATTGACCATTGATAAATCAAATCGATCTAGGCCCTTGTTTTTTCATTTGCTCTCCTGTAAATACATCACTATTTGGAGAGAAATGGATCCATATTTTGATAGAAAATTTATGTTGTTGAAATTCATATTCACTTGCATCCATAGTTCATATTTGATAGAATTTTAGATTAAAGCTTCATCCATTTAACTTAAGAATCATTAATGGCTTCCATGATAAATTAGTTTGCATCCATTTTAGCATATTTTGAATCTATGGCTTGCATCTTTGAATTTTTTTTACATATAGAATATATTGCATCCATTTTATCAAGAATTCAAGCATTTAGCAATCATCTCATCAAGTTAAACTAGTTTTTCATGTTTCATTCATATCACATCGGTTTTGTCAGTTTTCTTCAATAAAATCGATTGAAACAAGCTCATATTATCCAAGGGATTGGGAAAGGGTCACCATTCCATATCAATGTGACATCACTCCCCCAACATGATAAGATTTGAGGTCTTAGAATAGATTTATATCACATTTTCATATTTATATCATGTTAGTTTAATGGTTTCTTATTATTGATGATTTTGAATATCTTATTGGGATCATTTCTTAGGGGATTAAATAGGATTTAGATTCATTTGGATCTAGCATGTTTAGTTCATACTATGACTTTGGTCACATTTTGGCACTAGGAGGGCTATACTGATCGAATTTGATGAATTTCTCTCATATTCTTATTTTCTCGTGTTTGTAGATGTGATAATGTTATTGATGGATTCAATGATGCATCTGAGATGTATTGCTATATAGTGACACACTTTGGTTTGAATACAATGTCACACTTTAGTTTAAATACAATGATGCATAATTAATTCAGCGACACATGATTTAATTTTGTCACTGCATATTTTAAATAGTGACACTAACGTGATTTTTACAAACTGCATAAATTTCATTATAGCGATGCACCAATTACAGCGACACAATTGATGTCACTGTTTTTCTATAGAGCGACACACACGGTTTTCACTAGAGTGACGTACTTTGGATATGGTGACCTGCTTGACAAAATTCAATGACACAATTGATTTCAGTGATGCAATTGATTTCAATGATACAATTGATTTCAGTGACACTTTTTTACTGGTCAAACAAAACATAGACCTAATTTTGGCATGTGCTTTCTAACATGTCACTAACATCTGGCTTTTGTTGTTGAAGCTATCTGGTTTTGTAGATTTAAAAATATTTAAAATGAAGCAGCATGCTATCATTTGACCATACATTGTAAAAGTGTTTTACACTTGTGGGGCAATTATAACCCATTATATGATGCTTTAATTTATGCTTTAGGACCAAATAATCTTCCATTGGGTTTAAAATTAATGTTCAAAGTTGGTTAAAATTGGACCCACACATCCTCATTTTGCTATATCAAGTTAAAATTGAACAAGAGAATCAAACACTTCCATTTGGTTCTTAAAATGAATGAGTGCTTACTTTGCTTGATTGTACTTGTAGTGCGTATCCACTCCCCTTGTGCTTCATGCGATCTTGGGTGAAGAGAAACACTCAAGTATACTTTTATTTTTGTTGCTTGAAGTACATCTTGAGTTTTGCACCATGTTTTACCTTTAGAGGGCCTGCCTCCCAAATTGTGAGAGGTAACAACCCAAGTGTTACTTTCATTTTGGTACTCCATATAAATAATTGGTGTGACAAAAGTCATTAACCAGCTGGTGTGAATGTTTTATACCAATGCAAGTCTCCCTTAGTATTTGCGTGATACATAAAACCCTTAGATCTTTGTAAAGGCTGGAAGGCCTCTTAATTGAGTGAATCACCGCATGTATAAACACTAGTTTATCCCAAAAGCACTAATTAAGAACCTGTTGATGGTGTTTTTATTGCTACTTCTCAACACAGGTAATGCGCAGGTGCATTACCTCTCTTGAAAGACAATCTTCCGCAATCAAATTGTAGAACACTATCCCAAGGTCTCTCGAATGTCAGGTCTTGATGATGCTTGGAATATATTAGTTGTTTGATGTGCTTTGCTAGAATCACAAGGCGGTCTTACGTGATTTACAACTATAGGAGAATTGGGTATATGAATGGAGTTCCTTCAAACTAGGAAATTACTGCACTTTGTTGCAGGCTCAGATAGCAGTCTTAGACTCCATTGTCTCATCAAATTTGGCTTTACATTGTGCAATGAACCTTAGCAAAGGCTATTTCTAAAAAAAAGGAAAAGAGGCAGGGAAGAAGGAAGGTTCCTGGATCTGCAACTACCGATGAACAATGATCATGGAGGTTCCTGCTATGGACAATTTCCTTAAATAGGATTTCACTTAATTTGAATTCTCACAATGTCATGAAATCTATGCTATCTTCTAAGGACTGCAGATATTCATCATTCATTCACAATGTAAATGTGAAGAAAGACAAATTTTAAAGAGTAGCTATGAAATTATAGTCCAAGATAACTTTACACAATCACTTACCAATAGCAAATGACCAAAATAATGGACAAGAAAAACATACACACGACAAAAAGCTTCATAACCAAAGACAACATACTAAGTCCACTAAAGCTAACTAAAGGAAGCTAGAACAACAAAATAATTGGAAGTAAAGTTTTAACTAATGGGAGAAGAATCATGCAACATGGAAAGAAATCCAAAAATGCACCAAGTCAATGTATTTCTATTAAAATTTCTACAACATGCCTTTACAACAAATCAACTCTCCTAAAATGAGAGGAGGAGAACCCTATTTGTAGTTTTCAAAAAGAAAAATGAGTGGCCAAGATTCGATTCTATTGTGTGTCCAAGGTTCACTTTACACTAGGGTTTCACCTACCCCCAAATATTTTACATTTTTCAAACAATTTTTGTCTCTTCCCTATTTTGTCATCTAGTGACAACACTATAGCAATTTTATCCTTTGCTATTTTCCCTTTGTTGTAGCTATTCTTTTATGAACTCTTCATCGATGATAGGGTTTCCCTTGCGCTTCTTCAAAGCTGCATACTCCAGGAAGCTCAAGATCATTGGATGAAGCCTGTCCACCTCCATAATATCCGATCATAGCACTTGGTAGCTCCATTCTTGGGAGTTATTAATGAGCTTCTTCTAGTCGTCATCATATTTGGCAGCGTTGTTGTTGAAAAGCTCAGACTAGGCAAAGGATCGAGCAACAAATCTGATGAAATCCATGGTGATTTCAGCCGACATCCCATCTTCCATGTTCTTTAAGAAGTGTGGCTTTATGCTCTCTGGATTAATTTCAACAGCGGGTAGCTCGTACCCTGTAATTATCTTGAGATACCGAGCGCAATCCTCTCTGGCCTCCCTAGCCCATTTGATATCCAAAATTACTCATTCCATAATCTGCTCTAACTTTCCCCTTCGATGATCAAAATCTCATTTCCATACATCCACTAACCAGTGGTCATCATCTTTGAGGGAAAGGTCCTTCTCCCAAACCTCGCTTGGCAACGCGAGTATGGCCTCAATTTTTGGGTAGGTGACTCTGTACTTCCTTGGGAACCCCTCACAGACTTGCCACGTACCCTCAAGAGTTCTCTACACTTCAAAGAACTTGTTTTCGGTTCGGACCGCCAAGTTGATGCCTGTGTTTCCCATGTCTAAGACTTGTCAGAACCAATTTTCTGTAGTCTTATCCAAGTTCCTTCTCTTTTCCAATTTATTGATCTACTCTTGAGACAACAACTGAGGTGGGGCCGACGACGTGGTGGGATGCTCATGCGGGGATGACCACTGCTTTATATAGGTTGTTAGATCAACCACCTATGCTTTGATTTCTTCCTTTGAAACCTTATCCTATTGGATAAGGTGCACCACTATGGCGACCAATTGCTAGAGGTGGTTGACCTTCTACTCTCTCCTGGCCACCCCCAAGTCGATAGTGGAGATGTTATAAGTTACTCCTTGTTCTCCAATTACCGGTGTTGCTATTTGTACTGCCCTAGATTTGGAGGCATCCATGGTTACTTTTGATCTGATCTTCGACCTTTTTTCTTTCTTGGTGCTTATTTGTGCTTTGACCAGTATGGCTAATATCCTTGCCTTAGGATCCTTCAGGGTAGGAGTCTTTTGTCTAAGTTGCTTCCCTAGCCAATCGGGTATTTGGGGTTCTCCCCTAGGTGATTCACCTTGGTCCTTGCTGGCCTCTGTTCCAAGTTCAATGGTTCTAACGACAAGGGCCCCCTTCCCAGTTCCTGCATCCTCCTTCTCCTCGTCGGAATCCTATTTGAGTGTTATACGTTTAGCAGGGGACTTGGGTGGTTGCTAATTGGAGTGATCTTCCTTTTCAACATCCTTCTCCTCTTCATCTTGATCACGTTCATGTTCCCCAAACTTATCCTCCTGCTCATTCACATGGAGGGATGTCTATTGGTGCTCCAAAGTTCGACCTTGTCTTTCAGCTAGAGACCCACTAGCCTTGGTCTCTAGAGCAGTAACTTCTTCATCAACTGCAAGCCGATCTTTAGCTTCTTTATCCTTGATTTCCTTAAGTTGCTTTCTCCATTTGGCATTGAGCTTGAGATCATGTGTTTCCTAGATTAATTCAATGTCTATCTCCTCATTGGTTTTGTTGGAGGATTCATATGCCATGTCGTCAATCTCTCGACGCTTGAAAATCAGATGCTCATGATATTCAAATTCTTCATCCTCGGGCCCCTTTGCAGCCTCTAGTTGCTGTCGCTCAAGCTCATTGGATATCTACATTGTCACCTCCATTCTTGGTGGTTCAGTTTGGGGAAGGAGAGCTGGACCATTGGCTATAGCCTGGGCTGTTGCGGCTTGTATTATTGGATTTGTAAGCATCCCTAAAATTTTGGAGGGCATGGTTTGTAATTATTTTACAAAGGACTCCGGGAGATTGAGGGCAGGCATTATGGCTATGGAAGCGGACAGAAGGGAAGGAGACATAGAAGAAGAAGTGATCGATGAGGTTGTGGCATAGGATGAATACACTAGTATCACCTGCATGATTGGAGAGGTGGAAGCAAGATGGAGAAAGATGTCCACCGCAGGCAGGGCTGGAAACAGAAACTGTAAGCGAAGTATGCAGGACGGTCACAATAGAAGCAACAATTGCAACAGATGGAGACCTTGGCGGGTTAGACCCTTCCCCTCTGATCTCATAGAGCAGACTTTTGGGTATCACAGAAATCTCCATGCCTCTGGTTGTTTTCCTTTATTTCTTTGGTGGCTCACCCTTTGATGCCTTTTAGGCATAAACCTTCGGTTTGGGCAACCGCTCACTAGCTTCTTTTCTCTTTTTGGTTTTGACTGATGGTGGGGTTTTGGATTTTTCCCCAGTTGTAGTGGCAACCACCTCACCATCGAAGCCACTTGGTTCACTTTCTAGTCCCTTGAATGTTAAAACAACTCCTTGTTGCTTCAGTCGGGCCACCTGTTGGTCGATCCATGCCTTCCTTCGAACCTCGACGGGTTTGGTGAGTATGTCTAGGTTATCAAACTCTCGCTCGTCCCAATCAATCATGGGCAGTGGTAAATTGGCGATGACACTATATCCCAGATCGATCACCATGCTTTCATCTTCTTCGATTTGGTCCGAGATTGGGAAAAAGTTGACTCTTTGTACGTAGAAGGCAGTCATGTGTATATAGTGTCGCAACCACACTTCAAAATCATTTTTGCAATTAGCCCAGAAATCCTCAACATTATGGAGGTGGGCATACTCATGTCCCAGTGTCTTTCTGATATGACCATATGGGTTAATTCGGGGTCGAGCTGTATATTGCCGGAAGTGGTATTCGGCCAACTCCCTTTCCGAGTATCTTGCACATTGGGAGGTATGAATTTTATACATTCCTTGGCCAAGCCCGATGGGGTAAGGTGTACCTGCTAGATGCTTGCTGCTCAGGATATTATGAATGTGCCACAACTACCAAGTCAGCTCCAATAGTATAATTCGGTCATTGGGGTACTAGGGTAGCTTGTTTGGTCTTTCTGTGAATCCCTGGGCACGGATGTAAGTGAACTTTGGAAATTTTATATATAGGAAGGTATAATTCTTGAGGAGAGCCTTGGCACTATGAGAGGTTCTCCTCTCAAAATTTCCTCCTAGAGACCGAATGATGTAGGTGATGAATGCATCATTCACCCTATAGTAATCCTTCTTGAAGTTTTGGTACTGCAGTTGTGGATATTTATCATAAGGCTTGAGCTTCACCCTTGATGCCTCATTGGTTACTACAGTCAATCCATGATAATATCGCTGACTGGCAAGGGAGTACACCAAGTAGGATGTCATGTAGAACTTGGAGGTCTTCTTCACATTATTAAACTGCTCATGGAAGCAATCACTGATTATCTCCCCCCAATAAGTAGTGCCGTCACCGCGGATAATTTTCTCCACAAAGTACAACATCCATTCCTTGAAGAAGGCCGCAACAGGAAGACCCATTACTCGGCTAAGCAAGGTCACGAGATTGTGGTAATCCTCAAAGAAATCACTGTGAAAGAGATCATGAGGGAGCTTTCCGACACTACCCCGCTTCTCCTTCAACCAGTACTGATTGATTAGTTTTTTGCATTTTAGAGGATCCTGCTACCATAATGCCTTGCATTCTTCAATGGTGGGGGTATCCATGCTCTTGAAGGCAGGAATATGGAAATTTGTCATTATACCAGGAGGGGACATATCTGCAAGGATATTCCCATCTCGCTCCACTATAGTTCTTATCTTAGGTTGATATGCTTCTACGCATGCCATTACCAATTCCGAGGCCACCAAGGCTGGCGAGAAGCCTGTATCTTTGACAAGTCCACTACTCTTTATCAACCTTGCATTTTCTATTTTTGGATTCACCCTAACTCTCTGTGTAAACTCATCAATATCGACCTAACCGATATTGGTATCTGTGACATCTCTCCAGAGAGGTGATTCTGGATTGTAAGGGCACCCCTTGAAACTTGTAATTCATCTGATCCTTATCCTCTTTGCCTTGGGGTGCCTTGGCTATTCCTTTCCCATTTTCCTTGAAGGCACCAAATCCCTCTGCACCAGATTCCATAAATCCTGCATAAAAGATATGAATTAGCAACGTTATTATGGGAAAGCCACCTCAGACAAGTCCGTGCACATCAAGGTTATATCCACAATCTTCATTATTATTTGATAAATGTCTAACATTTGATAAAACATCATTAGAAAGCAAGGCAGGTGACCTGGGCTCCCAAGGCCGGAGTTCCCTTGGTGGAATGCCGTTTGGAAGGGAAAACGAGGTATGAGACTCTTAAAGGCCTTTCCCGATGTTTGAATTGCTCAATTAAGGGTTGGCATGAAAGAAGACTTAATTTTAGCAAGTGGGTTGAAGTCTATTTTGGATTTGGAGGTCATCTAAGCCCTCATTTAGGCGTTCGGGTTTCAGCTGCAGGAAGGCCGTTTGAAATGGCGCAGGGAAGACGAAACTTCAGGTGCTGGGTTCTGGAGTTTGGATTGCCATCACTGGGAAGTAGTTACGGGTTGGCCGTTCAAAACGGTGAAATGTAGGTGGCAGTTCGGGAATGGAATTTTGGAGAGTAGTCCCTGGAGACAAACTCAGGAGTTGGGAAAGCTCGACCGCGAACAAAGGGTCAGGACTTGGAGGCCGAAAAGTCAATCAGGTTGAGCTGTTTGGAATGGTGACAATGAAACAAAATCCCAGAGGTGTAATTCCAGAGTCTGGATTTCGAAAGGAATTTGGTCGTTAGTTCTCTGCTTAGATTTCACGCTCAACAAAAAGTGGGCCGGGGTCCGAGAGTCGAAAAGTCATCCTGGGATAGCCGTTTGAAATGAAGGAAGTGACATGAAATTCTTGAGGTCGGGGTTCAAAGAAAATTTGGGCACTGGTTCATTCTAGCAGGTTTGAGACCGAAATTGCAGAGTCGGGGTCCGGGATCTAGAAAGATGGACAAAATCTGCCATTTGGGATGGTTGACATTGGAACGGAATCCCGGAGACAGAATTCCGGAGTTCGGAGTTCGGATCCTTCCTTGTAAATTTAAATGGACTTTATGCTTCCAAGGTCCGAAAGGAAACTCAAGGCAAACCGCTCGAAATGACGAAGTTAAGAGAGAATTTTGAGAACAAAATTCCAAGGGTCAGAGCCCAATGATAGTTTGTTCCTTGACCATTTTTTAATTTTCTTTGTAATTTTGGAACTGACTTCACGAGCCCAGGGTCCGAGGGTCGGAAAGATGCTCAATAAAGGCCGTTTTAAATAGCGAGGGCACAAAGGAACCCCACGAAGGGAGTTCCAAAGGTCGGGACTTGGGGCGAGCTTGGTCAATGTCAATTTTTGAAGTTTAAATTTTGCGTTTTGAGGGGATGACCGCAGGGAGGTCCAGGCCCAAGAGATGCCAACGACTGTTCCAAAGAATAATAACGGCGGGGTTAAGTTCTGGTTTCGATTTTAGTCCTTGAAACGATGGATTTTCTTCTCCAAATTCCTGGGTTTTTAGGTTAAGGTACTAATCTACCAGATTTCAACTCATTTTACTTTTTACTTTATTTTGACCCACAATTTCAAGGAAAAAAGGATGAGGCGTGCAGATGGCGGACATACCTCAAAATCTCAAAGAAGGATGCTGCTGAACACGTGAAGAATGACAGAATGAGAGCTCGAGTGTGGGGGCAAAAAATGTCGGATGTTGGGAATCTCTTCAAATTTCTCGATCACTTCGGTAGTGGGAAAATGACAGTTCAAAAATCAGTTTATATAGCCAAAACCGTAATTAATACAACAATTTAATGTTTCGTACAGCGGCCAAAAAGTTTGGTGAGTTCAAATTCGTAGGCGACGGGAGGAGGACCGGGGTCTGGTGGCAAGGAAGGCGTCCAACTGGGGGCGTATGGAACGATGAAGTCCAAGAGGAAACCTGAAAGGGGAAAGTTGAAGGGGTTTGACAAATAAGGGAAACCCGGAAAGGCTTAGGATTTATCATTTTTAAAGGGGCCAAGTTTGGTCACGCTTAAGATGTGACTTTTGAGAATGGGTTGACCCTTTAGGCTGCAAAAAAAAGAACACGCAAAACAAGGTGAAGCAAAAGGACCTGGCAAGCAAAAGAGGGAAGAGAGGGTCCCCGTTCCGAATGGGGCATGTGTGCAATAGGCACAATAAATGGCGACTCTGCTGGGAGAATGCTCCCGACGTTCTAGAGATAAATATTCATTCCGAACCCATGATCTCTGATTTCACACACTAAAGTTGATTTTCAAAGTTGAACTGAGAACATGCTAAGGAAGGCGAGGTTGAATCATGCTATGACATCATCATGGAGGTGTGTGCTTGGTGAGTTCATTTACTTTCCTTGGAGATAGCATGCGCAACCACTGATCGGGAGAGATAAGCTACATAGTTCACCGTACCCCAAAAGTAACCCGGACATTGCTCCGCTGCCAGTTAGGCGTCCATAGCTTCGACAGAGTTATCGCTGTGATCCCATGAACATAGCTCTACTACCAGCCAAGTGTCCATAGCCTTGGTAGAGATATTCACACACTCATACGGTTGTTATTTTCACTTTGTTCATTCCTTTTATTTGATATTTCTTTGCAGTATTTTCTCCTTTTCTTCATGTTCAACCGTGTGAGAAATTAAGCTCACTATGGGCTTGG
The DNA here is from genome assembly GCA_007115665.2 of Sequoiadendron giganteum. NCBI lineage: Eukaryota > Viridiplantae > Streptophyta > Pinopsida > Cupressales > Cupressaceae > Sequoiadendron > Sequoiadendron giganteum. The sequence goes on along the minus strand of CM021110.1, from coordinate 264,975,089 downwards.
GAATCGCAATGGTCACTGGAGTAGACTTTAGATTTTTCACTTATCCCTTCTTCCCAGTAATCACCATACCATTCTTTGGAAATTTTTAAAATATGTTTCTGTGTGTTCCATGATAAACGCAGGGGAATCAAGCGGATAGCCATCCTAGGCTAGTTCATAGTTCAAAAGTCGAAAACCAATACTTAGGGGTTTTCAAAGGTTAGCAATAGGGAATGAAGGTTTATCTAGAGAATAACACAGGAGCGGGCAACAGGGCAAACCATTTATCGAGCCAAGCACGACCACCACAATAGAATGAGAAAACTCTTCCAAGGTCAAGAAAAAATAGCCGAGACAACGAGAAAAACTGAAGGACGAAGCAGGAAACCCATCCTAACCTATGTACACGTATTTACACAAGGAGCTCTAGAAGAGCTCAGACCTAGAAGTAATGCTTAAGGTGTTGTGCATTGAAAGATAATGGGACATCTTCACCAGTCAAAGTCTTTAAGCGGAAAGCATTATCTCCAAGGATCTCAACAATCTGAAAGGGGCCAAGCCAGAGCTTGTCAAATTTTTCATGTCCCCCTTTATTTTCATGGGCCTTGTCGCAATAGAGGACCAGATCAAAAATGTGGAAGGCCTTGATTTTGGCGTGTCGGTTGAACCATATTTTAACTACACCCTGATGTTTGGCAAAAAATTTTATGCCACGGTTTCGTACTTCTTCAAGGTGCAACAGCTCGGCTAGGCGAGCTTCTCTGCGGTCTCCTCCTTCATAAAAATAATTGATGAACTAGAGGGTAGGGATTTTCAAATGTATGTGAGAAACTGGCTCCAAGCCATAAACGAGGTGATATGGGGAATCTTCAAGGGCAGCCTTGTGGTGGGTGGGATCTATCGAAAGGGCGAAACGAAGTTGGGTATGCCAATCTTTGGGATTCCTATCTAGCAGCTTCTTGATCATAGTGATCAAGTTCTTGTTGGTTGACTCAACAAGGCCATTGCCTTGAGGATACTCATTGGATGAAAATTTAAGGGCGATCCCATAGTCAAAGGCCGAACTTTTGAATTTTAACGAAGAAAATGCAGGGTCGTTATCGCACACCAAAGTTTACGGACAATGAAAGCGATTTAAAATAAAACTTTCCAGAAAATTAGTTACTACTTCAGTCATACATTGCCTACAAGTTATTGCCTCTGTCCATCTAGTACAATAATCAGAAGTAGTCAAAATGTACTTGCGTCCAGCAGATGATGGAGGGATTACCAAACCAATGAAGTCAAGACCCCATTACGTGAAAGGTCTTACCTCCAGAAGAGGTTGTAGCGAGACAACAACATTCCTTTCCTGGGCAGCAACAGTCTAGCACACGTGGTAGGTACAGACATGACCATGAGCATCCTTGAATACGGTGGGCCAATAATACCCAACTCTTAAGATTTTGTGTGCAGTTGATAAACCAGAACCATGACTAGTCCCGAACTTATCATGGAATTCCTTGAGAACACGATCAACTTCTTCCCTACCAAGGAATCTCAAATAGATGCCTTCATGATTCCTCTTGTATAATATGGTTCCCTGTAGCATGTAACTGCTACTTTTCAAACTAAGGGCTCGCCTCTGGATTCCCTGCATATGAGGTGGACATTTATGATTTAGCAGGTAATACACTATGTCATCATACCATTCCCTTGGGGAAACATCCTCGAGTTGGTACTACTGCACTGTGAGTTCAGGTCCAACATCATTAACCACTTCTGCCATTGTTTTGGCAAGAACCTGCCCTCTCACCAACTTCATCAGCTGGATTTCCATATTATACTCTTGCAACAATGTAATCCACTTTTCCCTCCACTCTCCTAACTTGTTCTGCATGAGAAATGTTTTCACTGCAGGGTTGGGAACTATAGAAAACACCTTGTTACATAAGATATAATGCTTGAACTTCTTCACTCCCTTAACAAGGGCATAAGCCTATTTTTCAATGTTATGATAGCGTAGTTCAACATCCTTTAGGGGGTGCTCATGAAGGTGATCAGATGTTCGATCCCCTCATCATCCTTTTGTGTCAAGATGCTGGCACATGAATGATCTAAAGAAAATGAGTATATGTAGAAGGGCTTCAGGTAATCGGGGCTGACTAGTACCGGGGTGTCAGCAATTTCCTGCTTTACTTCTAAGGTCCACTCGACCTTAGCATCCTATTTTAGCATAGCATTGAGTGGTTTGACGATTTCCGCGAAGCCTGTGATGAACTTGCGGACAAAATTAATCTTTCCAAAGAAAGATTTTAATTCCTTTTAGTTGCCTGGCAACTAGATTTTCATGATCATCTGGATACATTCGAGGTAAATAGAAATTCCCTATTTTGACAAGACATGTCCAAGGAGCTTCCCCTCAATGATCCCAAAGATGCACTTCTTCGGATTAAGGGAAACCCCGAATTCACGGCACCATTCAAAGACCCTACATAAGTCGGCGATGTGATTACCCTGTTGCTTTGAGAATACTATCAAATCATCCATGTAGATGATTATGCACTTTACAATTAGTTCCTTGAATGCGATATCCATGGCACGTTGGAAAGTGGCACCAACGTTGATTAGTGTAAACGACATTCTTTTGTAAGCGAAAGTTCCCCTTTTGGTGGTGAACGTCGTCTTGTGTCGATCTTCGTACTGCACCATAACCTGATTATATCCTAAGTACCCATCTAGGAAGGACATCATCTGGGAGCCATTTACTATCTGTAACACCTCATCCAATGAGGGTACAGGGTGGTTGTCCTTCTCTAAGGCTTAGTTCAAATTGCAAAAGTCAACGCACAATCTGATTTCCCCATTTTTCTTCCTCATAGGAACCAAATTTGCCACCCATGTGGAGTGTCTAACTGGAAAAATGATCATCATTGATAACAACTTTTGTACTTCCTTTTATATTATCGGTTCCAACAGAGCATTGACAAGGCGTTGCCGTTGCCAAAATGGCTTCACATCTGGTTTGAGAGGGATGGTATGGGTGATAATTGACGTATCATAAGTCTTGAGATCCTCATAGCTCCAAGTGATGATGTTGTGATACTTCTGTAGAGCCTCAATTATCCCCTTTCTTTCTTCATGGGCACACACCTTACTGATGAACATGTTCTTGGCATTTCCAACCGTTCCTAGGTTGTAGGTGTCACATTAGCTGTTGATGGTATCCTTCTTAGCTTTTTGATCCTGATCTCTGATCTAATCAAGGTCAAAGATTCACTCTAATTGAACCATTCCCTTGGGGATGGTGTTGGTCTTCAGGTTGATAATCCCATCTATATCCAGGTCCACCTCTTGAGGTTTGACTTTGTCGATTATCTATGTAGCAAACACATCCGAACTGGTGATAAAATCCAGGATATGTTTGTCATCATTGAATAACTGGAAATTATCTACATTATCCAGCACTGACGGGACAGAGGTGAGCTCCACCATGAATCATTTGAGGCTTGATAGGGACATTGGTTGTAATGTTCTTGCTGCTTGTGTTAGGGCATTGGCAGTATAATTTTGAGTGTGCAGAATCAATTGAATATTGAATGCATCTAGCCCATCCAACATATCCCATACGCGGTGTCAGTAGTTAGTGAGTCTTCAATCATAGCAGGAATAAAGCTTTCTGACTTGTTTTACAACTAACTCCGAATCTCCATACACCTGGAGCATCTTGACACCCTTTCTTAATGCCATTAAGAGGCCTAAGACTAAGGCCTCATACTCTGCTACATTATTGGTACAATAAAACAAAAGCCTATGAGCAACACAGTATGACTTACCTTCGAGATTGATCAATTCAAAACCTGCCCCAGCTTCGTGTTTAGATTTAGATCCATCAAAGCGCAACGTCTAGAATCCAGGAGCATCCTTGAACATAGAACTGATAGATCCGGCCTTCACCTTCGATGGGACCTTCATTTCAGTAACCGCTCTGGGAGGTACAGGGATGAAATATGTTTGTTCATGTAGTGCTACTCCTACTCTCTCCTTCAGAGTAGTCTATTTTTTAATGTGTTCAATTGTTGCTTGACACAAGCAACAGTCAAATTTTGAGTGAGCAGCATTGTGTACCCTACACCAGTTAGGGAGCATGAGTTCCTAAAAGTTCATTCAGGTTCCTAGACTAAGCTGGTCTTGAACGCACTTTTCCATGAAATCATGGAAACCATCGAGCAATCCTCGAGTGGCATTCTCTCCTAGTTCTCCATCATCAGATTTGATCAACACTTCAGTGCTCTGAGAAACATTGGTCAAATTAGCAAGCAGGCTGCATAGTATGAGGAAAACCTCGCTCGTTCCTTGGTCTCCTAGGTATTCCTATTCATTCTGATATGATATTTGAAAATAATTTCCCAAACCTATTTCAGCATACAACACCTCATTCATGTTGTTGTACTCAGTGATCATAAATCTCATCCACGGTTCTCGGTAAATCTGAATTTGATTCGACATTCCTTTCCACGGCAGCCACATGTGTGAGTAATCAGTTGCGATGTATTTGTTTAATGCCCTCATGAAATCCCTTCCTAGGATTATACCATATGTATCTGGGATATCTGCCACCTAATTGTCAATGGTCTGTTGGATTCAGGGATCAGCAGCAACCTGCATAGGTATTCTATTAATTTCCCCCACTATGCTAATCTCCATTTTGTCAAGTTGTGTCACTTTTCGCCAAGAGGGAGTCAACGTTATCCCAAGTTCCTTGCACACGCTCAAGGGCATGACATTAGATGATGCACCTAAATATAGCAAGTAGTTGTGGAGCTTTTTCTCGAACATGCAGATGGTGGTTAGAAAGGGAGGAGTCTCGAATTTCCCTTGGAACAGTCCCTTGGAAATGTTGACTTGGGCAACTTGTCCCTTTTCTTTCTTATTGCCCTTGCCTTGGGTCGACACCTGATTAGCTACCCTGTTGGGCTATTTGTTGGCCTGTTGACCTATTGGTGGGTTAGCCTTACTGTTGAAGATCTTCCTAATGATTGACTTACTTTGTTGATTGTCAAAGGAGACCCTCTTTACCGGAGTTTCTTGAGCTAACCCTTGTGATAGAGTCCCATTTATCATTATGAAAAAGAAATTTATGATGGTAGGCACCTTTAGAAGTTCAAATGCCGACACACTTTGCTTCACCCTTTTGAATTCCTCAGCAATATACTCCCTCATTTTCTCAACTTCTTGATCATGGGAAACGTTTTGGGAGGAGCTAGCGGCTTGGCTTTGGCTGTTGTTTTGCTGTTTATTTCTGCTGAGATACCGAGTGGGTGTATGAGAAAAAACCAGATTATTACTTGCATTTGGATCAGGAGGGGTGTTGAAATTATTCGGGGGAGTGGAGGTCATGAAAGGTCCTCCAGCATGACCACTGACCTGTCTATTTTTGAGGTTATATGGGGTACTTTGTTGGTGGAACATCTGGACTTCGTCTTCCCTAGGCTTTTCTTCATCATCTTTGGGACCATTATCTATTGAATCAAAAAGATGAGCTATAGGACCTTCAGAACTTACCTCTTCTACTTTATCATTGTTGTTCGAATCGACACCCTCCAGTTCTGGTGTGCTACATTCCACCCTTGAGAAAGGAGCCTGGTTCAACACCAACACCGAGGATTCGTATGGATCGGATGACACAATGTCTCTGCACTTCGAATTGTCCACTGCATTTTGAACTTCAACTTGGAAAATCTCAGTAGTAGTTTGGAACTCTATACAATCCAACTCAGAGTGGCGGCTCATTTTGTGTATGCGACACCAACCGGATAGAGTAGCCTCCACCAAGTGAACTCCGCTTGTGGGGTTCTCGTTGTTGCTGGGCTGATCAAGGGGTGTGGGAATGCCACCATTGTTGGGTCTTGTATTCCAAGTCCGATTTTTCCTTTGGAAGGGCCTTCTTTCAAAGTTCTGGCCCAAATTTTGATTTCTGTCATAATTTTGTCCAGACGACGTGCTGGCGTCCCGATTGTCCCAATTTTTCCTATGATCTCGATTGTCGCAATTAAGGTTAGCTTGTATGTTATTTTGTGATGCTTGTAGCTGATTATTCTGGTTTCTTAAGTGTGTCATCTTTGTGGACATCTTCTTGATCATTTCTATAAGCTCATCAATCCTATCCTTTTCGGTGTTGTTTGGTTGTGGTGCAACATTCTGAAGGAACATGGACTGTGCAACTAGATGATTATGATGATTGGGTGGAAATTCTGTTGTCTGAAGGTATGCAGGCACCTGGGATGGTTGAGGATGCGACTGTTGCTGCTGGGGCAACAAGTAGTGAGGTACCAGATACGCCTGATTCATTGGTTGTCCAGGATGTAAAACCATAGGTAGCTGTGGTACTAGATTCAACAAGGGGGTCTGGTGCTACAACGTTTGGGTAAGCCCTTGAATCTGCACCGGATGTGTGGTTTTCCCAAAAGAAGGTAGTGGACCAAAAAATTTTTGGCCAAGATCCGTGCTGGCAATAATAGCTTTATCGTATGCATCGAGCAACCTAGCGGGTGATGGTCTCATTCTTTTCACTAGGGCCGAAGTGAGGTTATCCAATGCTGCATAGTAGACAGGTAGGGTGACAACATCATTGAGAACATACGGGGCCTGCAGCTGAGTGTACGCTCTGTGGAAACGGTCATTGAATGAACCGATTAATTTGTTGATCTCCCTTTGAACCAACATGAAGTGTCCATATGAATCCACGGGGCTGATCGAAGTCTTAAATTTTTGCAGAAAAGCATTCTTGAGAAGGTCAAATATGCTGATAGTTCTAGCTGGAAAATTGACATACCAGTAGAAATCCTCCTCCCTTAATGAGTAAGGAAAGAGCCTGCAAGCCACATCTTCGTATATGATCTGCATGGTCTTCAGGGCAATCTCAAAGATCTTGACATGTTCCTCAGCTGTCCTCTATGGATCCCAAGAGTTGAACTTCGTGCAAAAATTCTCAAGATTCTTCGGCATATCATGGTAGAGGTTGAAGGCCAAAGGAGATGGGTTATTACCCAACCACGCCATCGGAGGGGGCGGTGGAGGTGGTTGCACCAGATTGGCTTGTAACTGTGAATGAGTAGCAGCAACCGACAGAACAATAGTAGGGCTGGTGACTGTATTTGGCTGAAAGGCAGTGTTCAAACCAGATGGAGTGGCAGCCTAGAAGGCTGTTCAGATCATATGAGCGGAAGGTGGTACTACCAATGATGCTAGAGAAAATGGAGGTGAAAGAGCAATGGGACGGTCTGGTGAATCGGTGATGGATGGTTCCCTTTTTTTAGCTCTCTTAGCTCAAACAGGGGGCTGTAATTCCTGAAATTCTCCCTTGTTTGGGGTAGATCTCAAAATTCGATGAAATATTTCAAGGGAGAATGACGCAATTCGATCCAGCTTTATCTCCTAGCCCTCCTAGCGCTAGTTCTGTTGATGGTGTTTTTATGCACTTCTCAACACAGGTAATGCGCAGGTGTATTACCTCTCTTGAAAGACAATCTTCCACAATCAAATTGTAGAACACTATCCCAAGGTCTCTCGAATGTCAGGTCTTGACAATGCTTAGAATATATCAATTGTTTGATGTGATTTGTTGGAATCACAAGGCGGTCTTATGTGATTTGCAACTATAGGAGAATCGGGTCAATGAATGGAGTTTTTTCAAAATAGGAAATTAATGCACTTTGCTACAGGCTCAAACAATAGTCTTAGACTCCATTGTTTCGTCAGATTTGGCTTTATAATGTGCAATGAACCTTAGCACAGGTTGTTTCTAAAAAAAAGGAAAAGAGGCAGGGAAGAAGGAAGGTTCCTGGATCTGCAACTACCGATGAATAATGATCATGGAGGTTCTTGCTGTGGACAGTTTCCTTAAATAGGATTTCACTTAATTTGAATTCTCACAATGTCATGAAATCTATGCTATCTTCTAAGGACTGCAAATATTCATCATTCATTCGCAATGTAAATGTGAAGAAAGACAAAGTTTAAAGAGTAGCTATGAAATTATAGTCCAAGATAACTTTGCGCAATCACTTACCAGCAGCAAATGACCAAAATTATGGACAAGGAAAACATACACACAACAAAAAGCTTCATAACCAAAGACAACATACTAAGTCCACTACAGCTAACTAAAGGAAACTAGAACAACAAAATAACTGGAAGTAAAGTTTTAACTAATGGGAGAAGAATCATGCAACATGGAAAGAAATCCAAAAATGCACCAAGTCAATGTATTTCTATTAAAATTTCTACAACATGCCTTTACAACAACTTAACTCTCCTAAAATGAGAGGAGAAGAGACCTATTTATAGTTTTCAAAAATAAAAATGAGTGGCCAAGATTTGATTCTATTGTGTGGAAAAGATTCACTTTACACTAGGGTTTCACCTACCCCCAAAATATTTTACATTTTTAAAACATTTTTTGTCTCTTCCCTATTTTGTCATCTAGTGACAACACTGTAGCAATTTCATCCTTTGCTGTTTGCCCTTTGCTGTAGCTATTCTTTTAGGAACTCTTCATTGATGATAGGGTTTCCCTCGCGCTTTTTCAAAGTTGCATACTCCAAGAAGCTCAAGATCATTGGATGAAGCTTGTCCACCTCCATAATATCTGATCGTAGCACCTAGTAGCTCCATTCTTGGGAGTTATTAATGAGCTTCTTCTAGTCGTCATCATATTTGGCAGTGTTGCTATGAAAATCTTAGACTGGGCAAAGGCTCAAGCAACAAAACTCATGAAATCCATGGTGACTCTAGCCAACATCCCATCTTCCATGTTCTTTAAGAAGTGTGGCTTTATGCTCTTCAAATTAATTTCAACAGCAGGCAGCTCGTACCCCATCATTAGCTTGAGGTACTGAGCACAATCCTCTCTGGCCTCCCTTGCCCATTTGATATCCAGAATTCCTTGTTCTAAAATCTACTCCAACTTTCCCCTCCGATGATCAAAATGTCATTTCCATACATCCACTAACTAGTGGTCATCATCTTTGAGGGTAAGGTCCTTCTCCCAAACCTCGCTTGGCAACGCGAGTATGGCCTCAATTTTTGGGTAGGCGACTTTGTACTTCCTTGGGAACCCCTCGTAGACTTGCCTCGTACCCTCAAGAGTTCTCTGTACCTCCAAGAACTTGTTTGCGGTCTAGACCACCAAGTTGATACCTATGTTTCCCATGTCCAAGACTTTCCAGAACCAATTTTCTGTAGTCCTATCCAAGTTCCTTCTCTTTTCCAATTTATTGATCTGCTCTTGAGACAACAACTGAGGCAGGGCCAATGACATGGTGGGCTGCTCATCTGGGGACAACCACTACTAGATATAGGCCATTAGATTGGCCACCTATGCTTTGAGTTTTTCCTTTGAAATCTTAACCTATTGGATAAGGTGCACCCCTGTGGCGACCAATTCCTGGTGGTGGTTGACCTTCTAGTCTCTTGTGGCCACCCCCAAGTCGATAGTGGAGATGTTATAAGTCACTCCTTGTTCTCCAACTACCGGTGTTGCTATTTGTATTGCCCTGGATCAAGATGTATCCATGGTTACTCTTGATCTAATCTTCGGATTTTTTTCTTTCTTGGTGCTTATTTGTGCTCTGGCCAATATGGCTTCTAGCCTTGCCTTAGGATCCTTTAGGGTAGGAGTTTTTGTCTAATTTGCTTCCCTAGGCAATCGGGTATTTGGGGTTCTCCCCTGGGTGATTCACCTTGGTCCTTGTTGGCCTCCATTCCAAGTTCAATGGTTTTGATGAAAAGGGCCCCCTTCCTAGTTCTTGCATCCTCCTTCTCCTTCTCGAATCTTGTTTGAGTGTTATACATTTAGTAGGGGACTTGGGTGGTTGCTCGTCGGAGGGATCTTCCTTTTGAACATCCTTCTCCTCTTCATCTTGATCATGTTCATGTTCCCCAGACCTATCCTCTTGCTCATTCATGTGGAGGAATGTCTCTTCGTGCTTTGTAGTTTGACCCTGTCGTTCAGCATGAGACCCACTGGCCTCGGTCTCTGGAGTAGTAACTTCTTCATCAACCACAAGCTGATATTCAACTTCTTTATCCTCGATTTCCTTAAGTTGCTTGCTCCATTCGGCGTCAAGCTCGGGATCATGTGTTTCTTGGATTAATTCAATGTCTATCTCCTTGTTGCTTTCACTAGAGAATTCATATGCCACCTCGTCGATCTCTCGATGCTTATGATATTCAAATTCTTCATCCTCGAGCCCCTTTGCAGCCTCTAGCTGCTATTGCTCAAGCTTGTCAGATATCTGCATTATCACCTCCATTCTTGGTGGTTCGGTTGGGGGAAGGAGAGCTAGAGCATTGGCCATAGCTTGGACTATTGCGGCTTGTACTTCTAGATTTGTAAACATCCCTGAAAGTTTGAAGGGCACATTTAGCATTTATTTTATGAAGGACTTTGAGAGACTGAGGGCAGGCATTATGGCTATAGAAGCGGATAGAAGGGAAGGAGAAATAGAAGAAGAAGGGACCAGTGAGGAGGAATCCATAGGCATGACTTGCATGATTGGAGAGGTGGAAGCAAGGTGGACAGAGATGTCCACCGTAGGTGGGGAGGAAGCGGAAACTGCAAGTGAAGTATGCGGGACAGTGGCAATAGTAGCAACAATTGCAGTAGATGGAGACCTTAGCAGGTCAAACTATTCCCCTCTGATCTGACAGAGTGGACTTTTGGGTAACACAGACGTCTCCACGCCTCTGGTTATTTTCCTTTATTTCTTTGGTGGCTCACACTCTGATGCCTTTCAGGCATAAACCTTTGGTTTGGGTAACCGCTCACTAGCTTCTTTTCTCTTTTTGGTTTTGACTGATGGTGGGGTTTTGGATGTTTCCCTAGTTGTAGTGGCAGCCACCCAACCATCGGAGCCAATCAGTTCACTTTCTAGTCCCTTGAATGTTAAGGCCACTCCTTGTTGCTTCAGTGGGGCCACCTGTTGGTCGATTCATGCCTTCGTCCGGACCTCGACGGGTTTGGTGAGTATGTCTAGGTCATCAACCTCTCGCTCATCCCAATCAATCATGGGAAATGGAAAATTGGTGACGACACTATATCCCAGATCGATCACCATGCTTTCATCTTCTTTGATCTGGTCCGAGACTGGGCACAAGTTGACTCTTCGTATGTAGAAGGTAGTCATGCACATATAGTGTCGCAACCGCAATTTAAAATCATCTTTGCAATTAGCCCAGAAATCCTCCACATTATGGAGGTGGGAATACTCATGTCCTAGTGGCTTTTTGATATGACCATATGGGTCAATTCGGGGCTGAGCTATATATTGCCGTAAGTGGTATTCAACGAACTCCCTTTTCGAGTATCCCGCACATTGGGAGGTATGAATTTTATACATTCCTTGGCCAAGCTCGATGGGGTAAGGTGTACCCGCCAGATGCTTACTGCTCAAGATATTATGAATGTGTCGTAGTTGCCAAGTCAACTCCAATAGTATAATCCGGTCATTGGGGTATCGGGGTAGCTTGTTTGGTCTTTCTGTGAATCCCTAGGCACAAATGTAAGTGAACTTTGGAAATTGTATATATAGGAAGGCATAATTATTGAGGAAAGCCTTTGCAATATGAGAGGTTATCCTCTCAAAATCGCCTCCTAGAGACTGAATGACATAGGTGATGAACACATCATTCACCCTACAGTAATCCCTCTTGAAGTTTCAGTACTGCAATTGTGGATATTTATCATAAGGCTTGAGGTCCGCCCTCGATGCCTCACTGGGTACTGCAGTCAATCCATGATAATACCGCCGACTGGAAAGGGAGTACACAACCTAGGATGTCATGTAGAACTTGGAGGTCTTCTTCACATTGGTAAACTACTCATGGAAGCAATCACTGATTATCTCCCCACAATAAAAGGTAGTGTCATCACCACGAAGAATTTACTCCACAAAGTACAACATCCATTCCTAGAAGAAGGCCGCAGTAGGAAGACCCATTACTTGGCTAAGCAAGGTCATGAGGTCATGGTAATCCTCGAAGAAATCACTTTGAAAGAGCTCATGAGGGAGCTCGTCGACACTACCTTTCTTGTCCTTCAACCAGTACTGATTGATTATTTTTTTGCGTTTCAGAGGATCCTGCTCCCATAATTCCTTGCATTATTCAATGGTGGGGGTCTCCATGCTCTTGAAGGCAGGAATGTGGAAATTTTCCATTATACTAGGTGGGGACATATCTACAAGGATATTCCCATCTCGGTCCACTATAGTTCTGGTTTTAGGTTGATATGCTTCTACGTATGCCATTACCAATTCTGGGGTCACCAAGGCTGGTGGGAAGCCTATAGCTTTGGCAAGTCCACTGCTCCTTATCAACCTTGCATTTTCTATTTTTGGATTCACCCTGACTCTCTGTTTAAACTCATCAATATCAACTTGACCGATATTGGTATCCGTGACATCTCTCTAGAGAGTGGTGATTTTGGATTGTAAGGACACCCCTTGAAACTTTTACTTCATCTGATCCTTATGCTCTTTGCCTCGAGGTGCCTTGGCTATTCCTTTCCCTTTTTCCTTGGAGGCACTAGAGGCCTCTGTGCCGGATTCCATAAATCTTGTACAAAAGACATGAATTAGCAACGCTATTATGGGAAAGCAACCTCAGATAAGTCCCTGCACATCAAGGTTAGATCCACAATATTCATTCATATTTGATAAACGTCTAACATTTGATAAAACATCATTAGAAAGCAAGGTAGGTGACTCGGGCTCCCAGGGCCGGAGTTCCCTTGGAAAAATGTCGTTTGGAAGGGAAAATGAGGTATGGGACTCCTAAAGGCATTTCCCGATGTTGGATCTAGTCAATTGAGGGTTGGCATGAAAGAATACTTAATTTTAGCAAGTGGGTCAAAGTCTATTTTGGATTTGGAGGTCATCTGAGCCCTCATTTAGGTGTTCGGGTTTCAGCTGCAGGAAGGCCGTTTGAAACAACGCAGGGAAGACGAAACTTCGAGCATCAGGTTTCGAAGTTCAGATTGCCGTTGCTGGGAAGCAATTACGGGTTGGCCGTTCAAAACGGCAAAATTTAGGTGGAAGTCTGGGAATGGAATTCCGAAGGGTAGTTCCCAGAGACAAACTCAAGAGTTGGGAAAGCCCAACAACGAACAAAGGGTCGGGACTCGAAGGTCAGAAAGTGAGTTAGGTTCGGCCGTTTGGAATGATGACAGTGGAACAAAATCCTAGAGGCGGAATTCTGGAGTCCGGAGTCCGAAAGGAATTTTGTCATTAGTCCCCCGCTTAGATTTCACGCTCGACGAAAAGCGGGCCGGGGTCCAAGAGTCAGAAAGTCATCCCGGGATAGCCGTTCGCAACGGCGAAAATGACATGAAATTTTGGAGGCAGAATTATGGAGGTCAGGGTCTAGAGACAATTTGGGCATTGGTTCATTCTAGCAGGTTTGAGACCAAAATTGCAGAGTTAGGGTCCGGGATCCGGAAAGACGAACAAAATCCATCGTTTGGGACAACCAACATCGGAATGGAATCCTGGAGACAGAATTCCAAAGGCCGGAGTTCGGATTGAGTTTGGACTTCAGATTCTTCCTTGTAAATTTAAACCTACTTTATGCTTCTAGGGTCTGAGGTCCAGAAGGACGCTCAAGGCAGGTCGCTCGAAATGACGAAGTTAAGAGGGAATTCCAAGAACGAAATTCCGAGGGTCGGAGCCTGATGACAGTTTGTTCCTTGACCATTTTTCAATTTTCTTTGTAAGTTTGGAACGAACTTCATGATCCCGGGGTCCAAGGGTCAGGAAGACGCTCAAGAAAGGCCGCTTTAAACTGTGGGGGCACAACAAAAACCTACGAAGGGAAGTTCGGAGGCTAAGACCTGGGGCGAGCATGGTTGCTATCAATTTTTGAAGTTTAAATTTTGCATTTTGAGTGGACGGCCGCGGGGAGGTCCATACCCAAGAGACGCCAGCGACTGTTTCGAAGAACAACAATGACGGGTTTAAGTTTCGATTTTGATTTTAATCCTTCAAACAATGAATTTCATCTCCAAATTTGTGGGTTTTTAGGTTAAGGCACTAATCTACAAGATTTCAACTCATTTTATGTTTTACTTTATTTTGACCCACAATTTCAAGGAAAAAGGACAAGGCGCGCGGACGACGGACATACCTCGAAATCCCAAAGAAGCATGCTGTTGAATGCATGAAGAATGAAAGAATGAGATCTCGAGTGTAGGGGCAGAAAATGTCGAATGTTGGGAAGCTCTTCAAATTTCTCGATCACTTTGGTCGCGTGAAAATGACAATTCGAAAATCCGTGTATATAGCCAAAACTGCAATTAATACAACAATTTAATGTTTCGTATGGTGGCCAAAATTTTTGGTGAGTTCAAATTCGTGGGCGGCAGGAGGAGGATCGGGGTTTGGTGGTAGGGAAGGCGTCCAATTGCGGCCGTTTGGAATGGTGAAGTCCAAGAGGAAACCCGAAAAGGCTTAGGATTTATCATTTTTAAAGGGGCCAAGTTTGGTCAAGCTTAAAATGTGACTTTTGAGAATGGGTTGACACTTTAGGATGAAAAAAGGAAGAACACGCAAAACAAGGCAAAGCGAAAAGGACCTGGCAAGAAAAAGAGGGAAAAGAGGTACCCCGTTCCGAATGGGGCATGTGTGCAATAGGCACAACAAAAACCTTGTTTAGTAGTGGCTAACCAATTTCATCTTTCAAGTGTATTTTAAAGTAGTGTATTGGAATAGCATCGTTCCAAGAAGTTACTTACCATGTTTGGTTTTTTGGCAGAGGTAATAAAGCAAATGGGGAAGGGACTCCTTTTCTTGGCATGTCAAGATAGTGCATTTTATTAACATAGCCTATTTTTCAATTCCATATTCATGGATTAATCATCTCTTTTGGGGATGATGGTAAGCCTACCAGGAAATACATACCCACTTGAGCTAGGGTTTTAATTTATTGTGAGTTAGTTTAATACTTTTCTTGGTTCCAAAATATTTCAAACACACATCAACATGATTCATCAAATTTTAAACCCTTTGGTTTAAGTATAGCATGGATACCATTTGAGAAATCTTGATATTGATGCTTGTCCTAAGGATTCTATCCTTAGAGACTTCTAAGTATCTTGGCTTATATCTAAATCCATACTTTCCAAAGTTAACGTAGGTAACTATGCCCCTAACTTCATGATTTTCACATAATGGACTTTGTGAAATGAATGATATTTTTGACATAGACGTTTTAGTTTGAAACTTAAGAAACACAAATGGATGTGGTAAAAACAAGTCATTAATCAAGATTAAATCACAATTGAACCCCACACATGTGCTTTTCTTCATGATCTCTTACAAGACCAAAATCCTTAAGCGAAGATCCACATTTCATTTTTTCAAAAATAGACATCGTAATTCAAGATCTATCAGAAAACGTATCATGAAGAACTACTGAAACCAAGACATATTCATAAGGAATTTTTATCTACGACCTTTGAGGAACAAACTAGATTTACATATCCAATATGAGCCTCACATTTAAATCAACATTGTTCTTATTGGATTTGAGTTACTCATAGGCTAAAGATTTTTTCTTAGTACCTTGGTCTTGCAAAACAAAGGTTCATTTTAGGTTAACATTTTGGGTCAAACATTTCATCCACCCTTTATCATATTTTACATTTCACTTCACTAAACTTTATAAACTTTTGGACACACCAACACTTTTTGACTTAGACATCATCAAACCAATTCACTAACTTAGCTATGTTGTGTGTGAAATGGATCATTTTACATGCACTTAGGTGAGTTGGTTATCACAATTTGTGGATAAATTTATCTTGAAATTAACAAGTCTACCTTCAAGATTTACAAGTTCATTAACACCTTTTGTCAAAACATAAAATCTCTTTGTCTAAAAGTGTTGCCCCAAAATTTTACAAAGATCACTCTCCCCATATCATTCACCCATTTCATCTCCCATTCACACCGTTGGTCCAAAACAACTTAGAGGGTCCCTTTTACCAAAATTTGAGTCAACTAGAGAGCTTCAACACTATAAATCTCAACACACCTCTCCCATAGTTGACCCACAATTTATGGTTACAACAAGATCACAACACAAGAGAATAATGGAACAAACCAAAGTCACATCCACCACAAGTGATACAAACCCACAAGAATTTGATCCAAGGATCCATTCTACCCCCTCACAACAATCACAAAATCCATTAGGACCATATGAGGTAGAAGATGCCACAAACAACCCACTTCAAATTTCTAAGGAAGAGCTCCTTGAGTATAAACAAAATCATCCAAATTTTCTCGCACAAAATTTGACACAAGGGTTAACCCAATCTACAAATCAACCAAATTTATCCCTTGTGCCAAGTCAAACATTAACTCCTAGTCTAGCAACTAGGATTTCCAACGATTTTTGTCACACTCTCTCTTCGGAAGGCAACACACTTTTGGGTTCTCAAAACACCAACCTTCCCCAAAATACCACTTGGACACCAAAATTTTGTGTCCCACCACCATCTTCCACCACCATTCTAGAACACCCTCTAAATTGACAAAAACCACTTACATTCCATGACACCCCGATGACCTTGATATTTCAAGCGCAACCATCTTCATCCATCATCAAAAATACCCAAAGTAATGCGATCCAAGTACCTCAAATAGGACAACAAGGGAAATTTAACACTCTCATGTAAGGGAAACCCTTAGCAAGTAGTTCCAACAACCCATTGACACATCAAAATAAGTGCTTATTCAAGCTACTCAAGTCAATGCAATATCAACATCAGCCCCATCTATCATCAATCCAAATCAAAACAACACATTTATCACAAGCCCCATCAACCAAGGTAATGCCTTCGTCCCACATCGATCAAGGGAGCCCTTCTAATCTATTAATCCAAGGTCAAAATGTGCCATTTCCATTGCAATACCAAATTTCACCATCATCATCTTTACCGTTGGTCCCCCAAATCATGCAAAATCAAATAGGGTCCCAAATCTACATTTCTCCCTCCCAATCGACAATTTTACAAGGAATGATAGCACAAAACAACCTACAACCATCTCAAATCAATCCAAAGCCCATGATCACCAAAAATCCATCCCATAAAAATACTTCCACATTGCAAGCACAAAAATTTCACACTCTAACTTTGAAACAAGTATAATAGGCTTATCAATAAGCATTGCAAGTACAACAAGCTCAAGATCAAGCCTTGCAATAGCAACAAGCCTATCAACAAGCCTTGCAACAACAAAAAGCTCATACTCCAATTTTTCAACAAGCACAAGATGCCTATCAACAAGCATTGCAAACACAACAAGCCCAACCACAAGCCTTGCAACAATTGTAATCCCAAAAAAAAGCCTTAATCACACAAAAACAACAACAAGCACAACAACAAGCATTGCTTGCCCAACAATACACCCAACAACAACAAGGTTTATACTACAATCCCCAACAAAACACCATCAATCCAAATACGTTAGGAGCATATAAACCTCTACTACCATCACCATCATAGTATCAAACACCACCGTACACACCATACAACACTCCATCATATCAAAATCCCACTTAAAATCCATCAACCATCCCACATTACGCAACATATGCTCCTCCACCAAACCTATAAGATGATATGCTATCAAAAATCAAGGTGCTAACACAAAAAATCCAAGACATTCAAATGGGAAAAATGAAGAAGCTCCATACACAAAAAAACTTGTGTCCATAACCATTCAATAGAAACATTGTAATGGTACATTTCCCTCCTAGTTTTGAGGTCCCTAAATATGATAAATACAAAGGGAGAGTAAATATTGTGGATCACATAAAATAATTCAACGTCATGTGTATGGAGATTTCCTACAATGATTCCTACTTGATGCACCTCTTTTCATGAAGTTTGACAGGTCTAGCCATTGATTGGTTTTCACAGTTACCCCCAGGAATCAAAACGTTCCAAGAAATCATTGATAGGTTCATAGACCATTTCTCCTTTAACCTAGACATGGATGTAAGCCTAGAAGAGTTGTACACTCTCAAGAAGAAAAAAGGAGAATCCTTTGTAGAAGTTGAGCAAATAAAACTTCATAGGAGCCTAGTGATCTCTGCAAGTGAAGAATACCTATTACAGGGAGAAGCAAAGAGAAGCAACAAAGAGAACAATACAGATGCTCAAAAATGTGGAGCTCTGTATTATCCAATGTGTAAAATGAATAATAATACAAAGAATAGATTTCAACCACATATAGGTCAAAGAAACCCTAAAAAGGAAAACACTAGGCTTGCACATTAATAATTAATAAAATAATTAATTATTATGCACCTAATGTTAGCTTAAGTGTAAAAGAGATAAAAGGGAACTTTAATTAATTAAACAAATATTGTTTAATTAATCAAGTAAATAACCAATTAATCTAACACCCCCCCTTAAGCTAGACTTAGGGAGAAGCTAAAACCTAGAAGAAGCTACTGAAAGAAAACAACAATGGGTCCCAACAACAAGGCCTGATTAGGTACCCAAGTACAAGGAAATCTCTATGAAACGGAGAAAAGGAGAAAACCCACTAGGAAAAAACTCCTCTCCAAAAAGAGATGCAAAAAAGAAAGTACAAATGGAATGTCTCAAGAGACTCTCTCAAGAACATATGCAGATATACAATCAGATACCCCCCATGAGAGAGAGTGGAGACTCCAAAGCCCCCCCAGAATGAAAGAACCCCTGTGCCAATGATCAAACCAATGCGTCTCCTTGAAGGAAGAAACATATCCAACGGTCGAGGAAGAGGAAATCCCTGGATGTGAGGTGAAAATGGAAGTCCTGGATGATGCTCACTGAAGAACTAAACTACAACATGAGTGTCTGAATAACAAAATGGTGAATCAAACAACTCAAGAAGATCCTGAAATGGAATCTCCAGTGAAGAAGGGATAACCGGCGTGCTAAATCTGTCATATGTGAGGAAAGGAATATCCTCTGATATGGCCTCAACAACTGCACTTGATGGCTTGATGAGTGGAGCAACAATGTCAATCACAATTGGTGGACCAAAGTGTGTAAATGCATACAATCAGGAAGAATGATCAACTGTCCCTGTTGCAACAATGTTGCCAATCTGAATGTCTCTGATGTGCACTGAATTAGGTGTGAACTCAACTGTCTTCCCTGTCCCACTATGAGCAATCTGATAGATGGAGAGAAGGTTAGTGGAAAAATATGGAACACATAGTACATCATTGAATGTACCATCATCAATATCGATAGAACCTTTCCCACATACACTCATATAAGTGTTATTACCCATTAATATGTGTGGTGAGGATGCAACCTCGAAAGATGAGAACATGTCTTGAGAAGATGCCATATGGTGTGAAGAACTTGAATCTAGTAGCCATCTAGATGAATGTGAACTGGTGGTTGTACATAATGCATGACCCTTATGTGGGGCCTGTCCATCTATCTAGAATGATGATGATGAAGAAGAAGATCCGCTTGAAGTAGATGAAGAAGAGTGATGAATATGGTTCCTCTCAAGGAGAGCTGTCAAATCTGAAACCTATTTTGCATATCCATCTATCTTCTTCTCATAACACTTGGACTCATCATGTCCTGGCTTAGTACAATAAGCACACTTAGGTTTGTCTTTCTTCGATGTTTCCCCCTTAGGAGAAGGTGAATCAAAAGTCTTCTATGAACTAGAATCCTTCCAATGCTCTGTGGTTTGTGGTTTTGGTTTCTGCTTCTACTTCTGTTCCGTTGATATGACTATGCTACCAATGCTTGGTGTGGTGATCCTAAGAGCATATCCATCTGAGAAAGGTGTGACTACTCATGAGACAAATGCTCACAAAACACATCAAAGGTAGGCATGGTAAAACGAGTACCCAAGCCATCCATGGTGGAATAGAAGGAAGAAGAAAATATCTGAAATGGACCATGAAGCTTCGAAAGGATCAAGTAAATGCACTTTGTGTCTGAATTATTCTTGCCACAACCCTATAAAATAGTGCTTATAGTTTTGAACTTGTTCAAAAAATCCTCAATAGTGGGAAATGATTCAGGTAACATTGAAGTCATCTCTGCCTCAATCTGTAATGGTCGAAACTCATTAATGGCCCCAAAAAGTGTCTCAAGCTTCAACCACATGGATCAAGGAGTGAGCAAAGCATCAAGGTGAAACAAAAGACTATTTGAAACGTGCATGGACAGAAAACCCATAGCTTCATCCATCTTTTTCATGTGCTGCATAATCTCAAAAGGATGCTGCAACTAAGGCTGAACCTCATCTAAACAAGACCACAACCCTCGTGACCTGAGAAGCCTCATCATGCGAGACTTCCAGGTGTGATAGTTGTGTGATGTGAGTAACTCAACTGAGGAGTCTACCATGAAACCTTTCACCTATACCTAATGAAAATTATGAGAAAAAATATCACATATCTGAATAGAGCATGCTAAGAGCTTTCCAACGCCTATTCGTGTTTGAAAAACGGAGTCCGTTTGCACCTTCTATGGCCCCGTAAGTGCAGAAAAAAGACCCCACTTTGATTTAAAAAATAATAACCAGACTGGTAAAATTTTGAAAAAAAAATCCTACACCATCAGATCGGTGCTGGAATCAGCTTTCCAACACCTATTTTCATTCGAAAATCTGAGCTAAAACGCCCGAGATATGCCCGTTTGAGTGAAAGGGGGCAAAAAACAAATGATTGAGGGCCCTGGTGGCTCTCTGGTGGCGCTCCAGAGACAGGTGGTGGATGGGTTGAGCGCGGGTGGTGCATGGGCAGTGCAGTGGCGGTGATTTGGTGGTGGGCTAGTGGCTGGGCATCGATGCTGGCTGGGCGGCCGACCGACGGAGGTGGTGGTCCGATGGTGTTTGTTGGCAGCGGCCGCCTCTTCTGGTGGCCGCTTGGCTATGCAACGGTGGTGGTCAGATTTTACATTGGCCGCAGGTTTTAAAAACCCGAAAATTGATTTTTATTATTATTTTGCATTTTCACCTCAAAAAATGTGCCCTGGGGTCGTATAGCTCCTGGGTAAATTTTTTTGCCTCCCTAGTCGACAGTGGCCAAATCTGACAAACTTTATATGAAAATAGGGGTTTTTGGGCCTTCAGGACTCAACCGTGATGTCGGTTTTTGCCCAAAGTGCACCAAAAATAAACTGCCCCCCAAATCCATGAGAGAAAACTTTTGAAACCCCAGATCTACTTCCAATGCAAAAATCTCAAAACAAAAGTAGGTAGTTGCAGATCTGAAGCTCTGATACCATGTAGAAGTTGAGAAAATGCAACTTCATAGGAGCCCAGTGATCTCTG
The DNA here is from genome assembly GCA_007115665.2 of Sequoiadendron giganteum. Classification (NCBI taxonomy): domain Eukaryota; kingdom Viridiplantae; phylum Streptophyta; class Pinopsida; order Cupressales; family Cupressaceae; genus Sequoiadendron; species Sequoiadendron giganteum. The sequence goes on along the minus strand of CM021110.1, from coordinate 264,953,763 downwards.
CAAGTGAAGAATACCTGTTACAGGGAGAAGCAAAGAGAAGCAACAAAGAGAACAGTAAAGATGCTAAAAAATATGGAGCTCTGTATTATCCAATGTGTAAAATGAATAATGATACAAAGAAAAGATTTCAACCACATATAGGTCAAAGAAACCCTAAAAAGGAAAACCCTAGGCTTGCACATTAATAATTAATAAAATAATTAATTATTATGCACCTAATGTTAGCTTAAGAGTAAAAGAGATAAAAGGGAACCTTAATTAATTAAACAAATACTATTTAATTAATCAAGTAAATAACCAATTACTCTAACATCCTTTGCGAATTTCCTACAACGGTGGAGGAAAAGAGCTAGTAAGAGCAAGTGGCCCATTCCTAAAGAACAACAAGTAGGAATTACATTGCTAATGTTGGTGGGGACCTATCATTCCACTTCAAGATGAAATGTGTCACCACTTATGATGAGCTTATACCTAGGGCCCTCAACATCAAGAGAGCCCTAATCACATAAGGGAGCACACAAGTGTATAAAGACAATCACCCATCCACTAGCTCTAATGATAAACCCTGAACAAGAACATTACTAGTGATGGTGTTGTTGATACAAAGGTGGTCTTAACTGCTCCTAGGAAAGAAAACACCTAAGACATGAATACACAACAACCATCCATGCCATTGCCAAACTATCAACCTGTTGGATATTGTGGTTGTGTTGTTGATATGTGGTTGTCATTGATGTCAACACTATTAGCATTAGTGTCTTTAAGACTGTATATATCAAGGATATTGAGAAAATTGTAATAAAATATGTTGCACGTTGTCTGTGAAGCAATGAAGATCACTATGATGGAAAGTTTAGTATGTTGATGGTGAGAAAATGCAAATTAAAGGGTTTGTTTTCACTTGTATCCAGTTTATCCATCAAACGTTTCAAAGGTGCGCATGAAGATTTGAGCAAGTTATGAGTTTCTATGATTCCCATAGTTATTTTGTTATTGTAGCTGGTGTTCTCGAAAAAAGATAATGTGATTTTGGTAATCTGAGTTGTTGCATATGCTCCTATGGTGTTTGTGGATGTTTCTAGATCGTGATCTATCTATGTTGCACATCCACATTGATTGTTGTGCTCGTGATCGATGATTTTCTCTTGCGTGTTCATGTTTTTCATGTTCATGGCTGATAGGGTGTTTGTAGTGTGTAGTGGATCTTCGAGGAATAATTTTTGAAGTTGTTTTGTGTCTCCACTATGTTGTTGCTGACCTTGGTAGATACACATTAATAATATTTATTATTTTGGGCCAAAAATTTGTATTCATCTTATTATTTTGTTGAAGTCGACATGTAATGATGTAATTCCTTGTTGCGGATATATAAGTGATTGTTTCTTCATTTGAATGCGAGCAAGTAAGTGTGTATTTGAGCAAGTAATTGTGTATGTGAGTGAGAAAGTCTGTGTGTGTGTGCAAATAATGTTCTAAATATTTCGAAGGTAGAGCAGAGTGTGAAGAAGAGTGAAGAAGTGTTCATGTGCTTAACCAGAACTGTAATCAGGCATTAGCAGATGCTACTTTCTCAGTTCAAGATCTTCAGATGGATTTAATCTAAATATTACTATAAGACAGTGAGTCTTCCCTTGGGCAGTAAGCCTTTTTGTAATTGAGCAGTGAGCTATAGACAGTGTGCCTGAATGCATGCGCATTCCCCATTCTTTTATAATTTTAATAGAATATGAACTTATGGATTAATCTCCACCATGGTTTTTCCCCTAATAGAGTTTCCACGCAAAAATCTTGGTGTTATCTGTGTTTCTGATGTGTTGGTGATTTATGCTTTCATGGTTATTAATCAGATCTAAGAATAAGGGTTAACAAATTTAATAAGTTTGAAATTTTGTGACAACTGATTCACCCCCCGCTTAGTTGTCTGCCCTTGTGTTGCCAACAATTGGTATCATAGTAGATTCCTTGGAAGAAGTTTAATAGCTTGAGGTGATCTGGGATGGTGACATATAAGAAAGATAGTTTAAGATTTGATGGAACAAACTATTCTCTGTGGAAGACTCGAATGGAGTGTCATATGAGATGCATTGGTGAATCTTGTCAGTGTAATTAATTATTTAATTACACTTTATTAAGTTTACTTAGGTAAAAATTATTTTACTTAATTAATAAGTAATCTTTATTTAGTTAAGCTAATTTTAGGTCAACATTAGGTTTTACCTTTAGGGTTTTGCATACTTTTCTTTTATAAAGCAATTCATCTTTTGTAATTTCTTAATTCCTGAATATAATTCATTTGTACATCTTCATGCAAATTGCTCTTGCTTTTTCGGTTTTTCTCTTGTGAAAGGTATTTTATGGTTTGCATGTTTGATCTTGGTTTCTATCATGGTATTAGAGCCTTGATTTGCAGCCCCTTCTTAGTTTTTGGAGAAATTCATTGTAGAGCACGTTTGGGGTACCTCGAGGGTTTCATGCCTTGAGCTTATTTCTGAAGCATTTTAGATCAGATTGAACATCTTTATTGGATTTAGAGTGATGGAAAAAGTTAGGATTGGCTTTTGTTTCATTTATTTTCATCTTTTTTTATCAAATTTGTGAGGGTTTGAAGCTACGATAGTTTTTTGCTAGATCAGAGGGTTTTTTCATCAGTTTTTGAGAAATTTTGATTTTGATATCTCAAACAGTGCATGCTAGTATAAAATAGATATCATGATTGTGCTCAGAAGGCCCAAAAACCCCTATTTTCATATAGAATATGATAGGGTTTGCTAGAAATTGATTTTTTTGTGTTTTTGGGGATTTTCAAAAACGTTGTCAGAAAAATCCATATGACTGTATGGATTTGTACAAATACCTCGATTTTCATGCCATATTTTTGGGTGTACAGAGCATTTTTGAGTTGCCTCAATTTTTGTGCCATTTTGCCTCAATTTTTGTACCCTCTCAATTTTCGTGCTGCCTCAATTTTCGTGCCATGAAGGTACACCTGAATATTTTATTAATTTTTTAATCTTTAAATTAATAAAATACTTGGTTTAAAGCCAAAATGAGCATTTTTAGTAAAATGGTTGTATTTTGAGCATATAGGGTCCTTTTTTCAAAAATGAGATACTATTGGAAAGCTGGTTCCAAGCCTGATCCAGTGGTGCAAGTATTTCTTTTAGATTTTTCTCTAGATTTATTTTGCAGACTTTTGAAGTTAGATAAAACAGGTTTTGCTTTAGAGGGCATATATAATGCCTCAGTTATCAATTTTTCATGCTTCAAGCGACACCGAAAAGCCGATTCCATCCTCTACACATATATGAGGTTATCATGGAGGCAAATGTGAACATTGATCTATGCATGCACTCTTTTTTGTTTTCATGCATTAGGTTTGCATTTGCTCTTTGATTTATGCATGTTTTGCATGTTCTCCTTTTACAATCATGGGGTATTGTAATAAAATAACTTCTATAAAGTTACGTCAGGGGGGATTTTTGCATAATAATTTGATTAGAGTGTAGTTGCACTTTGATATCATCTTTGCATTGATGACAACTCGCATGAGTTGTATCTAGATTCTGTTGTTTCTTTTGGCCACATCTTTCTCATAGCTTGACACATTTTGGTTCGTATCGGTTCACATCTTATTTTTAAGGGCCATTCATTTTATGGTTAATGTTCTAGAATATTCATGGTAATTGCTCCTATGGATCAGTTTTAGTCACAGTTTGGCATTGGCATTGAGATACACATAGCTTATGGATTCTTTCATCATATCATTCTCTTATGGGGGGAAACATTTATTCATCTACTGTTGCTTCACAAATTCCAGGGTTGTTCTAGTGTGTGAGTTTTTTAGTGTTCCTTGGCATCGAGTCTATTGTTGCATTATCATGGTTCCGCCTCAGTCCTTCAGTGACTCTCATATGGTTTCTTGTAAACATAGGTATCTTTCCTTGCTTTCCAGATTTAGGATTCCAGTGTTACCACCAATATTCGTCCAGTGCTTCTTTGCACTAGGTCATCTCATTGAGAGGGGGTCCCACTGGGTTTTCTCCTCTTTCTCATTCATTGCATTTGTACATGGGTACCTAACATGTCCTTGTAGTTAGGACCCATTCATGCTTTCATGGACGCATCCTTGCATTATTTGCATGTTTTTACATTCCCCCTAAGTTGCATTTAAGGGAGGGTGTTGGTGTAATTAATTATTTAATTACATTTTATTAAGCTTACTTAGGTAATAATTAGTTTACTTAATTAATAAGCTTTATTTAGTTGAGCTAATTTTAGGTCAACATTAGGTTTTACCTTTAGGGTTTTGCATACTTTTCTTTTATAAAGAAATTCATCTTTTGTAATTTCTTAATTTCTGATTATTATTCATTTGCACATCTTCATGAAAATTGCTTCTTTTTTTTTTTCCTCTTATGGTAGGTATTTTTTGGTTTGCATGTCTGATCTTGGTTTCTAAAAAATCCTACTAGAGCATTACAAGTAATAGGTATGTCATTCCTCAAAATGGTCTTACTACTACTGCTAAGATTAGGAATGTTGAATACAATATCAGGGCTAAGGAAGAATTGTTGAGTGCTTTGACTGATTCTGAGATGAAAAATGTTATGGATCTGAAGACTACTTATGAGATCTGGAAAAAGTTGGAAAATTTGTATGAAGGTGATGCTAACGTGAAGATTGCTAAGCTACAAATTCTGAAAGAGAAGTATGGATTGTTGAGAATAGGTGATGATGAGGATATTACTACTTTCATGCAAAGAGTGAATGAACTTGTGTGTGGTATCAAATGTGCTAGTGGACAGTTGGAGGAATTAGAGATTGTTGCTAAAGTTCTTAGATCCTTGCCTGATACATACAAAATCAAAGCTACAACTATTGAAGAGCTCCAGATTGCAAAAAATGTAACCAAAGATATGTTGATTGGTAAACTTACTTCTTTTGAGCTAAGTGAATTCAGTGATGCCCTTCCTAAGATAGAATTTGCATTCAAAGCTACTACCGCCAAAAGAGATAAGAAAATATATGATCCAGGTGAAAGTTCTTCTATAAAGGTATTCAAGTATGAGGAAGAAATGACATAGATTGAAGAAGAAGAGAGAGAACTAAATGAGCTTGAAACACTTATTGTCAAAAGAGAAGCCAAAGGACAAGGTAAGTATAAAGGAAAGTTGCCTATTAAATGTTTTTCTTGTAATAAGATAGGTCATTTTGCATCAAGGTGTCCAAAAAGAGTTCCTAATTCAAGACCTAACAAGCCTAAATTTCAAATGAAGTGTTATTATGCTGCTGATGAAGGTGTGATAGATGATGAATTTGATAAAGGGAATGCAAGTGAAGATGAGTTTGTGTTTATTGCTATCAAGGAAATTAATTCTGTGTCTACTGAATCTACTAGTTGTACAAATGTGGAGAAATCCCTAATTGCTCAAGTGGAAGAGAAGGATGAATGGGCAATTGAAAGTGGATGCTCTCATCACATGACAGGTGATAAAATCAAATTTATGAGCCTGGAAAAGTATGATGGTGGTGTTGTAATATTTGGTGATAACAATGGTGGTATAATCCATGGTAGAGGATGTATTTCTTTTGATGGTTAGCATAATACTGATGATGTTCTTTATGTGGAAGGTTTGAAACATAATCTTGTAAGTGTCAAATAGATGGTTGATAAGGGATACAATCTTCAATTCAAGGATGGAAAGTGTATAATATTGGGAAGTTTTGGAAATGTGATTGCTTCAGGTACAAAAACAAAAGGTAACATCTTTCACTTGAATATTGCTAGCAAAAGTTGTCTCATTGCTCAAGTCGATGAAATTTGGTTATGGCATAGGAGAATGGGTTGTACACATCTAAAAATAGTCACGGTCGATCGAACCTGTTAATTAATTAAATATGAATTATTTAATTAATGTTTCTTAAGTCTTCTACATATAAATAAATTTAATTATTTATTTATATTGTTCATTTTTCTAATTCTTCTAAATTAATTAAATAAATTTTACAATTTATTTACATTAATTATCAAAGTTTAAATTCTAAATTTAAATGATATTCTTCCCTCCACATTTAATTAAATACTTTTTGATATTTAATTAAATCTCATTTTTCAAATTCCCACTTCTCTCACAAAAATTAAATATTTTTAATATTTAATTAAAAGGCTTTTTCCTTTTCTCATAATTAAATATTTACAATATTTAATTAAAGCCTTTTCACATTTCTCTCACACATAATTAAATATTTATTTAATTATGAGAGACACCTTTCAATTTGTCTCTTCATTTTCTGTCTCTCAGAATTCTATCTTTTCGAATTCTCAATCTCTCACCGTTCATTTCAACAGGTTTGAACTCGACCGTCAATCTTGGCCAATCGAATTCCCACCTTCAAAAATCTATAAATACAACTCTTTCATGAACTAAAAAGGATCTCGAATCTCATACTTTCATGTGTAGTTATTATTGTCGCATATCTTAACATTTCATAAGCATTTTAATTCAATAGTTCAATTTTGTAGATGCATATGCATTTTAATAATCTCATTCTCTCAAGTGCCATTCTATAAGCTGTGTTTGCACAACTGAGAGCAAACATATTGAAGCGAATCCTTGGAGATAGAGGACAATGGAACGAATTTGAAGAAGCCGCGATTTAGAGTTTGCATTTACTTTATTAATTTAGTTTTCTTCAATCTAATGTTGCATTGGTGTATTAGATTAGATTCAATTTAATTCACGCATTTTCTCATACACATTTTTGGCGCCCACCGTGGGGCCAAGCCCCGCATTTAACTTCTATTTTGTAGAATTTTTCTGGCAGGTGACGGACAAAAACTGCGGTTCAATGCATACGAAGTCTGTTTTAGCACATACGATGACTGTTCTGGCGCATACATGACCTATTTTAGCGCATCCGTGACCCCTTTCAATGCATAGACACCCTGTTTTAGTGCATCCATGACCCCTTTTAGCGCATAGACACCCTGTTTTGGCGCGTCCCTAGGAATTCTTTCAGTGCATTCGTAACCTGTTTTGGCGCATACGATGACTGTTTCGGTGCATTTACCAGATCATTTAGCGCATACGTGTCCTGTTTTGGCGCATACAACTCCTGTTTCGGTGCATACAGATTCTATTTCGACGCATTCATTTGTAAAAATTTTAATTCTAATTCCGACACAATCTGCGGACAAAATTTTTCTGATGCTATTTTAAAATAGAATGAACCAATCCTAGGGTAGACACTTAATTCTGGATTAACCAATCCTAGGATAGTCACCAAACGTATTTTTCTTTTGGTTAAAATGAATCCCATGTTTTTAGTGAAGCAACATCTTCACTTAGAATAGAAAATCTTTCAATTTGGGTTTTAAAATTGAACCATTATTTGCATGCTATGATTGTGGGTAATAGGTCTATGCTCTCCCCTTAACTGGGTGATCAGAATACCAGACTTACCTTTTATTTTATTCAATTTAATGCTTTATTACATCCTTTAGAAGGCCTGTCGTAGTGGGAAAAAGTACTCACCCTACAGGAACAACCTAAGTGGAAAACCTAAAGCCAAGGTTTCCAACCCACTATAATCAAAAGCAAGTTGTGTATGAAAATCCAACTTGACAGCAGTAGACAGGATAACCATCCCCAAAGCCTTTGTTCTAAAGGTTGGGAGGTCTCTCGAGGGAGTATATCTATTGTCACGCCGAATGGAAAGACTTACTACGAACCTAGTGTAGAGGCCAGCCGTGTCAATAACCAAACATCATTTTAATCACGGTGCAAGGGGAGGGAAGAATCTGCCCCCAAGACACTCACCATATAGTCGCCACAGATTGTTTGCTCAAGGGATTCAATATCCACTTCCATCACTTTGAGTATGCACCTGGAAAAGACAAAAACACGGGAACCCTCTAGGGGGTGACAAGGCTATGTGAGTTGACGCAATTTTAAGCTGTGGGCTGTGATTACAATGATGACCTATTTGACAAATTAAGAGTGAGTCTGATTGAACTGCTTATCTTGTTCAAAACTTGTGGAAATCTCAAAGAACATACACTCTTTGTTTAGATTCTAGGATTAACAAAACAATTGTCTACTTCTATGCTGTGTTTTTCACATTTAAATCATATTAAGATCATCCAAAACAAGAAAATTTTGCCAAACTGTCAAAAACATGTCGGTCTTAGAACCATTTTAGCGCATCTGGTCACTGTTTCAGCACATCCAGTCTCTGTCTTAGCGCATCTGGTCACTGTTTTAGTGCATCTGTGCACTGTTTCAGCGCATCTGGTCACTGTCTTAATGCCTTGGGTCTCTGTTTTAGCGCATTGGGTCTCTGTTTTAATGCATCCGGTCTCTGTTTCAGTGCATCTGTGCTATGTTTTAGTGCATTCAGTCTCTATTTTGGCGCATCTGTCTTCTAAAATTTAGGTGTGATTTTTTGGATTTTTAGAAATTAGGGCGTAGTCGTCCTTCTCATTTTCACCAACTTGCAATCACATATGCTACTTATCCAAATCAAATTCTGCAATAGAGAGTTCAAACACATTTAGGCATCCACTAAATTCATCTATCTACAAAGCTAGGATCAAACTTCACAAAGTGCAAAAATCACCTTTATTTTTCAATCTTTGGTTTAATTCCCACAAACAAGATTTTCATCCTTTCACTAAGGGAATCATGAACTAAAGATTAAAAATCTCTTAAGTCATAGAATCTTCATTCTATATTGACTTTCATCACTATTGCACTACATCATTACTTTGATCAAAGTTAGTAGAGTTTGAATAAAGCTTATGCCTGTTGTCACAAGATCTCAAAAGAAGTTGGAAAAAGACAAAAGCATAGCAAGTGAAATGGGTGATAATACTGAGAATGAAGAGATTCCTTGGCATTTTTCAACAATGGAAGAAATAACAGAAGAAAAACTCCAAGAGGCTAAACAAGATCCAAACTTCCATGTTCTTATGGACAAGATGATGGAACGAAACAAGGAAAAATATTTTTATAATTTAGCTATGCAAGGAGCTAAGTTACCATCAAATTTTGACATGGAGAGGTTTAAAGAAAGTCTTGAAACCCCTCTTGACGATGTTAATGTCCTTACTCAATAGGTCAAGGAACTACAAGGGAAACTACAAGAAATGCAAGGGGGAACAACAAAGAAGTATGTTTTGGAGGAGATATGTCCTTATCCATTTGATAGAAATCTTCAAATGATTCCTTTTCCAAAACATTGCGAAATCCCTAAGTTTGATAGATATAATGAAGAAAACTGACCCCATTGAACATATAAGGGATTTCCGAAATATGAGTTTAGAATTTGCTCATGAAGACACCTACTTAATGCGATTGTTTCCATGAAGTTTGGGTGGACAATCCATGGAGTGGCTTTCAAAGATCACTCCCCCCATCAAAACCTTTGAAGAGTTGATGAATAAATTTATATCACAATACTCTTACAACATCCAACATCAGATAACTATGCTTGATCTTTGTAAGATAAAACAAAAAGTAGGGGAATATTTCACTACATTTTTGCAAAGATGGAGAAAAACATTTGCTACATATTCTCGTCCTGTTCCTGAAAAAGAAAAAATGGAAATCTTCATCGATAGTCTTAATCAAGAAATGAGTCACAAACTCAACCTTCATTGTCCTCCATCATTTGAAAAATTGATTGAAAACGCAATCACTATTGAAGGAGCATTGATCAAGCGTGGAGTTCTAAAAATTGATAAAGAGGGTTCAAATTCATACAACAACAATCATAATACCAACAATGACAAGTCACAATTTTGGACCCAAAATAAAAATGTTGGAAATGATGGGGTAGTGGGTGCTAACAATGTGAATTCAAAACCCGTCATTCTAAATGTGTCAGGTGCTCAGCGTAACAATAATGTTGGACTTTCTAACACCTAAGGCAATGTTTCTAATCAAAGAAACACAACTAATACTCGTGGAAATAATTTTGGCAATCTCGGTATGCCTAGACTGTCATATTTTCAAATCGACGGAATTTCACTCCCCTGGGTCAATCTTTGGAATCCATTCTCAAAGAATTATTGAATCAAAATGCTATTACATTGCCACCACAAAAAGACTATGAACCTTCAGTTAAACCACCATCGTGGAATGACTCACACTTTTGTGATTATCATAGGTGCAAAGGTCATAAGACAAACAATTGCCACAGGTTAAAGAATATTGTTCAAGATTTGATTGATAATCGTACCATCATAGTTGAGGGGCATAATGTCAATAATGATCATCAAGCATTCAAAAACCCGCTCCCTAATTATCACAAAGGGGAATCCTCGAATGATAAGGGCAAGAATGTTAATCACATCCAAGACATTATTATCAATCATATCTATACTGATGACCCTCAAATCAAAGGTAAGCCAGAATATCAAGAGGTCAATGTTACTACAAGGGGACAAGCCAAGATCATTGTCAAAGGCGGCTCTTCTAAAGCAGCTATTCCCCCTCCAAGTCAATACAATTTGGTTGAGTAATTACGAAAAACATCAGCCCAAATTTCTATCTTGGAGCTCTTGAAGTTATCACATGCACATAAGGACATTCTGGAAAAGGCTCTTATTGATACAACCATATCTCTTGATCTAGATATCAATAAATTTCAAGCCATGGTGGGACACTTGTCCTCCAACACATGTTTATCTTTTTCTGAAAGAGATGATTCATCCATAACCCATCCACATAATTCATCACTCTACTTAGAAGTCATGGTTCACAAAGCCCGCATTAGACGTGTCCTTATAGATGGGGGAGCTGGATTAAATATTTATACTTTGAAATTGGTCCTAGCTTTGGGATATTCAGCAGACTCTATAGACCCAAGGAGAAAAATTATAATCAAGGCCTATGATGATGAGGAAAGGACTTCAAAAGGACTCATCATGTTACCAATCAGAGTGGGACCTGTTGTGAAGAATACTTTTTGTCAAGTTCTCGATCGAGATCTAACCAATAACATACTATTGGGTCATCCATGGATTCATGACATGCAAGCTGTCCCATCTAATTACCATCAATGTTTGAAGTTTCCATATGATGGACAAGAAGTAACAATACCGGCTGATCACAATAGCAGTCAAACTTGTTCTAACCTAAGAGCAACTCAGGACACATTCGTCCCGCATAATAGAGAGGCTTTGGCCATCTCTACTCCTAAAAACAAAGAACAAGTGCAAGAAATGATAAGCAATTTTGGCAGCAAGCTAAAACTGAAAGACAAGGGGGTGGGAGAATATTCTTTATCTCTCTCTAATCTACCCCTATCTCCGAGATCCCATGGTCAACCATCGATATCCACGCAACAAGCTGCAGCAGTTTTAGCCTCAACTTCAACCCCCATCACCAAGTTTAATGGGAGGTTTATCAAAGGAATTGAAGAGGAAGATAGAGCTATTTTTGATTGGCTCTACAAAGATGAAGAAGAATCCGTGCAACATATCAAGTTACCCATACAACAATATGGAAAGGGTTATGCTATCATGCAACATATGGGTTATGAAGGAAATGGCCCTCTAGGTAAAAGAAAAGAAGGTATTGTTGAACCTGTTCAATTAAAAACAATGCACCCAAAGGCTAAAACTGGGCTAGGATATGTTGAGGATATTAAGGAAGAAGTAGCACACTTAACATCCAATGAAGAGTTAGCTGAAAACATTCTACAAATGCAAGAAAACGATTCTGACACTGACTCCAATGAATATGAATGGGACACCATCTATGACGATGAATTGTGGAGAGATAAATGGGTGGATGCCATACAAAAATTCTCACCTACATTCTTACAAGGAGAAAGCTCAAGACCTTCGCTTGATTGTGTCCTACAAAGTGATTAGGATTCTACTGAGACCAATTCGATTCAAAGTGAGATAGATCATTTTGAGGAGGATACCATCGTAGATCTCCCCTATAATAATGTTGGCAATAACATCATGACCCTCACAGCCAAAGACCTTACTCAATCTAATGATTCATTACCTTTGGTTCATCCCGAACTCATTGATTGGGAACAAATCACACCCATTGATGTCCCAACTTTTCCAAATGACAAAACTATAATAAACTTTCTTTGTTCTTCCCTTCCCAAAACAAGTTCCACCAGGGAATCACCAGATCAGAGTTTTCGACAGGAAAGTGCCAAGTTTCTCAGCTATGAAATAAATAACATAAAAGAAAGACCTAATGGTGAAAACCTAACAAAGGTAGTATTAGGTCAAGAAAAAGGAAAAATGAAAGAAAGATCTAATGGTGAAAACCTAGCAAAGGTAGTATTAGATCAAGAAAAGAGAAAAATAAAAAGCGTATCCAATGGTGAAAACCTTTCAAAGGCGCCAGAGGATGGGAAACTTGACACTCTTCTGGAGTACTATCAGGAAAAATCTTCCATTTTGATTGAACCAATAGAGGCACTCAATATCGCTACCACAGAAAAGCCTAAAGTGTTGCAATTGGTTGCATCTCTTATAGATGAAGAAGTACCTAAATTCACATAATTTCTCAAAGATAATAAAGTTAGTTTTGCATGGTCCTACGCAGATATGCCGGGATTAGATCCAAATTTCATCACGCATCATTTATCTATTACACCAGGGGCAAGGCCTGTAAAACAGAAACTCAGAAAAATGCATCCACATGTTGCGTTGTTGGTTAAAGAGGAACTAAAGAAACTTTTAGACGTTGGATTCATCCGATCCATCGATTATGCATAATGGATTTCCAATATTGTACCTATTTCTAAGCCAGATGGAAGGATCAAAATTTGCATAGATTTTAGGGATTTGAACAAAGCATGTCCTAAAGATGATTTTCCTTTACCAAACATTGATATGATTGTGGATTTAACTGTTGGACATGCAATGTACTCATTAATGGATGGATTCTCAGGATACAACCAAATAAAGATTGCACCAGAAGATTAGGATAAAACAACGTTCACATGTCCTTGGGGTACTTATTGCTAGAACATAATGCCATTCGGATTGAAAAATACAGGAGCTACTTACCAATGAGCAATGACAACAATTTTTCACGACATGATGCATACATATATGGAGGATTATGTTGATGATCTTCTTGCCAAGTCTAACACTAGAGAAGGACACATTGATATCTTGTCTAAAATTTTCAAAAGAATGGAACAATTCAAAGTAAGACTTAATCCTAAGAAATGTGTCTTTGGAGTAAAATCCGGAAAGTTATTAGGATACATTGTGTCAGAAAAGGGAATTGAAGTAGATCCAGCTAAAGTACAAGAAATCCTTGATATGTCACCACCAAGGAACATCAGTCAACTACGCTCTTTACAGGGACAGTTACAATCCATTCATATATTCATTGCTCAATTGGCGGATAAGAGTTTACCATTTACGTATCTCTTGCACAAGAATGTTCCATTCAAATGGGAGAACAAATGTGAAGCAGCCTTTGAACAAATAAAGCAATATCTCATGAATCCTCCAGTATTGGCTCCACCAATACAAGGTGCACCCCTCATATTATATATTGCTGCCACAGAAGTATCTTTAGGAGCATTATTGGCACAAGAAGACTATTCAGGAAAAGAACGAGCCATTTATTACATCAAAAGAACTCTAACAAGTCATGAACTAAATTACACCTTCATTGAAAAATCTTGTTTAGCAGTGGTGTTCACTTCTCAAAAATTACGACACTACATGTTGACTCATATAGTAAAGCTTGTGGCTAAGATTGACCCACTCAAGTATCTTCTAAGCAAGGCAACCTTAACTGGCAGGTTGGCTAAATGGATCATGATCTTAAGCGAGTTTGATATTCAATATATGGATCAAAAATCTATAAAGCGACAAGTAATTGCAGATCAACTAGCAGAAGCACCAATGATAGAAGAACACCCAATACATGTTGATTTTCCTGATGCCAATATTTTTACAGCGAATATTCAACAGTCATGGTCACTCTACTTTGATGGTTCTTATACTCAACATGGTTCAAGAGAAGGAATTCTTTTTATTACACCTCAAGGACATACAATCCCAAAATCTTATCAGCTAGTGTTTCCCTGCACAAACAACATAGTTGAGTATGAGGCATTGATAATCGACATGAAAATTGCAGTAGGTTGGAAGATCGCAGAACTTCAGGTTTTTGGTGATTCACAATTTGTTATAAACCAAATCAATGATGAATATCACACTAAAGATGAAATTTGATACCTTACAAAAGAATGGTGGAAGATCTCAAGAAATACTTTGTTAACATCAAGTTCATACAGATTCCACGCATTGATAATAAAGCAGCAGACGCTATGGCTACAATCGCCTCTCTACTCCAATTGTCAGATAATCAGAGATGATATGATTTCCTGGTGGAACAATTGTTTTCCCCCGCCCATGACAATCCTGAAACACAAATCATTTGCTATCTTACGCATTCTGACTCTTCCTTATATGGCCAAATTTACACTTACTTGAAAGATGCTACTTTACCCTTAGGCTTGTCTAGGAATCAAAAACGGAATTTCATTCGTCAATCATCTCGTTACACCTTAATTGCTAACATCTTATACTGGCCTGGTTTGGATGGTACCCTCCTTAGGTGTCTTGAATGCGATGAATCAGAAAAAGCCTTACAAGAGGTCCATGGTGGAATTTGTGGGACACATTCAAGTGGACTAACCTTAGTGAAGAAACTTGTAAGATTAGGATACTATTGGCCAAACATGGAGAAAGAATCATTCGCCTTTGTGAAGAAATGTGCCAAATGTCAGATTCATGGGAATCTCATTCATGCTCCTGCTCAAGAATTACAACCTTTTACCACAACATGGCCTTTCGCTCAGTGGGGATTAGATTTGGTTGGCAAGATACATCCATCATCTTCAAATGGACACAAATTTATCATTACAGCCACTGAATATTCCACTAAGTGGATTGAAGCTGTTCCTCTGACAACTGTTACGGGTAAGCAAATCTTTTCATTTATCTTGAATCATATTATTTGCAGATCTGACATTCCTAGCTCCATTATAACAAATAATGGTAGACCCTTTAAAAATCAAGATGTTGATGAACTATGTGAAAGATTTAGCATCCAACACAGGTACTCTACACCTTATTATCCACAAGGGAATGGTCAAGCTGAAGCTTCAAACAAAATAATTTTGAAAATTTTGAAGGAAACAGTGAATGGAGCAGGTCGTGATTAGCATGTTCAGTTAAATCCAGCATTATGGGCCTACAGAACAAGCATTCATACACCGACAAGAGCTACTCCTTATGCTTTGGTCTATGGAGCAAAAGCTATTTTGCCACTGGAAGTTGAGATCTCTTCACTTCGAGTATCACTCAATGGGCTAATCAATGATGAAGACTACAAAGTATCAAGGTTACAAGAGCTGGAACTACTTGATGAATGACGTCAAACTGCAGTTAATCACTTGAAGGGATACCAAAAAATCATGTCTCGCAGTTACAACCATAGAGTCAAACCACAGAGTTTTCAAGTGGGTGATTTGGTCCTCAGAGAAAACCCTCGAAATCAACAAGATCGGGAAAAGAAAGGCAAGTTTGAAGCAAATTGGCTAGGCCCGTTCGTTATCGTTGAAAACTATGTATCGGGGGCATATCAGTTGTCGACAACAAAAGGGGACTTGTTTGAAGATCCGGTCAAAAACATTCATTTGAAGAGGTTCTACACTTGAAAAAAATCAAAAACAATACAAAAAGTCCTGAAAAATTAAAAAAATAAAAAAACAAAAAAACATTGCCTTGATGAAAACCTAGCAAACAGGCATCTTGGTAATAGCAAAAAAATCATAAAATCAGGAAAAAGTGCAATAAAAACAAACAGTGAAAACCTGGAAAATAGGCATTGTTTGTGATTTCATTTAGCTCTCTCATCTATTAGGATTCATTCTGCATATGCATTCTCACATCAGCATCACACACACCTCACTATCACATTCACGTCATTTTCCTTGAAATGATAAGGATCTCATCATGGCTTGATGATTTGAGGTTTATCCATCGCAACAGTTGTGTCTAGCAAGAGTCAGAGTACAAGGTCACTAAGGGGCAGTTTGCTTTTCTAGGAGGTAGTCGGCATCGTGTGTCTAGCATCGGAATGTCTAAAACAATAGTTTTTGAGCTTACATGTTTATCTTGACAGATGATTTAAAAGACAAATTGGATGATCTTAATCTGAATAGACTTAATGACAAAACCTACAAGCATAAGTTGCAAATTGTTGTTTTGATATTTGATGACATCATATCTTTGGAGTGGTTCAATGATATACTGAACTAGAATCATGAGGAAGAAGTATGATTTTTCTTTGCTTGTTGTCTGTAAGTTAATCATTAGTATTGTGCAAATTGGTCGCGAGACATGCTCTACAATGTATCATTGATGACATTTCGGAATTTGCATAAGAAAACGGTTAACTTTTGTCTATTTCTGCAAGCAATACTCAGGTCATCTTGGTTCAATTATACCTCGATGTTTGTATTAACTTGCTACAATAAACATTATGGAAGTAGTACTCAGGTCATCATTGGTGCTAACATACCCTTTGATGCTTGTACTAACTTTCAACATATCAAAATGGCTCAATGATGACAACTAAACATAGCAAGAAATGACAACAAGGAGAATGATTCATAATTTCATTTAGGGTTGCATAATTTCATTTAGGACTGCATATTTCATTTCCATCTTGAGGTTCTTTTTAAATAGATTTTTGAGGGTGGATCACATTCTTACAATATCTTTTTTTTGACAATGGTTGAGTAAGACTGGACATTTGTTGCATCTCATCATCTCATTATCATATTCCTTATCATATCATTTTGCATCAATATACATCATAGGCATTCATTACATTATAGGCATGATTATCATTCATCATTCATTAACATATACATCTGCATATTTCACTCATTCATAAAATAAGAAATTGCATTCATCATTTTACATCAATATACATCATATATCATAAGATCATTACATAAGTGCATTTTTCATCATCATCATCATACATTACACATCTTACATATTGCATTCCATACATACATCATAAAAGAAATAGTATCATCATTACATCAACATACGTACATAACATATAAAAATCCAAATAAAACATCCGTAACATGTGCATAAATCATCCATAACACACATATAATCTAATCGCCACTGCATATCATAGATCTCATCAAAACAAATGTCCAGGAATACAAGGATATCAAATATTTCAAAAAGATATATCATACAATGGCATCAATGTGTATAATAACTGCTCATCAAGGAGGGCATCCGGCTGTGGCTCATGGCTACTACTATCGCCGGAGGTAGCGGGTCTCGCTGGATCTCTACTTCCGGAGGCTCTGCTCTCTCGTCTGGGTGGCTGACCCACACTCCTAGACACACTCCTGGAGTGACTGCATGAGTGAGTCCGAGACCGAGTACTTGACTGAGTGAAGGCTATCCATCGCTCAGGTGGCACTGCCTCAAAATACCACATCCTGTAATACTCAGCCTCCTGAGCAGTCTCTAATCCCTCAGCCACAACCTCTCTAATAGAGGTGCTCTCCACTGACCTCAGTAGTCTCTCGGCTACCCCCTCAGCTTGTACGCATCTCTCTCGGCCATAAGCTGTGCTATCTATGGGTCTGGAGGTGGAGGCTGTGCTATCTGTCCCTATAACTGGCTGATGGTCACTTGGGCCTGTGCTAACTAACTCCTTAGAGTCTGAACCTCAATCTGCATAGCATCTACCTATCCCTATGACGGAGCCCTGATGGTGATCCGTGGCGCTAAAGTACTGGCCTGACCCACTGCTCTAGATGTTCGTGGCCTGGTACTGAAGGGAATATCAAAGAACAGTCTCTGTCTCCCACCACCCCTATCATCCCCATCATCGGAGTCGTCTGACTCCTCCTCTGTCCCCTCGGTCTCAGAGCTCTCATCATCTACATCCATGGCTCCCCCATTGATATCTGCCTGTACCTGCCCCTGATCTTGTGGGCCCTACTGCTAGATGTCCCTATGGCTGCTGTACCCCTGCCTGGATAACTAGACCTCCCATCAATGGGGTAGGCTCATCTGGACTAGTAAACAGTGGAAAGGGATGTGTGTAGAAATATGCAGCATAATCACCTGTCATCCCTGCATTTGTGACCTCTGGTCGTGTGGTCCAATCATCGAGCTGTAGCTCAAGGTACTCCTCTCTGGCTACCTCAATGGTCAAAACTGGCCCCCACTTTGGTATGTCTCCTCGATGCCTGGCATACTGTGTCGTCCCCTAGGGCATCATCTGAACCCATCCAAACTATCTCAGAACCCTTCGACTCAAAAATCTCTCAATAATGAAGGGGGTGCATCCAATCAAGTATCTCGGCCTCGCCACATATGGCATCTCTAGGTCATCTGTCTGCCATGGGTCGCAATCCACATACGGTCGCCAGATGACCATGTCCAAATCATCCAGTACTCGTCGCCAGTACTCTAGTTTGCCCAGCCTCGGCTGGACAAGGGGCCCTGTGTATGCATAAATATATGGAAATCTGAGAGGGCGATCTCTCCTGATAATAGGCCAAGTGATGGCAAAATGCTCCCATGCAAATAACTGTAAAAGAGTCACCCCGCAGGAAAGACTCTTCCCACCTGTATACACAACTTGATGAAGGTCTTGATACAGATGGGCTAACATGCATGATCCCCATGCATATTTGGTACGATGGAGAAGCATGTCCTCCAAGATCTGACCCCACCCCAATGATCGTCCCTTTGACTTGCGATCAAGACAAAGGAAACCACCGATCATCCCTGCCAAAACTGAAGGCAGTGGGGCGTACCTCTCCATCATCTCCTTCCAGGGAATCTCATATCCACAGACATGAGGATCCTGGAAGACTCGTCTCAAGGCCTCTGTACCCCCAATCTCCTTGTGATCGTAAATCACAAGCTCTCCAACCATAGGAATACCCAAAATCCTATAGACATCCTCTGGCGTCACTGTAATCTCTCATGTCGGCAAATGGAAGGTGTTGTGCTTGCTGTGCCACCGCTCTGCTAGGGTAGTCAATAGTCCCCTGTTGACCTGATACTGCGGGATACTCAATAGAGCTCTCAAGCCACACTGGTCTATCATTGCCAAATCATCATGGGACAGTCGGGGAATCATATCCCATGTCTGTGGAAATCTCTCTCTGATTTGAAGGAGACCAAAATCCTCCTTTACAAAATTATCAAGCAAGCATGCAAAATAAATCAGCAAATGGATATCATCAATCAATCAATACATCAAGCAAGTTTACATCACACCTAATTTGTTTTTCATATCGCATGGAAACAAATTTAATAGTCATCATGACTTAATTTGACTTTCAAACAGGAAAGCAAATCTATCATCTAATTTATTTTTCATATCGCATGGAAACAAATTCAACAGTCATCATGACTTAATCTATTTGACTTTCAATCAGGAAAGCAAATTATCATCTCTATTTTGTTTTTCATATCGCATGGAAGCAAAATTTATCAAATCTATTTGTTCTTCAAGCACGAAGGCAAATTTATCAAATCTATTCATCGATGATATTCAAATGCGTAAAAATCTGTTGTCTAATCTAGCAACAATCATCAAGCATGCATCAATTTTTCTTCTAAATTGTAAATTGGAAAAAATTCATAAATGCGCTAAAACAGTCAATCAATGCGCCATTTTATTCCATCAATGCACTAAAATAGTCCACGGATGCGCCATTTCAAGTATGCGCTAATTCATTAATCAAATGCGCTATAATAGTGCATGGATGTGCCATTTTATCTATCCTATGCGCTAATTCCCCTATGCGCGATTATTTGGCCTCTATGCGCGACTGTTCTATTCCTATGCGCGAGCTTGGATGCGCTGAACTATCTACCATATGTGCTAAAAGACCTATCGCATGCGCTAAAACAAAATTTTGAAATTTGAAAAAAATCAAAAAAACATCTAAAAACGCATAAAAATTTTACGAAGAGGTTTGGATCGACTTACCGGAGGTCCATACATCGGTGGTCTCTGATGACGGCGACCTCGCTCGAATCTGTGGCTCTCATACGGGATCGACATCATTTTTATCTCTCTCAGAGCTCCAATTTTTCTCAAAGGTTATTGTTCAAATGAAAGTGACATTTCACCTTTTTCATCTTTTAAAGGGGTAAAAATAGCATTTATTACTGGGAAAAGTGCTATTTCGAGAGTTAAATCGCCATTTTTTTTTCTCCGAAATCATCTGAACATCTTCCAAATCAGTCTCATAATCATTCTCATCACGCGATTCATCTCTCGAGGGGGCATATAGCATCATCAGTAATTTTTCAAAGTCAGGGGCAAATTTTTTGAAGCAATGTGTAAAACACATCACTTCAAAGAGGGGCAAAATGTACACATCTAAAAATAGTCACGGTCGATCGAACCTATTAATTAATTAAATATGAATTATTTAATTAATGTTTCTTAAGTCTTCTACATATAAATAAATTTAATTATTTATTTATATTGTTCATTTTTCTAATTCTTCTAAATTAATTAAATAAATTTTACAATTTATTTACATTAATTATCAAAGTTTAAATTCTAAATTTAAATGATATTCTTCCCTCCACATTTAATTAAATACTTTTTGATATTTAATTAAATCTCATTTTTCAAATTCCCACTTCTCTCACAAAAATTAAATATTTTTAATATTTAATTAAAAGGCTTTTTCCTTTTCTCATAATTAAATATTTACAATATTTAATTAAAGCCTTTTCACATTTCTCTCACACATAATTAAATATTTATTTAATTATGAGAGACACCTTTCAATTTGTCTCTTCATTTTCTGTCTCTCAGAATTCTATCTTTTCGAATTCTCGATCTCTCACCGTTCATTTCAACAGGTTTGAACTCGACCGTCGATCTTGGCCAATCAAATTCCTACCTTCAAAAATCTATAAATACAGCTCTTTCATGAACTAAAAAGGATCTTGAATCTCATACTTTCATGCGTAGTTATTATAGTCGCATATCTTAACATTTCATAAGCATTTTAATTCAATAGTTCAATTTTGTAGATGCATATGCATTTTAATAATCTCATTCTCTCAAGTGCCATTCTATAAGCTGTGTTTGCACAATTGAGAGCAAACATATTGAAGCGAATCCTTGGAGATAGAGGACAATGGAACGAATTTGAAGAAGCTGCGATTTAGAGTTTGCATTTACTTTATTAATTTAGTTTTCTTCAATCTAATGTTGCATTGGTGTATTAGATTGGATTCAATTTAATTGACACATTTTCTCATACACATGGGTCATGTAAACTTTGAAAATATTATCAAGATAAGTTCTACTCACGTAGTGAGAGATCTTCCTAATTTGGTAAAAGCCTCTAATGTCATATGCAAAGAATGTCAGTTAGAAAAGAAAACTATAATTTCATTTCGAAGCAAACAACATTGTTCAAATGAATTGTTGGAGCTTGTGCATACTGACTTGTGTGGTCCTGCTAGAATTAGAAGCTTACAAGGTTACAGGTATTTCATGTTTCTTATTGATGATTATTCTAGGATGGTGTGGGTTAATTTCTTAAGAGAGAAATCTGAAGCTCTAAAGAAGTTCAAGATTTTTAAGGCTATGGTTGAGATAGAGACAGGTCTGAAGATTAAATGTCTGAGATCAGATAGAGGTGGTGAATTCACTTCCCATGAGTTTGATTCTTTTTGTGAAGTGAATGGGATAAAGAGACAATTATCTACACCACAAACCCCTCAACAAAATGGAGTTGTGGAAAGGAAGAACATGACAGTTCAAGATGCTGCTAGGAATATGATGCTGGAAAGAAATGTTCCTCATATCTATTGGAGAGAAGTTGTGAGTACTGTTGTTTATATCCTCAACTAGGTACAAATAAAATGTGATACTGGTAAGACCCCTTTTGAGTTATGGTTTGGTCATAAGCCTACTGTTAGATATTTCAAAATCTTTGAGAGTAAATGCTATATCAGAAGAGACAAAGATATAAGAAAGTTTGATGCTAGGAGTGATGAAGGAATCTTTCTTGGTTATTCTACTAAGAGTAAGGCCTACCAGTGCTACAATAAGAGATTGAAGAAAATGGTTTAAAGTGGAAATGTTAAGGTTGATGAATACATTGCTAGACCATCCAAAACCTGTGGATATGATGATCAAAATGATAGTTCAAACAAAGGTCAGAATTCAAATCAAGTTCAAATCGTTATGATGAATCAAGAAGATCAAGAGGAAGGAGAAACTAGTGAAAGTACAAAAGAGAGATCACAAGAGCCTCAAGTTCAAGAACATCCTAAGACTCCAAGGTATGTGAGATTAAATCATTTAGAAAAATTAGATTATATGTGATAAGAAAAAAGGTGTCCAAACTAGGAGAATAATACTATTTGATATCAAAGACTGAGCCAAGTAATGTAAATAAAGCATGGAAAGATGAACATTGGATTAAAGCAATGAAAGAACAACTACAAAAAATTGAGAAGAATAATACATGGATTCTTGTTCCTAGACCTAAGGACACAAATGTAATTGGAACTAAATGGGTATTTCAGAATAAAATGAATGAGCAAGGCAAAGTTATCAAAAAAAAAAGCAAGACTAGTCTGTAAAGGATATTCTCAGATGGAAGGAATTGACTTTGAAGAGAATTTTTCCTCTATTGCTAGAATTGAAGCTACGAGACTGTTTCTTGCTTATGCTACTTACAAATACTACAAGGTTTATTAGATGGATGTCAAGTCAACATTTCTAAATGATGAATTGGAAGAA
Source organism: Sequoiadendron giganteum (assembly GCA_007115665.2). Lineage (NCBI taxonomy): Eukaryota > Viridiplantae > Streptophyta > Pinopsida > Cupressales > Cupressaceae > Sequoiadendron > Sequoiadendron giganteum. The sequence continues at coordinate 264,930,910 of CM021110.1, read as the reverse complement.
GCAATGTACATTGAGCAACCTGATGGATTTCAATTGACTGATTAGGGAAATATGGTTTGTCGGTTGAAGAAAACTATGTATGGACTCAAGCAAGCCCCTAGAGCTTGGTATGCCAGATTGGACAAGTATTTACTGAAGTTTGGATTTAACAAAGGTACTACTGATAGTAATCTGTATTTCAAGATTGATGATAATAAATATTTGATTGTGGAAGTCTTTGTTGATGATATCATTTTTGGAGGAGATGAGGGTTTGTGCATGAAGTTTGTTGATGAGATGCATAATGAGTTTGAGATTTCAATGATTGGAGAAATGAAATTATTTTTGGGATTGCTCAATTAGATAAAGGGATATTTATATCTCAATCCAAGTATGTGAAAGAATTGCTAAAGGATTTTTTTATGGAAGATTCAAAACCAGTCGGTACACCCATGGTGCCCGGATGTAAGTTGAAAATAGATGATGATTCTCCGAAGGCAAATCAAACTATATATAGATCAATGATTGGTGAATTGCTTTATTTGACTAAAACTAGACTTGATATCATGAATTTTGTATGTATTGTTGCAAGATTTCAAGCTGATACTAAGGAATCTCATGTGACTATTGTGAAGAGAATCTTTAGATACTTGAAGGGAATAGTTGATTTTGGCCTGTGGTATCTTAAAGATGATGATCTTACTTTGAGTGCCTTTACTAATGCTGATTGGGTAGGAGATGTGAATGATAGGAAAATTACTAGTGGTGGCACATTTTTCTTGGGAAAGAAGCTGATTTCATGGTTAAGTAAAAAGAGGAATGCCATTTCTTTGTCTACTGCAAAGGCAGAATACATTGCTGCTGCTGACAATTGTACTCAAGTATTATGGATGAAGCAGATGTTGAAAGATATCAGAGTTATGTATGATGAGCCTATTGTTATATTTTGTGATAATTCAAGTGCAATTAACATTTCTAAGAATCCAGTGTTGCATTCAAAGACCAAGCATATATCTATCAAGTTTCACTTTTTGAGAGAGAAGGTGAATGAAAAGGAAGTCAGATTGGAGTATGTGCCTACTAAAGGACAAATTGCATACATCTTTACCAAGCCGTTGCTTAAGGATACTTTTGAGTATCTCAAAGGGAAGTTAGGAGTGATTACCCCTCCTAATAAGAACTAAGATGCATTATCTTGCATCAATCAGTGCATTTCACAGTCATATCTTGATTCAGATTGATGTTGTGGTGGCTACTACTCAGGGGGAGTAGTCAGATGATTCAGATATGTGGTTTAGAGCTCATGTACCTTTTCCATTGATGTCAAAGGGGGATAAGAGAAATGTAAAAAAATGGGAATTATCTGAGGAGAAAAGAGTCAGAACCTAAGGGGGAGTAAGTGTTGTAGTTAGTTGCATTGATGGTTTTTTCACTTTAAGTGTTACCATAAATTCCAAAGGGGGAGATTATTAGATATTGTGGTTGTCATTGATGTCAACACTATTAGCATTAATGTCTTTAAGACTGTATATGCCAAGGATATTGAGAAAATTGTAATAAAATATGTTGTGGGTTGTATGTGAAGCAGTGAAGATCAATATGATGGAAAGTTCAGTATGTTGATGGTGAGAAGTTGCAGATTAAAGGGTTTGTTTTCATGTGTCTCTAGTTTATCCACTAAAATTTTTAGATGTGCATATGAATATTTGAGCAGGTTATGAGTTTCTGTGATTCCGACAATTATTTTGTTACTGTAGCTGGTGTTCCTGGAAAAAGATAATGTGATTATGGTAATTTCAGTTGTTGCGTATGCTCCTATGGTGTTTGTGGATATTTCTATATCATGCTCTATCTATGTTGCATGTGAGAATTGATCGTTGTGCTCATGATCGATGATTTTCTCTTGCGTGTTCATGTTTTTCATGTTCATGGCCGACAGGGTGTTTGTAGCATGTTGTGGATCTTCGAGGAATAATTTTTGAAGGTGTTTTGTGTTTGAGGATTTTTTTTGGGTCTCCACTATGTTGTGGATGACCTTGGTAGATACACATTAATAATCTTTATTGTTTTGGGCTGACAATTTGTATTCATCTTATTATTTTGTTGAAGCCGACATGTAACCATGTAATTCTTTTGTTGCAGATATATATAAGCGATTGTTTCTTCATTTGAATGTGAGAAAGTAAGTGTGTATGTGAGTGAGAAAGTGTGTGTGTGCGAATAATTTTCTAAATCTTTCGAAGGCAAAGTAGAGTGTGAAGAAGAGTGAATAAGTGCTCATGTGCTTAACCAAAATTGTAATCAGGCATTAGCAGATGCTAATTTCTTAGTTCAAGATCCTCAGATGGATTTAATCTAAATATTATTGTAAGACAAGGATTATTCCCTTAGGTAGTAATCCTTTTTGTAATTGAGAAGTGAGCTCTAGCAAGTGTGCCTGAATGCATGTGCATTCCCTATTATTTCATACTTTTAACAAAGTATAAACTTGTGGATTAACCTTCACCATGGTTTTTACCTTAATAGGGTTTCCACGCAAAAATCTTGGTGTTGTGTGTTTTTGTTATGTGTTGTTGATTTATGCTTTCATGGTTATTAATTAGATCTAAGAATAAGGGTTAAAAAATTTAATAAGTTTGAAATTTTGTGACAATTGATTCCTCTCAGTTGTTTTCCCTTGTGTTGCCAACACAACAAACGATCAATGATGCAAACACTTAATGTGGATCACAAAGAATAAATAGTTCTCCTAAGCAATAATTCACTCCCTTAGGGGAACCTATGGAGGATGTGTTGAGGAGGTTGATACAGTCTAATCTTATCACACTCCCAGTTTTCTCAAAAAATCAGGCACCACAGGTCAAACCTCCTAGCTATAGAGAAGATAATACTTGTGAATTTCACCGATATAAAGGTCATAACACAAAATTATTTTAGACTCAAACATATAATAGAAGATCTTATTGAACAAGGTGACATTGATGTTGATCAAAAATTTGGGAATGAAAATCTAAAAATTTACATGAACCCTATGCATGATCATGAAAAAAAAAAAAGATTTATGGAAGGAAACAAATTCAAACAACGTAAACCATGCCCATGATACCATGGTGGGACACATTCATGTTATCCATTCATCACAATATGGGGAATCAAACATGTATCAAGATCTTGTTTTAAAACAAATTCTAAACCAATCAACAACATCTAGCAATATTTCATACCGCAATGACATCAAGTATGTATCGGATTGTGTTATCTATCCCACATATGACTTCATGATTGGGCATGTTGAATAAATTCCAAACAAGCCAAAAATATCCCTTGTTGCACCCATACCCATAAACTATTGTGAAGAGTATTTTATCAATGATATATCATCCACCCAAGGATCATGTCAAGAGGAGGCTCTTGAGGATAATGAAAGTTTCTTTGAAGCGATTCAAGATCAAGAACCCCTATCCCTAGAGTTTCACCAAGAGCTAAGGGACATCTTTCAAACCATTTTAAACTCCAAACATGTCCCTGATATCACCCCTGAGATGTTTCTTTTTGATGGAAATATAAACGTTCTTTATCCAAGACAAGAATCTACCATTCTTGATATTTCTTCACAAGAGCAAGTAGTAGTCAAGATTCTTGATTCTTATAGTGATTATGCATCATTGAAATATTTTGAATCAACACCAACATCTTTTGAAGTAGTAAAAATAGATAACAATGTCATAGAATCAAAGCAAATAGTTCTTATTCTTGATTTAAGCAAGAACCCATAGCAATATCATGTGTTCATGACAAGTTATATTCAGTGGCTATGGATCAAAGGATACATTATCGGGGCAAAGGATTAGGTATTGCTAATACCTTCATAATTCCAAGGGAAATCATGTCTAATGTAAACATAAACATATGGGGCACGAAGGAACCTTATGGGGAAAATATTGTCAACACTACAACTAGTCGTATCACGAATCATAATCCACCCATCATCTCACGCACAAATTGGGACCGACATAAAAATAAAGATTCCTATCAAAGCAAGGAGAATATCATCAAATAAAATGAAGCAATGGAGCAAAAAGGAGAAAGCAAATACAAATGGATACCAAAGAAAAATAAAAAAATTACCCCTCATACTCCATCAGTTAAAGAAACTATGGGGCAAAGTCCAAGAGGGAAATGTATCCATCAAAAGCATCCTAAAATACAAAATTAGGCTTCTCAAGAAAGGAATGAAGTATATCCAGTAGTTGGTCCTAATTCCACGAAATTATCCATTCCCACCCATCATTTCTCATCTTCCTAAGTTTGGAGAGTCAAAGGTTCCAAACCATCAACCAATCCATGGCACATTCCTTCATGCATAACACCATACACTCCATTCATGATATCTAATTCTTGCATTGATCGTGTGTTGGCATCTACTCTTCATCATAAGGATTCCGAAGGTGCTCTATCATGATGTGGGCACATAGACAAGGTTAATTTCGGTACCAACAAACTCTTGATCATTATCAAACATGTCAATCAAACCTCATATCAACAACCTTTCAATAAAACTCTTGATCATTATCAAACATGTCAATCAAACCTAATATCAACAACATTTTAAACAACCTATCAACCTACCAACATCTGATAACACATCTTAGGATGCATCCTTCCTATAATGGGAATTATCATTGGATATAACTTTGGATATTTATCCTAAACATATCACACCTTTTGACAAGAGATATAGATAAAATTTATTGTTTGTTTTGATCTTGTCTTATGATTTATCTTGTTGAACCATTCTGAGGACCTCTCGATGATGTCTATCAAAATGATTTAGAGAGAAATGAATAGGGTATTGATCATTATCTTTTGTTTGTTGTACTTGTGAGGTATTCTTGTAAAATAATCTTGGTGCATAATTGTTTAGTTGTGTGTAGGGAGGTTATTTTGAGTAGATTGTTGACTATTGCGTATGCTTTGTTCCAAGATATTCTGAACTTCTAATCTATATTCCAATGAGGTTTTTTTTATGTCAAAAAGTGAATAAGAACTATCCTATCTATTTGTAGAGTCAAAGCCCATCACACTAGATACAATGCCATCTTGATTTTCAATACCATGATGCATTATGTCTATGAGTTATATCAAACATAAGGAATGACAAAGATTCCCAATCCTAAGATATGAGCATAATCATCACTATCATCACCATAATCTAATAAATTCTCAAAGAATCATGGACTTGCTGGACTTCTGAATCAATCTTGAAATCAATGATCAATCCATCCATATTATTCTTCTATCTTTACTAATATTTATCTCTAGGTATCAAATTTGTGTGATATATCAAAATATACATGAGGCTACCCATGGTCAAGGACTGTCTGTACATCATCAAATTTGTCTACATCAAACATCTGAGCTTTCTAGTCCTCTCTGAGCTAAATTGAGCCTAAATATTTGTCGTGAGATCAACCCAAAATTACAATTTCCAGTTGATCTCTCGAGGGGGTAGGGTACCAACTTAATTCCTTTCGTTGGGGCAATCATGGGGCATCCAAAAATCAAGAATTTTTTATTTGAACAACAGTTTTAATCCAAAAAGCGTTAGTCTTCGAACCAATGTAATAGGTACCTCGCTTCAAAGAGGGGAAAATGTAGACACTTAAAAATGTCCTGAATGATATACACACTTGAATCCGATATATGAACATCATTTCATCCTAATACCCATCTTCTTTTCACTTGTTTGATTAAATTAACCTAGTTATTTGATCAAATGCCTCATCATCACCTATTAATCTAATTGACCTAATTGGGTTAATTTACCCCTTCTCACACTAACATTTCATCTTGTTTAGTTAAATAATGCAAATTATTTAATTTAAACTCTAGGTCCTCTTATTTAATTAAATAACCCTAAACTATTTAATTAAATATCATTTTGCATTCCCCTTTTCATTAAATAAATCAATAATTTAATGAATATCCTATTATTCTCCATCTTGCACATTTAAATTTAGTTTTGATTAAATAAATTTCTAATTTCCCTCCATCCACTTGCATAGAGAATATTCCAAAGGAATATTCTCCTATTTTTCTCCAAAAAGGGCAATGATTCTTTTCAAACAAACTTCGATTTTTTTTTTCAAATTTGTTACAAAGTGTGTTTGGTGAAATCATTCTCAACTCTTGATCTTTCCTTGATCCATGTGATCTTTGACTCTCATCCATTGATGAGAATGTTTGATCCATGTTTGATCCTCCTTTCATTATTGACCATTGATAAATCAAATCAATCTAAGCCCTTGTTTTTTCATTTTCTCTCCTACAAATACACTATTTGGAGAGAAATGGATCCATATTTTGATAGAAAATTTATGCTATTGAAATTCATATTCACTTGCATCCATATTTCATATTTTATAGTATTTTAGATTAAAGCTTCATTCATTTAGCTTAAGTGCATCCATTAATGCCTTCCATGGTAACTAAGCTTGCGTCCATTTTAGCATATTTTGAATTTATGGCTTGCATCTTTGAACTTTTTTTACATCTAGCATAGATTGAATCTATTTTATCAAGCATTCAAGCATTTAAAAATCATCTTTTTAAGTTAAACTAGTTTTATATAATGTTTCATTCATATCACATCGGTTTCGTTAGCTTTCTTCAATAAAATCGATTGAAACAAGCTCATATTATCCAAGGGATTGGGAAATGGTTTCCATTCCAAATCAATGTGACACCACTCCCGCAATAGGATAAGATTCGAGGTCTTAGAATAGATTTGTATTACATTTTTAGGTTTATATCATGTTAGTTTAATGGTTTCTTATTCTTTGATGATTTTGAATATCTTATTGGGATCATTGCTTTGGGGATTAAATAGGCTTTAGATTCATTTGGATCTAGCATGTTTAGTTCACACTATGAATTTGGTCACACTATTATTTCATGCTTCTAAAGGTTTTATTTGCAAGAAAATTACTAGTTAGTTTAATGTCAATTGCATTGCTTCTATGTGCTAATCTTTGGTTAGATTCAATTTGGATAAAAAAATCTTCATAAGTTGTTGTATTAGTATGTTAATTTATTTCTATATCTTTAAAAAAATAAATTCTTATTTGCATTCTCCTTCAACTATATGAGTGAAATTGTAGTATTGTTGTTCTATTTGTGGGAAGTATAGGAAAATATATCTAGAATTTGCACACTTTTTCTTTTTACAGAATTTTTTATGGTGATGCACATGGAGTATATAAAATACTTCTAGAGAGTTTGTTTTACAAGTTATAATATTTTCAACAAATATTATTATTTTCACATATTATTATAGCCATAAACCAGAGCATTTTTTATCCATAACATAGCATGGTTATGTACATTTCCTCTATTTTGAAACTCTTATTTGAAGAAGTAGTTTGTAACACGTCCAAAGAATGTGTCATGTCATAAGAAATTAATATTTTCAAGCATCACAATCTATAATTGTAACAATGAATGCAAGTCACATAATATTTTTTGACTTTAAGTAATCAATATTGATGTCTTCTATTATTGTTCCATGCTTGCATTTATTTGTGTACTTGTATAAATCCAACAACGTGTTTACTAATGGCTCATATTTGTGTTTTGAACTAGTAAATATTATAAAAAATGTTGGGCATTCTAATTATCTAATAATTATAAATATGTTTTTTTTTTAATTTGTTGCAAGTGATTAGACAAGATTCAAATGTTCTCGAAATCTTTGTATCAAACATTAGATTTTAGAATACAATCAAGATTTGGTTTGTATTTTATATCTTTTTCTAGTAGTTTTCATCCTTGTAGTTGACCTCTTCTAATTCGTATTCACATGCTTGCAAATAATTGCTCTATAATTATTCTAATTTCTTTGAAAAATAGGTTTGTTTTATGTTTTACAAACTCGTGGCTACTATGTAATAACTCTAAATGCGCAATTTTATGGTATGTGAATGTTTTCACTATTTTCTCATTATGTGGATCCCCATAGAATAATGTTGGGAACTTAATCTATTTTGTGTATTTGTTCTTGAAAATTCCAAGTATGTTTTTACCTTTAGTGAGAGTGATTTCAATAATCTTGTCATGCATACCATGAATGCATATTGAGTCTATGAATCCACATCCTAAAGTGTCACCTCAACTCTCATCTTTCATATCACTTTTTGTTTCAATTTCAAATGATAACTTGTTGAATTATAAGTACAATAAGTATTGTTATGCACAATACTCCATTTTGTGTCTACTTGAGTACTTTTTTTTGTTTATGTCCAGTTGTCTTGTACATAACACTTCTAGAGATTTTATGACAATGCTTACACACACCTTGCATTATTGATATGCATTTCAATATTCTATTGTTATTTTAAAATAAATTGCAATTGTTGTTGTTTCATTAATGTGTCTTGGCAAAGATTTTTGCACAATGCTTATATTACTAGGAACATTGATTATTTGTCTCGTAAGACTCATTTGGAGTTATTTATAATCCCATTGTCTAATTTATGAAAATGAAATTTGAAGTGACACAAGCCTCTCTTCTAAATTAGTAAGCATTTTTACATGTGAGAGAGAGCTATTTCAGTAGTTTTTATTTTATTTCAAAGAGTTCTTTTACAAATTTTATATGTTTTTTTTTTTATTGATCTATTGTTATTTGTTAGATCTATATACATTTGCTCATCATCTTTCATCGTGGTTACCATGTTCTAGCAAAAAAATACTTCTTCACATATTAGACAATTGAACATTCTAATGCTAATTTGTTTTATATATGCTCATAATACTTACTTTTTTTTGACTTCTAATATCTCTTTAAATTAGCAATAGCTATCACATCTATTTTTCATTTTCTATTTTATTTGTAGAGAATAGATTTTGCAATATTTTTTATCTTATTACATTTGTTTCATCTACACTGACATGGAGATTGTAATCTATATTGACATGGAGATGCATTACAATCTAGATAATTTGATGATCTGTATTGCTTTTGGATTAGATTGTGTTGAGTTTTTGTGCATCAACGCTTCGGATCATACTCCGTGATCCATCCTCTTGCTCTCTTTCATCCTGATGATGGATCACGGAGTGTGATCCGAAACGTTGATGCACAAAAACTCAACACAATCTAATCCAAAAGCAATACAGTTCAACAATAAGAATTGTGGAAATCTGATATCATTAATCTAGATTAATTTTTCTCTTTTTTACAGAGATGTTTGTTTAAAAGGGATGTTTGTTTTTCTCTTTCTTTTAAAGGGATGTTTGTTTTAGAGGTGGGTGAAAGAATAATTGAGAAGTAGTGTTCTGTCTAGTGGTTCAAAATGCAAGAACACGACTTTACCCCACCCAATGGAAAAGGTAGGGCCATTGGTGGACTGATGGCTACCTAGGAGAAAGAGAGAAGCTCGTGAGATAGCTACTACACCTTTAATTTGATTCTGGGCCCCTTAGTCGCTTGCATTGGCAGACAATATCTGGTAGCTTGGCCCAACTTTCTGCCATTGGTTGGAACATTGACATGTGAGTTTCGTATCAAAGAGCAAGGATTTCGATCTGACCGAAGGAAACAACCTTTAAAATGTGGAGTCAATAGCGTCTCAAGGGAAAAGATGGCTGCACTAGGTGGTTTTATTCTGTTCATTGTATCAGAGCCAACATCCGATTCCAGTGTCTTGCATGCCCACTTCAATGAGGAGAAGCACCCTTGGGCCATCATATTCATTGTTATCATCTACTCTTTTCTATGGAGGTGGTTAACAATCAATCAACCATACCAATCAATCGACCGTCTTCTCAGTGCAGGATTCATTCCGACCAAGATTACTTCGTTCATTCCCTTTCGTCCACCTCACTCCATATGGCAGCGTACCGACTTCATTTCTAATCATCCAGAATCTCCAGCAAGATAGATGCATAGGATAGCTCACTACCATACTTTATATAGAATAGGATATGATGGGATAGGATATAGGATGGCCTCCAGCCAGATACCGGCTAATGATTATCACTCTATCCCAACCCACCTAGCCAGCCAACCCTCCCTATGGATGGATAGGAATCTCTTACCAGCTGGAACGATAGGATGGGAGATGATAAACTCAATCCATATATTATGTCACACGCCATTGATCTATTTCTGTTAGTATGGTACAGATTGAGAAAGTTTACAAGTTATCGGTGATAAGATTCACAACTATTAGTATGGTACACATTGAGAAAGCTATGCAAGTTATTAGTGATAAGATTCAAAACTATTTCTAGTAGTATGGTACAAATTGAAAAAGTTTGCAAGTTATTGGTGATAAGATTCAAAACTATTTCTATTAGTATGGTACACATTAGGAAAGTTTTGTAAGTTATAAGTGATAAGATTCAAAACTATTTCTATTAGTCTGGTACACATTAGGAAATTTTTGCAAGTTATTGGTGATAAGATTCAAATTTTCGATGGAATGTTTTGATATTCAATGTGGTTTTATTAATTTGATATTATAATATTGTCAATTTGTGTTGTATTGTATGCGTATAATATTTTTATACAATTTTTTGTTTTGCACTCATCGCACTTAAATGCATTACAAAATGTTTGAATGATATAGTCTTAATGATTGTTCATCATGTTTTGGGTCTAATAAATAACAAATGCCATTGAATAAGCTAATGTCACAATGGATAGCAACCATAGTTGGTTTACATAATCCATGCAATTGCATTTTAGACATAAGGAAACTTCATTTGATTTCTATATTTGTACAATATTTTACAAATGGGTATGTTGGTTCTCTTACTAGAAAAAAATACTTTTTTCTTTGGTATAATAACAATTCATAGTGACTCAAAACAAGGTTACTATCATGAAATAAAATACAAAATGGATTTGTGTTTGAATTGAGGTAAATATAGGGATCACTTTTTTTAGGTCAAGGACTAAAGTGCAATGTCTATGTCAAGCCACTTGAACAACCATTAAATGCAAAATATGTCATCCCACAATCCTCTCTTGGTACTATGTAATTCTATTCTAGCAAAAAAACCACATTTTCTTAATGTAGTTATCTAGGTCTCGAATTCCATGCATTTTATAGAGAAGTTCTAGGTTTAAATCATAATTTTATGATTCTAATGCATCTATATGGTCTCTTTCAAAACTAGTAAGAAATTGATCTACAATTATGTTTTGTAGTTCAATAGATGTATATTAAAAGTGTAATAACATTTGAAATATGTCAAATAAACAATCCCCTAATCTAAAGTGAAATAACTCTAGCATGGTTAAATAATTGTTAGTTAACATTTGTTTAATACTAATACTAATACACATGTATTCTCTCTTTGTCTTATAGCTTTCCACATCTAAAATTCATGCCATTATTAGATGCAAATTATGGTTTGAAATGATTTTATAATTTGAAATAGTATTAGTACAACTAGATCATACACATATATGTATTATTGTATTTGAATGGCTATGTATATAGTTTCATATAATCACAATAGAACTAGTAAATCCCTTTAGCTTTGATAGTTATTGAATATCCATATAGTTCCAGAGAAAGTTATTTCTTGAGTTGTAAAAAAATTAAAAAATCTATAAGTTAAAATAACTTTACATTGCTTCATAGTCATCAAAATTAAATGGCTTACTTGGTCAAGTTATAATTTATATGTGTTATTCTTTGTTTAGTTAACGTGGAAATATTTCTCCAAAATAGGAGAAACAAGAAAATTACCCAGTTTAAAATAGTTATTCCATGCAAATAAGCAATAGGATTTACCCAACAATCCAATGTAATATGTACAATAATAGTCATTGAACATGCTTCTCATTTATAATAGAGAAAATACTAATGGTGCAAGCTATTAACCATAACATATCTCACACAGATGAAATTTTGACAAATTAAGTTAGACTAAACTGTTATATAGGTTGGTGTATTTTTATCAATTTAGCTAATGAACTAAAAAACTATTTAGAAATAGATAATACAAAGAAAATTCAATATATGGATAAAAATTATGGTGACAATGAACTTAGGGTGTTTAAAACGACATTTGGGAAGAGTACCTTATCAAAACTGTACAACATTGCAAAATTCATAGAACAAAATCAACAGTTTGTACATTTGGAATATTTTAAAAATATAATAGCCATATCAAAATATTAAGAGTTTGTAGGTATAAAAATATAATATTCAAAGAAATATACAAGGATGAACATATCAAATATTTTCTAAATATAGTCAAGAAGAATTTAGAAATTTTCATCACGTAATTTGAAGATTTTAAACATCTTGAATCTCTCATTCACACTCATCTTCTAGACCAGAACTATCAAATTATTGGTCACTATTATGTTGTGTTGATGGATCTCCATAATCACTCTCATAAATGACAATTTAAATCTTTTGATTAACAATTTGAATTGACCAACTACAAAATGGGATTTCATAGTTTATGCATGAAGAAGTCCATAACTCAAATTAGATAGTACATAAAATGCACTCCTCTATAGGGCCACGTGAACACCATGTTTCCCTTCTCCCTTAAGTAATCACATGATCTACATACTAACTTGACCACTTAAAGTACGCCTATTCATGTGCATTCTCCGCTTGATTATGAACTTTCTAATGCATTTAGCAACGTAGAGGTCACAAAGTTCTTGGTATAAAGCCCACACAATAAAAATATTTGAACTTTATTTCAAGATTGTAATATTTAATTTCCAAGATCATCCAAACCTTTGTTTTATATTTAAATTTATGTTAGAAATATGAAATTGATGAATAATCAAGATCTTTCTATGAGAGAGATAAGCTATAAAACTGAAAATGAAATAACACAATTACAAATCCGTGATTCCAAGAGATGTACAAAATGTCAAGATGATAGTATTGCATTAGGATCTCAAAGAGAATTTGTAGAAGAATGATTGCATGAATGCCAATCTATGCAAAAAAATTACAATGTAACAATGCAAAAGTATGCAAGTGTATCTGCAAATACAAGCTAGGTAGTGAGTTTATATAGAACTAGGAAGATGATGGAGGTGACAAATCCAGCCAATAGGGAGTGACCACCAATGGATCCAAATATTAAATGCTCCTCCCTTTTAGGATGGTGACACAGGTCAACACTTTATCTCCTAGTTATTAAATAATTAAACCCACTTTATTAACCTAATTAAGCTTAATAAAAATGTAGGAAAAACCTATGGCTAAAGGAAATCAAATTAAACCAATAGGAAAATAAAAAACTACACTAGCCATCCCCTTAACTGTAGCTTAGGTGGGTGAAATAATGATGATGGTTCTCAAAAAATGAGGCCTTCTGAGGTACTCATGTACATAGAAAGTCCCCCCAAAGAAGAAGAATATCCCTCCTGAAAGGAAGTACACCCCCCCATAATAAAGGGAGAAAAGAAGTGAAGGATTCCTCCATATTGTAGAGACAATAGTAGATGCTCAAAATTAGATGTAGAAGATGGTCCATCACTGTTGAACATTTCTCCCCTTAGAAAAATAAAACGAAAGGTGCATATGATGTCTTCCCATTCTTGAAAGGAATATGTAGGAAGAAAGCTCAAAATATATGAAGTGTTTGAACTTTTCTCAAGTGTCTCCATGTCAATATTGAAAACTTTCACTACCTAGTTAGGTGTTCCAAGCCACGTTAATGAAGATGACGAGCCAAAATCTAGTAGAGGTTAATGTAGAAGACAATCCAAAGACAAAGATGCCTCCTCCAAATGTTGCTCAAAATTCTCCACACTCTTGTCAAACTGTGATGAGTGATCATGTGGAAAAGGAACAAGAGGGTCTAAATGTTTCCTCTAGTGATTTTTTTAGTGGCTAATATTTTCCAATTGGCTAATAGTTTGAGCTACAATGTGACTTGAATCGCCACATTTTTACAAAATTTTATTGTAGTCTTATTTAAATCACAAAATAATTTATTTTATTAAAAAAATTAACTCAAAAATTTGCTACAATATTCGATACATGATTAGATCAAATTCGCCTAAATTTTATAAATTATAGTAGAAATATTTATTAATTCACCAACAACATATCATAATTATTAGTTGCTTGAGGACCATATTTCTAATCTTTAGTTTCCACCATTGATTTATAATATAATCTAATGACTCTTGTTGTATTCGACAAGGTAAAATGTACCCATGATCTGTAATGCTCACGGGGTCCACAATTTTGGGTCTCATGAGCATTATAGATTGTAAATTTTACCTTATAAAGTATGAGGGTCACTAGATCAATGATTTAAAAGCAAATTTGAGCCCCATGAAAATTATAGATCATGGGCACATTTTACCTTGTAGAATACAATGAGGGCCATTATATTATACTTTAAAACAATGGTGGAAAGTAAATATTATAGTCTACCCAATTATTTTTAGATTGGACATACTTGCCATCATAAATAATGCATTTTCCTATTATTTTTCAATATTTGCCAAAATTTTCTACAAAATTTTAGTGATGTAAAAAAAATCACCAATAAAATTTATATTTTTTCAAAAAAAGGGAAAGATTTGCCAACAAAAATTAATATTTTTTCCTAAAAAAATGAAAGATTCGCCATGATTTTATATCTTTTTTTGAGGGGGGTTTCTTAAATTTATCACTGCTGTCCTCACAACAATTGAAGAAGAATCAACTCCATCAAAGTGAAGATGAATGCAATCAATAACGCCTCCCAAATCTGCAATATGGGACTCCACAAATAAGTGTAAAATAACAATCAAGAAATCATCCCACAAAGCTGGAAGACTATGTACTAGAAGCCATCGAAGAAGAAAAATTGAACTATAAAGTAGTAATAGAAGATGGATATGTGATCTTGATATGAGGAGGAGAAGCAAAAAGAGAAGTCTTTATGTCATCTAAATGTTCAAGACTTGCAAAATACTTAATCTCCTCTAAAGTATTATCATCAAAAGTAGATTATTTACATCAAGTGGAATGAGGAAATTTGAACTAAGATCGTATAAGAATGGAGGGATATAAGGGTCTCCAAACATCTCCCAAATTTTAGTCCAAAGTGTGTGGGGATAATCAATGTCCACTATGGCCCACATAATGTCTTCCCTAATAGTAGAACCAATCAATCCCACTACATGATCAATTTTACTAACCCATATCAATTTCCTTCCAAGTGTGTCTAGTATAGGTATGAGCCCATAAAGGTAAGGAAAAATATTAAACCATATGCAATGTGTCAAAATTCCTTTTCTCCAAGACTCATTTAATTATCCTTAAATCCAAGTTTATAAGAGAAGGATGAACATATAAACCCATGATACAATCCTCAAATGATAGAATCAAAGATAATTAATCTCAATAAAAAATGTATCCAACTGCTAGGTGTGTGAGGGGGAAAAAAGGACGTTAGATTCGGATTCAAGATGAACATGAATGCAATTTGACAAAGGAATATAGTCTATAGTCAAATGCACAAATCTAAAATCTAAAAACGCCTACACATACGAGATTAAACTATACTATTGCAAACATGATAAGGAACCTACTGATTACCAAATAAAATGAAAGAAAAAGACATTTTCACCATCCCGTAGCGGAGTTTATTCGCTTGATGTTGGATTGATATTATCACAACGAAGCCCCTAAAGTTCGTGTGCAAAGTGTGGATGAATGCTTGGTTGATTGAAGGAAGGAATGAAGCTCTCTCAAGGATGATCTTGACATCACTTCATTGCTCAATGTATGTTGCTTCTCCAATCCTTATTTGTGAGGAAAGGGGTTTCTTATATAGAAAATGAACTTTGAAATGGACGATCAAGATCGTTTTGAAGAATATCCAGATCAACGGTCGGAGTGTGCTATGAGGAATTAGACATGAGAAAATTGTGCAAAGTTGATTGCACAATTTGGGTGATTGATAAATAGATTGACTAGTCAGGGATGTGATTGATCAGTTAAAAAATTTAGATTGACCAATCAGGAATGTGATGGCTTAGTTAACAAATTAGATTGCTCAGTCAACAATCATAATTTGCTCAATTAGAAAGCGGGTGATGAATATGAATTAATTAATTAATTAAATTAATTTATTTTTAGAGTTGAACGTGCAAATCAGGGTTGACTTTTGCAAACAAGGTTACATTAGTTTGATTTGATTTTTGATAATTGATTTGAATAGTTTGATTTAATTATTCAAATTTTTGGAGGGAAAGTGTTGTAATTAAATTATTATTTAATAATTTAATCAACCTAGAGGAATAATGTGATTTAGTGACGTAATTAAATAATTGGTGTTATTTAATCTATTAGGTCGAAATAAAGTGGGATTAGGACTTTATTGAATAAATGCGATTTATTTAATTGGTTGAAATGATGAAACGTGAATTAATCAAATAATGTTGTTTTATTTAATTAATAGAAGAATTAGGGTTTTTTGGACTTTATTAAATAAATTAAATTTATTTAATTTGTTTTGAAATGATGAAAAAGTGAATTAATTAAATAATATTGTATTATTCAATTAATAGTGGAATTAGGGTTTTTGATGTCATTTTGATGTGGTGCAATGTGGGGATGTTGCAAGATGATTCTAAGATGATCTGAGATATTATGGGATGATTTCAAGATGATCTGAGATGTTACAAGATGATTTCGAGTCATTCTGAGATGTTACAAGATGAATCCGAGTCATTCTAAGATGTTACGGGATGAATCCGAGTTATTTTGAGATGTTACAAGATGATTTCGAGTAATTTTGATCTGTTATAGAATGATTCTAAGTCATTTTGAGATGTTACAGGATGATTATAAGTCATTTCGAGTTGTTATGGGATGATTCTGAGTCATTTTGAGATGTTATGAGATGATTCTGAGTCATTCTGAGATGTTACAGGGTGATTTCAAGTCATTTCAAGATGTTACGGGATGTTCAGGGATGGTGTGGGATGATGTTCAATGCTATTTGATGATGTTTGATGTTGTTTGATGTTGTTCGATTCTGTTCGATGTTGTTCGATGTTGTTTGATGATGTTCAATGTTGTTCAATGATGTTTGATGATGAATTAATTAAACGATGTTAAATGGCTTTATTAATAGATGAATATGAGTGCCAAAAATGCTAGTTCACAAGCTAGGATATTTGTAGGTTTCTACATTGGGATATCCACACAATAATCTAAAATGCAAATCTACAATAAACTAAATAAACGATACCAAAAAACACCCCCCTTCCACTAGTCTTAGAAATTATCACTCCCAAAGATTACAATGGTGAGACATTATTATTAGTGTGTTTACAAGGCTTTTACTAGATTACAATGCTCTTTATGTCCATAATGGAAAAAATATAACTTTTGATACAAAATGAACTAGATACAAAATATAGAAAATGCTGCAAGAGCTAATGGTGACTCCTCAACACCTGAAGGAACAGTTGCTAGACAAAAATATCTTCCACAAGAGAGAAAATGGAAAGAATACTTGCTTCAATGTTCAATGCAAGACTGAATATGGTTGAATATGCAAATGTACATGAGATACCTTGCTTACAAAGGCAAGGTGAGAGATAGGATTAGACAAGATCAAGTGTCTTAATTCTATAACATGAGACAACTAACTCATAACTACCTAGGATAATATAAGATATAGAAATTACAACTAAGAATTCTAGAAGGAATATTATAATCCTAAGTAAACATAACATGTGAATATGTCCAATGTGATCTTAAAAAGGATGGAAGGAAGCTCTCTGGATGGTGGCGATTGTGGTGGTGTTTTTTCAAATTTTGAAAAGGCAAGAATTCTTGATGTGTTGTTGGCATTAATGGTAGACAACTTGTTGATGCGAGGGTGATGTCAGGCGGGTCCTTTGCTTCAAGTAAGGATTGTGGGTCCCTTTTTACAAGAAATGACTTTGTTGGGAGGTATGGGGCTCTGAAAGTTGTGTCCATTACTCTTGCTCTGTCGTCCTTGCCTGAAAAGGGGAATCTCCGAGCAAAAAGGTTTGGGCTAGGTCAATCATGTGGTGATTTTGATGGGACTCCTAATAGTGTGGCTTTTGGGGCCGATAAGACTAAGAATGAATTTTCTTCGGGTTCTCCTATCCATTGGAAGAATTTATTTCAGATGAAGCCTAAAGGTAAAATTACTTCACCACCTACTCCTTTTGTTGCTAATTCTTTAACTAGTGAATACTCTATCTTTGTCCCAGATTGCATTGTTGATAAGAGTATGTCAAATATGGACATGGCTCTGCTGGGTAAATTTATTGGTCCCCGACCCCATATTGAGTTGGTTCGTAAATTTGTTGGTATTCCCTGGAGGCCTAAGGGACAAGTTAATGTGGTGGCTATGGCAAAAGGTTTTTTATCCTTCACCTTCAACTATGTAGATGATATGATGGCGGAATTGACGGGTGGACCTTAGTTTTTGGGGAAGTCCTCACCGATGTTAAAAAAATGGGAACCTGGGTGTAACCCAAATTCTTGTTCTTTTGCATCTGCCTTGGTCTGGATTAGACTTCTTGGGCCCCCATTGGAATTCTAGGATGATGAAGTGTTTAAAGGGATTGCTAGTACCTTTGGTTGTTTTCTGTCAATTGACCAAATGACGACTTCCAAGAGGTGGCTGGTTTATGCCAGATTTAGTGTGAATATTGAAGAATCTGCTAGTTTACCTATTATGATAAAGATAAACCCCAAGCTGGGTGTATGGGAACAAGTGGTTGAGTATAAGTCCATTATGTTTGCTTGCTTCCACTACAAAAAGGTTGATCACTGGGTGAAGAAATGTCCTCTCAAAGCTCCGAAGAAGATGTCCAAACAATGGTGTGAGTAGGTGAAGGCTAATGAACAAGATTCAAAGCCCTTGGATAAGGAGGGCCCTCCTCCGAGCGGCATGGATGAGGCCATTATAAATGGAGGTATGGATTCAATTTTGGCCGAGAAGGGTGAGCTTCTAGAATGTAAGATAGATTTTATTGATCTGGATAAGGATTGGGAAGTGGGTGGAATTGTTGATGTGTCTCCTATGAAGGTATCTGTGGATGAACAAAAGGAGGCTACAAAGGTGTCACTTGATAAAATGAAGGTTACGAAAATGGCCAAAGCTTCTATGAATGGGTGTCCTCAGTCTCCCCCAGTGGAAATGAGCATGATTTAGGATTATGGTTTGAAAATAGAAGGATTGGAGGTCCTGTCTAAAGTAAAGGATAATGGTGATGTGGAGGACTTGGATAATCCTCCTTATATTCCGGTTTGAGGGTGTAGAAAGAAGCATTCTCCCTCTCTGGGAGTGGTGACAAGAAATAGGAAAAGATCTGATTGTGGATAAGAGTCGAGAGGTAGAGGTAGGCCTCTTGCAAATGTTACAAGGGAGAAAGAGTGTCGACTAGACATTGCAGATGGGATGTAGAGGAATTTGTTGGAGATGTGCTCTAAGAGAACCTCCAATAAGTTTTCATGAAGATAATTTCCTAGAATATGCGAGGGTTAAACCACCCTCATAAGCATGATCTCCTAGCTAACCTAGTCAGGTATCATCTTCATGATATATTATGTTAATTCAAGAGACTAAAATGGGTTTTGACAAGTTAGCTCAATTGAAGAACAAGTTTTTTAAGGATTGTGGTATGCATAGCTCAGATTTTGTGGGTGCTTCGGGAGGGATTGTGACATTTTGGAATCTCAGGATTATTCAAGGGGTGGAGGTGTTTAAAGATGGTAATCATGTTGCTACTTCTTTCCTTCACCTAAGGGATAAGTTTTCTTGGACTCTCTCTAATATTTATTCCCCTAATAGTAAGAGTGCTAGAGAAAAGTTTTGGGAAAGTCTTAGAGACTTTAAATTAAGGTTCTTTGTTGGTAATTGGTTGATCATGGGGGATTTGAATACACCTCTAAATGATGGTGACAAGTTGGGTGGCTCATAGATTATGGATGATAGTAGATAGACTTAATGAGTCTCTTAAATGATCATGCCCTTCTTGATTTGGATCTCAAGGGTGCTTCCTTTACTTGGTCTAATAGGTGGGTGGGAGATGCTCTCATCTAGGTGAAACTTGATTGTGCTTTAGTGACCCCAAATTGGCTGATGTCTTACTCTTGCTCGCTCTCTGCGCTGACTAGATTGGGGTCGAATCATTTTCCCTTGTATTTGTCTTTGGATCTTTTTGGGGGGAAGAAAAATTTCCCTTTTAGATTTGAAAAGATGTGGACTTGTCACCCAGACATTAGGAATTTGATCTCGGAAAGTGGAACATTTAGGTGGATGGTTTTGCTATGTTTAGAATTGCTAAGAAGCTTGCCAATGTGAAGGAGAATATTAGGAAATGGAATAGAATGTCCTTTGGCCATATTTTTTGGAAAAGGAAGGGGTGAATAAGGAACTTAATGATGTGCAACATGCTATCCAAGTTTCTAGGTATGATCAAGCCTTGGTTTTGAAAGAAAATGTTCTTTTGTCTAAACTACACAATATTGTGGTGATGGAAGAGGAATTTTGGAAGCAGAGGTCGAGGATCATGTGGCTTAATAGTGGGGATATGAATACAAAGTTTTTTCACCTATCTTCTCTAAAAAATAGGGCTAATAATCACATTAAGTTAATAAATTACAACAATCAAGTCTTGGAAAATGATGTTGATTTGAAAAATGTTGCAGCCTCTTATTTCTCAAATTTACTTATGGTTGAGGGGGAGCTGGATTTGGATTGTCAGGAGGAAATTCTTAGGAACATTCCTTAGGTCATTGATGCTGAGACTAATAGGAAGTTAGTGGGAATTCCTTTGGCTGAGGAAATTAGAAGTGTTGTTTTCTCCTTTGAAGGGAATAAGGCATCAGACCCATATGGCTTTCCTATGTTCTTCTTTCAATTTTTTTGGGAAATTATTACCAAGGAGATGGTTGTGGCTACTAAAAAATTATTTAGGACTGGCTCTCTTCTAAAGGAGTTGAATTCATCTTTTATTGTTTTGGTCCTGAAGAAATTGGGGGCTTCTTCTTTTGATGAATTTCGTCTTATAAGCTTATGTAATTTGATCTACAAGATGTTTTCAAAGGTTCTGGTGGGTAGGCTTCAAAGTGTTTTGCCTCATCTTATTTCTCCTCAATAAAATGGGTTTATGGTGGGAAGGAAAATTCGGGGCTCTATTCTCTCGATTCATGAGAATATTCATTCCTTAACTGTCAATAAGCATGTTGGGTTTATTCTGAAGCTTGACTTACTCAAAGCTTATGATAGAGTTAATTTGGGATTTCTTTCCAAGATTTTACTGGCTTTTCGATTTGGAGAGAGGATGGTGGATCTCTTTCTTCAATTAATTTCATCTCCTTAGTTTTTTGTTGTTGTGAATGGATCGGCCTCCCCTCTATTTGGGTGCTTAAGGGGTCTTAGGCAAGGGGATCCGATTTCTCCCTTTCTATTTATAATTATGGTGGAATCCTTGGGGCATCTTATTCAGAGTTCTATTAATTCTGGGGCTATGAATGGTTTGTCTCCTTCATCGGGTAATCTCATTTGTTCCCATCAACAATTTTTGGATGACTTTCTCATGCTTGGAGAGTCCTCTATTAAGGAAGCAAGGGCTATTAAATTAATTTTTCAGAAGTATGAAGTTGCTTCCGGGCATAAGGTTAGCTTACCTAAGAGTGTGATCTTCTTTTTTAATACGTCAGGGTACAAGAAGACTAAAATTGCTCAAATTTTGCAATGCCAGATTGGTGATCTCTCGGCCTCTTATATGGGCCTTCCCTTGTGCACGTTTGTCCCAAAGTCTTTATGGTGGGGGTTGATTGATAAGTTTAACTCTAAGCTGGTTGGTTGGAAGGGTGCGGTGTTGAGCCGAGATGGGAAGGTGCAATTAATTAAGTCTACTCTCAAGAATATTCATGTTTATGCTATCAGTTTATTGCTTATGCCAAGGAAATTTGTGGATAAATTGGAAGGAATCCAAAAAAACTTCCTATGGTCTGGTGTAGAGGATAGGAGAAGAATTCACTTGGTTTCCTGGGATGATGTTTACAAAAATAAAAAGGCTGGTGGTCTTGGTATCCACAAAATTCATGAATTTAATATAACCCTTTTGGGTAAATGGTTGTGGAAGTTATTCTCTGATAAGAGTGAATGGGTGAAAATTGCTCAGAGTAAGTATTTATGGTGTTTTGACGCTTTACAGGATTTTTTGAAACCTATTTTTTCTCCCCCCTCTGAGTATGCTCTATGGAATTGTATTGTCAAGGCGCGTAGACTTCTATCTAAGGGGATTTTTTGGCAGTTGAGAAATGAAAGAAAGATTCTATTTTGGGAAGATAGTTGGATTGGCAACAAATCACTCAAAGATGAGCCATGGGCCCAACCCCTTATGGAGGATTGTTTGTGGAGTTTTGGTAAATTTGTTGTTGATTATATTGTTGATGGGTGTTGGAAAAGGTTGCATGATGTTGATCTGAGGTTGGAAGCCTCGTATAAGGTTTTGTCCCTGGTTCATATCCCTTCAACTCTGTCTTTTGATAAAATTTTTTGGAAACCTTCTAATGGTCAATTTTCTATTGCTTTGGCTTTCCATATTAATGACTCTATTGTTTTCCCTGCCCCTTTTTGGGCCTCTATTTTGTCTCCTAGATTAACTCCTAAGGCTAATATTTTCTTTTGGCTTCTTTGCTAGAGTAAGGTATTAACCACTGACAATTTGGTCAAGAGAGATTTTATGTTGGTTAACAGGTGCTTTCTTTGTGAAGAAGCGACTAAGGATCCCTACCATATGCTGATTGGATATAGCTTTGCTAGAAGTGTGTGGGAACATGTGCTTTATCTCTAGAATAGTAGTTGGGTGTTCCCTTCTTTGATTAAGGACTTGTGGTATCAATGGATCTACCGTACTTCCAACCTGGCTCTATAGGTGTTGTGGTATCTCTCTATGCCTCATACTTCTTGGGGACTGTGGCTTGACCGTAATAATAGGATCTTCAGAAACTCTATGCTTCTTGCTATCTCTATGGCCTATAAAGTTTATGTGACTATTAAAGAATTTTTTTGGCTGAGATTTATTTTCATAATGGACATAAGGTTTCGCTGAGCTAGTATGATTTGTGTGTTGCCCATAAGTGGAGGTTACCTTGTGATATTTCCCTCCCTATTCATAAAGGGAAAGCTTCTAGAGAGAATGTTGCTTGGAAGGCTCTGCCTGATGGTTGGGTTAAGGTGAATTTTGATGGTGCGGCTAAAGGTAATCCAAGACTTGTTGGTTATGGGGGAGTGATAAGAAATTCTAATGGTAGACTCATTATTGTGGTGGCGCTCCCTTTGGGAACCAAAGAAAACCACTTTGAAAAAGTGGCTGCTGCCTATCATGGTCTCAAACTGGCTCAAACTAAAGGTTTTAAGAAAGTGTGGCTTGAGGGGGATTCTTTGAATATCATTAATAATTTGAAAAAATGTGCTACTTCCTCTTGGACTATTGAAACTATGATAAATGATTCCATTGATATCCTTAATTCCTTTGATGATTTTTATATCTCTCACATTTTGAGAGAGGGAAATAGTTTGGCAGATATCTTTGCTAACTTGGGGGTTCATGGGGCCTAGGAGTGGGATTTAAATGACCCTCTTCCTATAGAGGTGATTGTAACTATTAATCATGAAGCACAAATATAAGAGGAATAATGGTATTGTGTGGTGTTGGGTATGCATGTTTATTATCACGTGGATAGCTATGATTTGGAGGAGTAGTATTCAAGACTCGGCTTGCTCTGATGGTACTAAGGAGGATATCCGTAGGGAGTAGATTACTATGTTTATTAATTACCTCTGCCACATCTATTTTTACACGGATTGTGGGTATCCTTAGTGTTTCTTTCTCGAGAAGTTTCATTTCTACTATGAAAGTTAAGAATATCCTTGGCTTTGTGAGTCTGGCTACCATGGGTGGTGATAGGAATAGTGCATAGACCTTCTCTTGCAATTTTGTTAAGAAGAATGTAGAGGTGTGGGCGATTCTTGAAAAGGGAGGATTGACTCCCTGTATTGAAAATTTGCATGGGAATAACCCTTAAATGACTACTCTTGTGGCCAAAAATTGGAATAACAAGGTGTTGAAACTTGGAGGGACGAAGTTCGATATTACTAAAGACCTTATAGCTCACATTACTGGATTACCGATGAAAGGAATGAAGTTCTATAGAGACAAGAAAGAGGCGCAATATGCTATGAAAATATTCTTCAAAGGGGAGGAAGGCAAGGACTTGAAAGTGACGAAGAGCAGGGGATATAAGAGGAAGACCATCAAGGCTTTGTGGGTGGATGTTATTGAGGAGTTAAAGAGGTATATTTCTCTTGAAGACCATTATTATGTAGTAAATTCCTATCATTTCATCCTTCTTAACCATTTTTGTCACAAGAAAAGGATTTCTTTTCCTTTTTACCTTTTGGCTTTGTTGGATGTTGGAATTATTGATCACAAGAAAAATTAGAAGAACCCTATTCTTCATGTGGGGTTGATTCTCCTTATCTTTGACTATTGCAAAGCCTTTGAGGTGGTTAAACCACTTTTGACTCCTAAGGATGTGAAAATTAAGTAGGATAAGGGTTATGAAACTATTTTTGAGGAGGAAGTGGCCTGTAAAAATAGGAAAAAAGGAAACTTATTCTACAGAAGGAGTCAGAGTCGGAGGATGATGTGGATTTTGTGCTAGACTCCCTTGCTATTGTGGATGAGGATATGAGTTCCCCTACTCGAGGGAAGCATAAAAAAGATGGTTCGAACCCCGAAAAGGGTTATGAGACCAACAACAAAGAACTTGTTGATGAAATGATTAGCTGGAGCTTAAAGGATATGAAGGATTTGGTTGGGGAGGTGTCGTCTCCTCCCCTAACTCTGAAAAATAGGGAATTTATTGTGGGGGATAGTACGAGGAAGGTGGTGAGGTCTGTTTGTAAAAATCTCAAGCTGGACACTCCTCTTAAAGTGGATGGCAGACAATATGATGTGGGGTCTTTGGAAGGTAAGGAACAGGTTGTGGGGGTTTCTTCAAGTGGGCATCAGGTTGGGCATGCTATTGTGGACCCTCTTGTGGTGGACCTAGAGAGGCAGATGAAAAGGATGGTGGTTGCTACTAAGATCGCGGAGTCCATCCGCAAGATCAAATTTCCGGTTGTGACGTCGATTGCTGCTGAAAAGGGTAAGGATATTGTTGCTAATACGGATAAGGTTAGCTCCTTGCATGAGGAGGATGATGAGGGTAAATAGGTTTTTAATATTGGTAAAGATAATATTGTTGATGTCTTGGCAGCTGCTAAAGAGGGCTCTATTATTTTTTATAAGCTTTTTAAATGGATTTTCCATGAGATGAATATGACTAATGTGAAAGTGAGGGGTATTGCAAGAAAAATAGAGGACTCCTCTGTTCAGGATCAAATCAATGATTTGATGAACTCCCTAAAGATTGTGGTGGAGGAAACGCTTCTGATGAAGCATAATCTTGAAGAAAGAATCCTCAATTTGGAGAATCTCATGGAAAGGATTATTGCTAATATGAAGAAAGGTAAGGAGGGGAACAAAGCTGGGTTTAACGTTGAATTTTTTGGTATGACCTCTCCTGTGGATAATGTTAAAAATGGTAAATATGTTGTTGTTGATGATGTTGATGGTAAGTTGATGGAAGGTGAGATGCCTAGTGACAAGGGTGCGAGCTGTATTTGATTGGGGACATAAAATCAAGTGAACCTAGGGTTCAAACCCATAACAAGACCAAATATCAAGTTGGTAATACTGCTAATGATATGTCTACTATTGGGGCTGAAGGCGTTAAGAATGTGGCTTGTTATATTGAGGCTACAAATATCCTGAATAATATGTAATGCTGTTGGGTGGGTTCCTTCTTTTTTGTTGACTGCTCGCTATGGTCTTGTTGTGGGTGGGTTGTTTTTCTTTAGATGAATTTTTCTTTCGATACAACTTCTTTTTGATGTAAAGGGTTCCAAGCCCCTTCAAAACCCATTTTTTACCTTTAATCAAAACATGTGAATATGCCCTTTAATTCCTAGTAAGTGGATTAACTAGGTATAAGATATTTATTCACACCAACAAAAACAACCTTGTAGATGTGTAGTGCTCTTCAATATATTTCCAATGCCAATTTATTAATAAAAATATAGCCCAGGGTGAAAGTTATAGCCTATTGAAGAAAAATTCAATAAATAGCTTCAACCTACAATATATGGAAAAAACTAGATTTTTTATTAAAATTTACGTGGATGAAAATTTATTCTCTCCAACTTTTTTTGACTATTTATTCACCAAAATATGGCACATGTCAAAAGTTATGCAAGTTTGAAAAAGGCTCATTTTGGCTCATAGGAGGGCCTTGGTGGCCCTCGAGTAGTGCTACCAATAGAGGTGGTTGTTGGGCGACAATGAGGTGGAGCACTAGGAAGTTAGTTGTAACTATTAGATCTGATTGAGTTGCAATCTGTAAGAATATTGGTTGCAATTAGGAGTAACTTCTAGTAGTCTACATTGGCGAGTGGTTGTCAATTTTTTTGTCGATTGTTTTAAATTGATCGTAGGTAGTTAGAGACAAATTGTGTAGTTTGCAGAGTGTTGTGGGAACTAGTCACATGTTCTATGAGAATTCAAGAGTCATGGGGCTAGACCCTATGTTGTGATGCTTAACAATGCTTAAGTGTTGAGTGCTTAGCAAGCACAATATTTTTTATAAGTGTTTTATTTTAAGTTTTTTATAATTTTTTTAATCTATCGATTGTATGACAACACTAGGAGGTTCCATATGGTCCTTATCAATTTTTTTTTCCTCAAAAGATCCTGATATTGAATATGTAAATTTATAATCAAAATTTATTTGTTTGGCCTCTTGAGTGCAATTACAAGGTTTGTTTGGGCTGAAAATGCTCGAATAAAAAGTTTTTTACTAAATTTGAGCTTCAAACCCTTATTTTCTACTATGTCATATAGTAATGAAATTGAGTGAAAAAATCCAAATATGACTTTCCAAAGCCTCCTAGATGTAATGAAATAGTGAAAAATGCTACCACTATAGAAAATATAGCTGCAATCATCATATCTCACCAAAAACACACATTCAAGTATAGGATTAATATATCTCCATAATTCCATTTCGATTCTCCATATCATATAGAAATACAAGAGAAAATCATACAATAATTTACAAGATCATAAAAAAAACTCCAATATCTTAAAATAAGGAATCCAAGGCTAAAAAAATTCAATATCAAAGCTCTAATACTATGTTAGAAATATGAAACAAATGAATAACCAAGATATTTCTATGAGAGAGATAAGCTATTCAAATGTAAATGAAATATCACAATTAAAAATCTATGATTCCAAGAGATGTGCAAATGCCACAATGACAATTTTATATTAGGAGCTCAAAAAGAAGCTGCAGAAGAGTGATTACATGCATCAATGCACATTGTTAACAGGCTATAAGGTAGAGACTAAAAGCTACTATATAGGACTTATGGAACCTAAGGCCAACAAGCAAGATGGAGTAAAAGGTACCCTATAAGGGTCATGTCTCTCTAGGAGACAAAAT
Organism: Sequoiadendron giganteum; assembly: GCA_007115665.2. Classification (NCBI taxonomy): domain Eukaryota; kingdom Viridiplantae; phylum Streptophyta; class Pinopsida; order Cupressales; family Cupressaceae; genus Sequoiadendron; species Sequoiadendron giganteum. The sequence continues at coordinate 264,903,326 of CM021110.1, read as the reverse complement.
ATAAATATATGTGTGTAATATAAAAAAAAGTAGTGGATAAGAATGTGGGTATAGGATAGAAGATAATATAGAGAAGAGACTAAAACCTGCCATTGTATTTTTCATGTGAATATATATAAATTCATATATATATGTATGGAGTTATAAGGATTTAATAAATATATGTGTTATAGATGAATGCAATTCTTATTTGAGTTACATATGAAAATCAGTTATATATAGTTTTCCATTTCACAAATACTCTTTTCTCTCACTATATCCTCTGGGGTATAAACTAACTACAAAAGGGATATTAGAGTATAGATCTCTAGACTATAATTTCCCATTTCATATTCTTTCCAAAATTATTTCCATTATCAGTACCTTAGAGTGAGAAGTGAAGAAAATATAGGTTAAACAAAATAAGTAAAAAAAATAGAAAGAAAACAAGACAAAGGGATAGTGGTAGAAAATATGAATGCAAATAATGAGTGTTCCACTAAGGGTATTGTTGAGCATGCCATTGTGGGTGAAACTAAGGAAGTAAGGAAGGAGATATCACAAAAATTTCTAGCATGGATAAAATATGTCAAATTATACAAAATATAGAGAGATAAATTGAGGATTATGAAAAAACTAAAAAGGATCTAGAGCAAGATCTTACAAGAATTATGATACTGCCCATAACCAGAACACTAACTACTTATCTGATTAGGGAAAATACTTAATTTAAGATAGATGAGAATTGGTTATTGATGGTTACCCCTATATGAAATCCCCAAACATTAACACTTGATGCAAAATACTTAGATAAATTGGTGACTATAAGTGTTTTGAAAATATGAGGTGATGATGCAATAGAAAATAAATTGGATCTAGTAAGTTTAACAACATATAATGAAGTGACACTTCTAACTAATCAAATGATGTTTACCAAAAAAAAAGCATCTCCAAGGATGAAAACATACTTTGAACAAACATAACCCTGGGACCAAGGTCGCCCTTAATGCCATTAAAGTCAAGAAGAATTTCCATAGATGCAATAGAACACATCCAAAGTGAGAAATAAATAGGAGAACAAGAAGGTGAGGGAAATAACATAGTAAAGTTGGGGACACAATTCTTAAACATAAATTTAGGAGATATAAAAATTGATTGTGAAGAATAAGCATACATGAATACCTCTAGGAAGCTACCTATTTGTGGAGAGGACACCAATGAGGTTGTAGAACATATCTTCATTTGGAATCAATGTGGCAGAGACAAAAAAACAAGAATTTTTAGCAAGTGATACCCTCAAATGGTACCACAAGACTTATCCTAAAAATGATAAGGAAATGGATGCAATAAAACAAGAATTTTTAGCAAAATTTGAAACTCTGGAATTACCTAGTGAAGGGGTAAGAAAACTCAGAGAACTCACACAAATAAAGATGAAACTATAACCAATTTTGATAAGGGATTCAAAGAAATAACTGAAAATTATAAAATTGAATGGTTCATATCCAGAGCAACACCAAAAATTAGAATGGCCCTATATGGATGAAGCTTTATTCCATATCTAAAACTAGTCACTTTGGCTTGCCGGATAAAAAACCAATATTGGTGGAAACTTGAGAAGGATAAATAAAACAAAGAAATAGAAAAAATAATTTTGGATATCAAAAAAATAAGACTTCGACAAGAGATTATGGCAATATAATATACCCTTCCAAGGAGACCTAACATCTATTGTACTTATTGTAGTTGAGAAGGTCACTTAAAATATGAATGCCCAAAATAAATAGGAGAGAATAAATAAAAAGCACTAAGGATAGATCTAAGGGAACATCCTAAAAATATTAACTTAGTTTATTATGGAGTTTGCAATAAGTGGGATGATCATGAAATAAAATATTTTCCATCACAACTATTTCAGCTAGAGTAACCATGACTGGGAAACCATAATGAGGAAAGAGGGATGGCATATGTAAAATTTCTGGTGAAAATAACACTCTACCTACAACACCATGGGTATACAATGCCAAAATGGAAAAACTAGAAAACATAAACACCCTATTAAACCAACATAATTAGGGACCATATAGTGATAGAGGCCAATTTAGAGGAGATAAAGTTTGAGTTAGAGAAAGAAGAAGGCATATAAATGCCACCTGCTTTAGTTGTGGTAAGCAATGACACTTCACAACCAAATGTTGAGGAGATAAGAAAAATAAATGTAGATTTTGTGGAAGTACTAACCTTGACATATTTAATTGTGACAAAGCCCAAACTTATTATAAGAACACGACACCACAATCCGAAAGAAATGAGCTCCAAAATTTAAATCTACCTAGAGAAGCAATTCTCTTAAGGAAAATACCAAAGGAATCATATGAAACAAATAGGAGATGCCAAAAAGTAGAGAAATTTGATATTGAGACTACTAAGACTAGTAGCTTTGATGAAGGAAATTAGACCTATGTAAGATCAAGCAACAAAAAGAAAAACAAAGTAACAATGATTATTAGACAAGGAACGAATATCACAAATGATAGAGATGTAACCACAAAAGAAGAAACCACTACAGATGAATAATAATTCCACCCATCCAAAAGATATCATGACCAAATAGTGGAACAAAAAAGAAAAATTGTTACTAAAGAACAACACCGAGAGGTAGAAAAAAATGACTACTTCTCCAAATAGGAGGTGGGAATACTAAAACAACTAATAAAAATGTCAAAACACTCTAATCTATTGGAAAAATAAAACAGTTCTATAAATATTGGAATAAACAACAATCTAAAGTACTACAAATAAGAATAATAGGAAAGACTAATAGACAATGGAAGACAAGACCCATCATGATTACAAATAGAATAAATCATAAGAAAATAACCAATGTAATGGTAGACTTAGGAGCTAACATAAATATGGTCCTAAAAAGGGCATGGGAACACATAGGGAAAACTAAAATTGAACAAACATCCTACAACATTAGCTTAGTAGATGGTACTAGGATAAAAACCTTGGGAAATTGGAAACAAGTAGAAGTAAGTGTTAGAGGAGTAAAAATAATGGTAGAATTTGAGGTAGTTTCCATCAAATAAACCTTTGATTCATTTAATGCATTACTAGGACTAAGGTGGTTTATCAACACAAATGACATTGTAGACTCAAGGGAGGAAGACATATCATTTGCTGACAAAAATAAAATAGTCCACAAAAGAATATCACAACTTTGATAACAAAAAATTCTACACAATATCAAAACTACCACTAAATGACACTCTTAAAAAACCAAACTCAAAAGGGAAAATCAAAATAGAAAGCAATGTTTATAGAATAGATAGTGAATAAGTGTTGGATGTATGGATACAAGAATAATCAAAACTTCACTCCTAGAGGATTATTAGATTCCATAGAGTATTTATGATCAAGAGGACACTAGAGGATGTTTTGAATTCTACCACAAATACTTGTGAAAAATTGGAAGATAAAAAAGATGACATAACTAGGAGATGTTGCTAGATAAATCACATATCACATGGAATTTTGTATATCAAAATCCCAAGTATTCAAGAGTAGGAGATCTCTTATTATTTATTACATAAATAGAACAAATATTTAATAATAATGAGCTAATACTCAACATATTACATCACACTTATTTGCAACACCGCAAGTTGGCACAACACACACAAGGGCTAGCTAACCAAATGGGAAAATATTTAAAATCCCAATAAAAATAAGATACCTACTGGAAGAAGGAGAATACAAAGAGATACAAAAATATAATGTGAATATATTACTAGCAGATTATTTACCACTTGTATTACAAGGTGGGAGATAAGGAATGAGTAAGATGAATGATTATACATCCAACTAATTTATTGGATACTAACAAACATTGGTTTCCTAGACTTGGTATATAAACCAAGAACGACGAGGAGATACTAAATGTTGGATAAAACTTAAAATATATTTTATACAAACATTTTCTTTTTACAATGAGGATAAACAGATACATTTCGAACTACTTAAAATAAAAGAAACAATATTCAAATCATAGATAAATAATAAAGTAGCGGTATTGCAAGTACCTACACCGCCCCCACAAACATAAGGGATATGGAAATATATTGAATGGTTAGACAAAGAATCGACATTCACTAAGAAAATATGTCTAACACAACAAGAATATGATGATACACACAACCTAGATATAAAATTCAACCAAGGAGAAAGGGAACTAGAGTCCTCGACAAAATCTAAATAAAAATATAACAATCAAACAATCAAGCTAAGAGAAGAAAATATCACCAACTTGGGGACTCTAAACTTGCAAAGATAAAAGAATATTGGGATGATAAAGTAGTTGCAAAAGTTACATAAATCCTATTAGAATTTGAAGAGTTATTTCATAGGACATTCATAGACCTAAAAGGTATAAAAGAAGAATCATGAGTCATGAAAATTCAACTGAAAGAAGGGACTAAACTAATATGGAAAAGACCATGCATATTTAATCCAAACATGAAAAAGAAATTCAAACCAGAGCTAGATAAAATACTTGAAGCAGTCATAATTAAACTAGTAGAAGATGTAGAATGGATAAGCCCTATGGTTAAACAAAACAAGAAGACAGGTGAGGTAAGAATATGTGTTGATTTCAAGGAACTTAGTAAAGCCTAGATACATGACCCCTTCCCTACACCTTTCACCAAATAAATATTGGAATTAGTGGCTGGAAGAGAGATCTACTCATTCATTGATGGCTTCTCTAGCTACCACCAAGTGAAAATAAGGGAATAATATCAAACCAAAACTATATTTTTTATAGAATGGGGATCTTATATGTACACAGTGATGCCATTCGGTCTAAAAAATGCACCTACGATATTTAGTAGGATAATGATCAATGCATTTAAAGATTTTATAGATGACTTCTTGGAAGTATACTTAGATGATTGGACAATATACGTGCTAGAAAAAGACCATGCAAAAGTATTTAGAATGATGTTAAAAATATTTGAAAGTATGTAGATAGCACTAAACCTTAATAAAATCATGTTTTTAGTACCTTATGGAATAATACTAGGTCACATTATCTACAAAGAAGGACCGATGGTAGACCCCATGAAAGTTACCCTAATATGACACTACCACCCCCTAAGATAGTTCCAAAAGTTAAAATCTTCTTGAGTCAAAGTGGTTATCACCACAAGTTTATTAAAGGTTATGTAGGGATAGCTACACCATTGGAGGAATTGTTAAAAAATAAAACCGGTAGGAATATCAAATGGAATGAAGAATCCAAACTGCATTTGACACACTTAAACACAAAATTGTGAAGGCCCCTATCTTAACATTCCTAGATTGGAGTAAAAAACTTCATGTGCATTTTGGATGCATCCAAAATTGCAATAGGAGCAGGGATAACTTTAAGAAACCCCCCCCAGTGAAGGTGTAAAATCCTGGCGAATCTTTCCTTTTATTTGAAAAAAATTATTAATTTTTTTAGCGAATCTATGCACATTATTAAAAAAAATTGTAAAATCCTAGCGAATCTTAATGAATAATTGGTAAAAAATAATAATCACAATGGCGTATCCTAGTGAATATTCACTAAAAAGATTAATTACAATGGAGAATCTCTTCTTTAAAAATTTGCATAGTTCATCGGCACAGTTCCCCCATATTTTTTTGTTTTTTGTAATATTGAAGTAGGGGCCCATGGGCGGTAGCCACCGACAGGGTCAAGGGGGAAAAGCCCCCTTGTGGGGGTCAAGGGGGCAACGCCCCCTCATGGGGTCTAGGGACAATGGCCCTAGTGCTCTCCTATTGCAATATAGGCGAGGTTGAGGGGCAGAGCCCCTCACCACCAAGCATAAATTCACTATTAAAAATGCATTGGAGAACACACAGATTAAGTGTTTTTTAAAAATCTCTTTTAAATTAAGAATAAATGAAAATTTTAAATGTTACCACCGATTAGCAATTTAGCATTTTAATCGAATGACTGCAGGTTGATTCTACGGCCTAATACACACATGCCTTTTAAAGGCATGTGCGTATTGGGCCACGAAATCAACCTGTAGCCGTCTGATTAAATAGCTAAGTGATGATTTGATGGCAATAAATAAAAGCCCTATTAAAGGCTAAAATATTCTTGAAACTAAATGGTAATTTATTATTGTGGTGATATTTCCCCAAAATTAATGGTAGGAATATAATATTATTGGTGAATATGATTGATATTTGTGATTATAGTGTAAATTGACAGTGAATCAGTTCCAATGACATATCATTTAAAATATAATACATAGGCGAATTAATCGAGACAATTTTTTTTTTTGTAAAAACCTGGCGATTCAACATCGTTTTGAGCTTGTACTATTCACCATTTTTGGAGGTCTTGATTTCAATTATTTGCCAATTGGCAAAGATTCACCACTAAATTTTTCCCTGAATAGGAGTAGTACTGGCTCAACCCAAAGGAAATAAGGATCACCCCATATCATTTCCAAGAAGGAAATTATCAAAAGAAGAGAAAAATATACTACCAATGAATGAGAATCACTAGTCATGGTCTATGCACTCCAAAAATTCAAACACCGCCTACCGTCAACACCCTTTACTTTCTTTACAGACCATGAGCCACTAAAGTGATTACTAAAAAAACCTCACACAAGGCTAGATATGTAGATGGCTACTTTTTTTTAAAGAATTTGATTTCAAAATAAAGGTGAAATAAAAAAATAACAATCAAGGACCTAATTACCTATCCAAAATAGAAATAGGAGAGTAGCTAGATGATCAATCAGAAGATCTCCTTAGCGCACACTTTCTTAGGGTAAATGTGGTACCAAAAGAGTTACATGATATTTCCATACTTCTATAAACATGAGAATTTCTTTCAAATATCTCACCGTGGGATAACCAATCTCTAGTGCAGAAGTCCATGCCTTCAATGATAGAAGGAGAATAACACCACATGGGAGGAGATGAAATCATAAGAAGGGTTTTTTATGAACATGAAAGAGAATCCATTTTCAGAGAAGCACCTGAAGGCATAGTTGTACGACATAATTATGGTGACACAACGACCAAAAGAGTTAAGCTAGCTGGAATTTGGTGGCCAACCCTCCACAAAGATGCAAGGGATTATGCAAAGAAATGTGACATCTATTAAAGAGTGGGGAAACCTAATGCAAGAGATGGAATGCCCCTAAAACTAGTATTAGCACATATTCCATTTGAAAAGTGGGAAATAGACTTCATAGGACCCATTGATCCTCCAACCAAATATTCTAGAGAAAGATTTTTAATAACAAGGGTAAAATATCCGATAAAGTGGTTGAAGTAGAATCCACTAAGGATTGTACCACAAAGACTACCACAAGGTTTTTATATGATAATATCATTACTAGGTATGGTTTCCCATTAAGTATTGTAAATGGTCAAGGAAAACACCTTGTCAATAAAGTAATTATGGAGCTATTACAAAATTTTATGATTGCATGAAATAATAACTCACTCTATCATCCCTAAGAAAATAGTGCAAGAGACTCTCTAAACAAGATAATTGGGATAACACTCACCATGATGTGTGATGGAAATAGGTTAGGTTGGGATATAAAGTACCTGCAGTACTCTGGGCCTACCACACGTCCTACAAAAGAATTAACAAATTTAAAATGTTCCAATTAGTATGAGAAAATTATGTGGTAGTTCTCATCAATTTCATAGTTCCTAACCTGCATACCGTACTAACATTGCATTTGGATGATGGTGAATCTCTAGCACAAATAATATAAGAATTGGAGAAATTGGATGAGAACAGACTCATAGCCTTATACAACCAACAAGTGGAATAAAAAATACAAAAAACATGGCATGATAGAAATCTCAGGAACAAAGCTTTCAAAATAGGAGATTTAGTTGTATTATATGAAAAAAAAAATCAAGGAAAGCTAAAAGTACAGTGGTTGAGTCCCTACTACATACATGAAATTTTGGAATTCAAAGGAGTTAGATTAAGAAAGCTAGATGAAGATCACATCATAAGATATGTGAATGGCGCACAAATTAAATGCTACCACCAACCAAAAGGATAAAAATCATAAAGGTAGAAAAGACACATATTTTAAATTATGTATTATAAACCAATAAACAATAAAATTAACCTATAAGTGGTCAAGGGATATAAATATCTAGAAAAAACCATGAAAATCAATGGGAAAAAGAAATTAATGATCACCAAATCACACCAAAATCTATTTAAACACTACTCCACCCATTCCACTCTCACTTTGTATTCAAAAATTCTAGTGAAAAACTCAAAACTGAGCTCTGTTAGTCTTAAAAGAAAACACAACTAAAAAGTGGCAACACCAATCCTAGTAAACATCATAGAGAAGCCACACCCAAAATACAAGAAATGCCCATTCAAGGAAATGGAGGTAGAAAAAGATGGGAAATTATCAACAATCCCCATAGACATGGTATATAGAGAGGATGTGAGGAAATATATCCGCAATCCCATAGAAGAAATCAATCACATAAATTTTATTAACTCTAAATATTATAATCTTCTTACCCAAAATAAATATATTATCCCCTAAGTACTTCATCTTAAATTATGCAAAAAATTGAGGCTTTAAGTCACAAATCACATCCTTAATGTTACTAAAAACATCATATCATCAATATACAATGCAATAATAAGGAATCAATCATTTCCCATCTAATAATAGATTCAATGATCCAATTTATATCTCAAACCCCAAATCCAACACAAAAGAATTAGAGTTCTAGTGATGCATAGTAGGACACTATTTGAGACTATACAAAGTATTTTTAACCTTACAAACTAAAAATATTTTATGTTCTTTCACGTAGTGATTTAGTTGTCATGTAGATCTTTTCTTAAAAATTACTTTTTTTTATCTTCTAATCCATATACTTAATCTCAAGATCAAAGGTTGTTGTAATAGACAACAATTATTAAAGGGTAATTGCAAGAAGTGTGGGCCACATTTTGGTAAAAAATTGGAAGTATTTTTCTTGAAAACCAAAGTTTGTCACATTTGGACTAAATTTTTGAAGAACTCACACATAGAATCATTAAAAAGTCCAATAATATGAAATATAGGATTTTGAGTATAGTTTTCAAATATGCAATTTATTTTATTATCTAGATGATACAAATTATTTTTTGTAGCCTTGTACAAAAATCAATTTTTAAAAGTTATTTTTTGAGGACCATAACATGCATATGTACAACAAACCTAATTTAACCTAAATAAAAATATTTTCTAATTCATTTTGGGGAAAGATTTGTATTATATTGAAGATTGATGAGGATATTTTTTATTAGCCTAATTATTATTTTTGAAAAACCCTTGTGCATAACTTGATCTAAACTAATCATATATATATTTTAAATTATTTAAAGAATGATGTCTAGATTGATGACATATATATATTGAAAATTAAAAAATTAAAATTTATTAAAAAAAAAATACCTAACATTTCAATTTTATTGAATAGTTTTCTTAGAAATTAATTAATGAATAGAAAAAATTCCAATGATAAAAAAATTACATATTTGAAAACTATATATTGTCATCTATAATGGGGTTTTGATTTCGTAAAAAAAATTGAGAAAAAAACTTGTTAGCCATATTGTTAAAGTCAAGATTTTCTCTTGTGGTTTTCATGGTATTGTACTTGCAGGTCTAAGGCTAAGGGACGAGTTTCCAAACCTAAAACAAAACCAAATCCATGTGTTTCAAATTTCAAATTTTATGAAACACATACCTAATCTAAAACATGTACCCATTCTAAAAAGGAATGAGAATATGATGTAATTAGAAATGGGTACCCACTTTAGAAAATAAAAGGGGTACCTATTTTAGAAATTTAGATTCAGGGTCCCGATCTTCAAAAAGGTACCCATTTTTTTGAAATGGGTACCCGTTCTTGTTGAGATTTTTTTTGCCCAACATTGCACCTAAATGTGAACCCAACTTTTTGCTTCCACCCTAAATAGATGCCATATTAGTAATTAGAAAAAAACTCACCATAATCAATTCCCTCAACCCCAAAATATCCTTTTGCAACTCCCATGAAAATATAAGTTTAGATTTTTACTTCTCAATAGTTTCATCAAAATTGATTTTCGTTTTGAACACCCATTTATAACGAATGGGTTTCCAACCCTATTCAAAAGGTATTAAGTACCATGTATGATTTTTCTTCAATGTGACTATCTCCTCACCCATAGCCACTCTCTAGGACTTAAAATAATTCATAGCCAATGTATCTTTCATAGTTCTAGGCTCATTAATACTAGTAATTAATCAAAGTATAAATACATTTCAATCATGAAGATTATGCATTTCTACTTGTTGTATAAGTTGATTAGAACTCCTCAAGAGCTAAGGTGGAGGTTCTATATCCTCTTTAAAATTATTTGAACTATCTAACCTCTCTTCCTCTGTATCTCCTTCATGAGCTTCTAGGTCAACTTTATTAGTCTTAAAGGGTAGTTGAACCACATGTTTCTTCTTATCCTCTTCTAGTTTCAAAGCTAAAGGAGAAGGATCAATCTCTCTAAAAATAATTTTTTTATTGTACATAATTTTTTTCCACAAGTTCCTAAATCTTGTACCCTTTCACACTAAAACCATTTAAGCAATGAAAATGTATTTCACTATGTTGTTCTCTAATTTTGGCCACTTTCTCCTAGGAACATGTGCATATCTCTCGCAATTAAAAACATGAAAATGTTATGATGAGGGAAAAATCCAAGCCTCCATGGGAGTTATCCACAAGATTTGATATAGTAGGCATATTAATTAGGTACCAATCCAAAGAAATGATTTCTTTATATGACTTCTATTCCAATTCAACTCCACCAAGCATACTCATAGACCTCTCTATTGGTGTCTTGTTCATTTTATTTGTAACTATTTTGGTGAGGAGTATATAGAATTATTTTGTCTTTCTACTCCATGCTCCGTATAGAATCTATAAAATTTTGTTGAACAAAACCCACCACTATTATTAGTTATTAGAACCTTAATCTTCCTACCAGTCTAATTTTCTACAAGAACCTTAAACTCTTTTAAAATAATTGAAGACTTTAGGTCTAATTCTAAGTAAATACACACATGTCCTTCTAGAGAAGTCATCTATGAAATATACATAAAGTAAATATTTTAAAACTGAAGGAACATTAATAGGACCAAAAATATTAGAATAGAATAGATCCACCACTTTCAAAGCATAATTTTTTTCCACGTATGTAGTGTTTATTGAAATAAAACTCAAGAGTTTGAAACCATATAAAATATTTTTATTTTGTAGGGTCCTTAGACCTTCTCACCTATGTGTCTTATTATCTAGTGTCATAACATATATTCTCTATGGTTAAATTGATATTTGAAGCAAGAGAACCCTTAGATACCCAAAAAGTATGTCCACTAGAAGAGGATGCAACAATCCTCTTCATTGTTGGTTTTGATGGTGAAGATGTATATTCTATAGATATCTTCACTATATGAACATAAGGATTATTATATTGAGATATACATGCTTCTAGATAAAATAGAGCATCCCCATGATCATTCACACCATTGTACATCTCCACTAGATAAAATAATCTACACACTTGCATCATTAAGCTTGCTAGATGAAAGTAGGTTCTATGCTAAACTAGGAATATGTAGTACACCACTTATTACCTTCACATGTCCATGAAGGAATCATATCAATATTTTTTCCAATAATATTTAGGTGAGATCCAATTGTAAGGTACACCTTTCTACCATCACATTCTTCATACTTTGAAAACCAACCCCATTATCAATTCATGTAAAAATAAGCCGCATATTATATCAACCATGCACCTTCTTGTGCATGCATTGCTAAGGCCATGGAAAATGCATCATCATCATCGTGAGAATAATTTTTAAACTTTTCATTTAAAGAGTGGTGTAAGAAGTTTAGTTCACTTTAAGTCGAAGTCTCATGGGAGAAAAAGAAATGACAAGAATGAGAAAGTGTTTTATAAAAAGTGTGTACCCATTCTATTTTGGGATCCCATTCCTAAATGGGTATGCATTCTAAAGATAAAAAGGGACCCATTTAAAAATGGGTAGGTATTTTAAAAATAAATGGGTACCCATTTCTATCTAGACCATGTACCCAGTCCTTTTTAGAATTGGTATGCATTTTGGAGTATATGTATCCCATAAATTTTTTAATTTGACATTAGTAATTTATTTTTATTTTAGGATTGGAAAACCAGCCCTTAGCCTTGGACTTGCACTTGTATAACTCCATGTTAACAATAAGATAAAAACTAACTTTTTCAATATACTTGATGACTTTTTCTTAAATTTTTGGACCAAATTAAAATTCATTGTAAATGACAATTTATCTAGTTTTTAAATATATATATCATTCTCTACATGAAAAAATATCATTTTATGATTATCTTAGCTCAAATTATGTTATTTGTACATGATAGGTTTTAAGAACATAAATAAGGACTAATACAAAATAATATAAAACAATATTATTTAAAAAAACCAAAAAAATCCTAACCAAAATTCACCATCATATGTATCTTTCTACAAAAAAAATTAAAAAATATTTAAATTTAGGTCAAATTATTTTGATCATACATATGCATGTTTTGGCCTGAAAAATATATGATTTACGAAAAAATCCCACTTTTGCACACCCTATATAAAGCCAAACTTCATTACCTAGATATTAGAATAAATTGCATATTTGAAAACTAGAAATAAAATCCTACATTTTAAATTTCTTCACCATGTTAATAATCTATGTGTAAGTGCTTTAAATTTCTATTGTAACTATGACAAACTTTAATTTTTAGGAAAAAGGCTTCCACTTTTTGGTCAAAAAATGGACCCAACTTCTTGCACTCACCCTAAGTCATTCTTATTTTTCTTTTTTTGCTCCTTACATTCTCGTTTAAAATTCTTAGGCTTGTCATAATTCCAACATTATGCATTGATCTTTCTAGGAGATCTGGATCTCCCATAGAATTTAGATCTATACTTTTCTCACTTATTATCCCTCTTATTTTAATTCTCTTTCTATCTTCCATGAACAACTAGGGAATCATTGATAAATTTAAAAGTTTTTCTATGCATCTCCTTTGAAAATAATGATGCAACTACCCCATTCATTTTAATATTATAGGTATTAATATTTATTTTCATCACCAATGATCCCATGAATATGACAAATTCATGTAATGATCCTCCTCTTCCATGTTACTTCGATAGAGTGCAACTAGGTAATAGTCATTTTGAAATAATTAATGTTTTATAGAGCCACCATCATCTATTATGAAGTTATATAAATAATTTCTCAAGAAAAATTATATACCAAGGATTTAGCCTAATAAATCTCCCCAAAATTCTTCTAGAGAGTTACATTGGTGGCTTCTTCAAATACATTCAACAATACAAAGTTTTCCAACTAGATCCTAATGAGACCCTTTAATTTTCTATCCATTTTGGCTTAGTCTTCTTGTGACATAATTGTAGGTGTATATCTTGATATTGAAACCCATATATCTCTATCCATGAGGATATCATTCATCTTGAGCTTCCAAAGCTCAAAGTCCATGCTTGATAACTTTTCCATTTGAATCCTTGTTGTGCTTCTAATTTTTCTCACAAAAAAACTATCTTTCTCTTTGCAAGCTCCCACTAAATCAAAGGTCAATGTAAAAATCCCTTGTCCTTGACACCTATAATTTGAGATGATTAAGATTTGATACCAAACAAAATGAACCAGAGGTGCATAATATGTTTCATATACTAATCTATGAGAGGTATATGCGCAAATTAAAATAATTATATAATTAGAAGAAAATAAATAGAAAAGTAATATACCATAACACAATGATCCAGATAGGGAAATTTGTTTCAAGAGAAAAACCATACAATCCAAAACAACTCAATATATTATTCAATAATCAAAGGTTGCAATACACTTGTAGAGTCTAAGCCTTTATAATATTATCACCATGATGGTTCCACATGATAAATATAACATATTCCTTCCACCTATTGTAAGTTCATTGAAATCCACTCACTAACTTGGGTGCTCCATTTTGGCTCCATTGACTCCATTCAAATATGCCTTATGTTGTGCCATAACACACATTAGAAGTAGGTCAAAAAGTATAACTCCCTCTTCTAGCTCATAAATGTTCTTACATTTCCAATGTAGGAGGCCAAAAATTTGATTTGCAGAGTTGATTGATTCCATTTATTTTAAATTGTAGGGTCCAAAAAAAATTAGGGCCAAAGATTAGATTTTCTATTTTATATCCCAAAAATTATATTTTTGTATTTATACATTAGATGTAAGGTTGTGACACCTTTCCTAACACAACTAAGTTAATTTTTTTAATTCCACATTATTTTAAGTACAATAACAATGACTTTCATTTGATGAAAAAGTCTTGAATGGTGGAGGGAGAAACTACTAGGACTCAAACTAATGAATTCATTCTCCAATTGGTAAACTCGCATGACATCTTGAACATCAAACAGACTACCCACCTTAGTTCATATCTAATTTTGTGTATCTAAGGACTTAGTGTGAAATAAAAGGTCATGAGATATAAAAAAATGCAACCCATAGGCTTCATCACATGTGTCCTTTTAATTTTCTCTGCATCTATGGTAGGCTTTGTCTTTTTATCCATAGTATTTATAAATAATGTCTTGCTCCTTAACAATACCAAAATTTTAAACTTCCATTTATAATAATTGAATATTGTAAGTAGAGAAATTGATAATTGATTCATAGTGTAGAAAAAAAATGAGAATGCAAAATAGACATGAGAACACATGTTAACCTTTTGTAACTAAATGCTAATGTAAGCCCAAAAAATTATAATGATTAGAACTTTACGAATATTGTGATATAATACAAAAATTATATTTACATAGATTTGTAGGCCTGAAATGTTGAAAGAATAGTTTAGATACAAAATGAGAAGTAGAGATCACCAATGTGAATTATGTAGAAAATATGCACTTTCAAAAAAGGAACCCAAAAAGAAGTTTGTTTACACAAGATATGGCCCTCTAGAGGTCTCAAAATAAAAATCATGTAGCAAAACTTGTGAGGAAACTCAATTTCTAGAAAAACTAGAGTGTCAAGTTAGAAAACCAACTACTTCACTATAAATAGTAAAAATTTCTTCCCTATTTCAAAAAAATTACACCAAAAAAAACCTTCATATGGCCAAGAAAAATCCTTCGTAAGTTACACCCCAAGAATAAAAACTTCAATGGAGAGGTGTCTCTACCCTTGGTGGTTCCTTGACACTGATGGGTGGCTAGCTAGTGGCACACCCTGTGAAGGTGGTAGCTAGATAAGGTGCAAGGAATTTGATGGAAATTGGAGGGAAACAAACTAATTAACAGTTGACCAAGTAGTGGCTTGGTGGATGTGGCACAAGTGGTGGCACATAGGTTGTAGAAGGGTGACATACATATGGCATCAAGTAGTGCTACAACATTGGGTTGGTGGTAGTCGTGACTTGGTTCCCAAAATGGGGTCAATTAGGTCAAACATCTAAGGTCCATGGCCTAAAAAATGGGCCATGAATGACCTATTTAGGCCTCAAATCAAGTTTCTTGATTAGAAAAAATAATATTTTTTAAAAATTTCAAAATAAGTGCTTTGCACAGTCATATGATATGATCATATGTCATACACCTAGACAAAAAAAAGCCCCATATTCTCCTAGGCTAGATTTTAATTATTTTATAATTGACTTATATGTTTGGACACTTTTCAAACATAATGGCACTATCCATTTGGCCCAAAAATGGCTAAAAAAATGTTTTCCTAAAGCCATGATTAAACCCTCTATTATAAATAGACTTTCTAAACTCTAGCTTTGGTGGAATAAAAACTGAAATTGACTTACACAAGCCTCTCAAACATAATGGAACACACAAATGTCTAATTTTTTTTAAAAAGTACAAAAACTAAGAGTATAGAAAAGAAAGTGTAAAACACTAGATATGTTGGTTTTCCTTATTACTTTTTTAATTCTCTAGATCGTCTAAAGATGCAAGAGAAAATAATTTTAAGTTTTAAGAATTTTTTCATGTAAAAATATTAGCCAACCTCTGTCCCCGTCCACCCTAACAAAAAATCTCAAAAATTAAAAATTGAAAGATATATCCCAACAAAACAAGCTTTGATACCATATTAGATTCATAAATATATTGAATCCACCCAAAACTTATTGCAAGAAATAAATCAAATAATTTCTTTCTAACAACCATATGAAATCAAAATATCATAATAAAGGTAGTTCCCAAGAGATATGCAAATACTCAAGAAATAAAATAATATTATGAGAGTTGGACTCCATGAATGATAACAAACTAGAGGAGTGGATACATGTATAACAAAGAGGGGAGGCAATACCAACCAATAAGAAAAGTAAATCCAACTACCGAAAATAAGTGGGAGTTACACTCATAAAAGTTGTTATCTACTCTTATCATGACCCACTCACAACAACTAAGCAAGCTAAACTAAATGTGTAGGAAAATACATAATATCAAACCAAGGAGAATAAAAATCCTACACCAATAAATACTTTAATTTCTTCAACTTGTAATATATAAGAAATGTATTTATGAAAAACATTTTACCTACTTAATTTGTATTTGTATTAGATACAATATAACATATGAGACTAGATTTGATATAATGAATATCCTAACATTCAAAGGGCCAATATATTTATTGGATATCACCAATAATATATTATAAAATACATGTATTATTGTTATATTTATATCAATAAATTGTTAATAATTCTTAAGTGATGCATCTCATAAATTCTCAAGTTGTGATATTGTCTTATTGATCCCTCTAATTGCTTTCAATCAAATTATGAATGAAAGTTTTATAAACAGTAGGATACATTTAAATGAACCTAGTAAAATAGATGTGTAATTCTCCTTGCAAATATTGTTTCAATCCAAAAATATAAAATCTAATTTGACCTCGAATTACCTTGATCACACTTCTACGGTGAATGAGTGAACTATGTATTTGTCAATTGCATGATGAGAATGCTATGAAGATGTGTTCCACTCATATTCCTCGCCATTATTTTATCCCATCACCTCAGCACTTCCATGTTCAAACTTGATACTTCTAGCTCTTCTCACTTTTGTGTCACCCATCCTCCTTTTACATTCACATTACCAGCCTTTTTATCATTGTGTTTAGTTGTTGTCAAGAATCCTTCATATGTTATCAACACTTGGGAGCATCACATGTGGCATCTACATGTATCGTGAGTTGTGTGTTTCATCGATTGACATGCTTTAACTAACAAAATACAAATGTTAGTCAACTCTTCATTGAGTTTGTCCATATTAAATTGTGGGCATTACAACTCCTAAACATATAATTACAAGCATGACCAGTAAATGTCCACACAATTAAAAAATGCATAATCATATAACAATGCCAAGAAACACATTGTTTTCTTCCATCGTATCAAGTGTCGTTAAAGAAAATTTGTGAATCTCTTGTTTAAAACCATCCATATTTCTCCTACACAAACTTCTTTAGAAAGTAAAACATAGACTATATTATTACAACATAATATTTGAAAACTCAAAAGAACAATATTTTATTTCATGCTAACATATTTTTAGTTCAATAGATTTCATGTAGATTGGACCAAATCTTTTTAGCATCCTTTCAAATGACAATGAAATAAAATAATTACAAGCATAGTTTTTATACAATTACTTATTTGACATTTCCAAAATAGTACTCATAAGAACTTTCTTATTATAATCTTCATTACCTTGTGGGAGAATTTAAGTCTTCTTGGGTGTCATGGTAGTTAATATACCCCTAAGATGCAATTACATCAATATATGCATGTTAGGGGGAAGTGAGCATTAAATAAACAGAAATAGCAGTCAAAACTATAGAATGATAATTAGTTGGAAGTGGTGTGGCCTAGAAGTTAGGTTTTGAGGGACCCTAAGGTAGGTGGAAAGAAGATTCCAAAGGTACAAATAAAGCAGTATGATGATTATTTGAGAAGTGTTGTTCCAATGAAAACTGCACCGACACCATTATGTCCCTTGATTTACTATTTGCTATTTGGCTTCTCTGCTTTTGTAGTTGCTCCTCTTCTATTTTTGTGCCCTGTGTTGCAAATGATGTGGTCCATAGTTGAGTCAACGGCCCAGTAGTACAGTGTAGCAGGTTACCGACAATTTTTTTCTAAAGGATCTGAGATCATAACAAGGATTTCACAAAAATGTCGCCGTTGCCGGGGATCGAACCCGGGTCACCCGCGTGACAGGCGGGAATACTTACCACTATACTACAACGACTTCTGTTGGTATGTGAGTTTATTATATATATTATTTATTGATAACTATCAGTGATTATTATCATCTCTGGACCGTGCATATTTCAGCTGGCCGTGCAAGTGCAGTTTCCAATATTATGTATGTTTTATGTTAGTCTACAGAGTCAGACGAAAAGCTGTTGGTTTAAGCACCAGATGTAGAATAGTACTCTGCACACTCGGGTTAGATTCCCGGGTGTTGCATAATATAATTGCTTTTCTTGATATGCAAATTTGATCGTTCACTTTGTAATAAGTTTTTAATGGTGGTTGCTTGGATTGCTCATGAAATCTGGTAGTGACACAACAAATGTGATGAGTGATCGGTGGTTGCTTGGATTGCAAAGAGTACAAGTGAGATGGAGAACAACAATGGTAGGAGGGAGCATAGAGAGTGCAAAGAAAGATATGAAAGGGGGTGTGAAAGTTGCAATGAAAGTAGGTCTTAAAGTAGGACTTAGATTAATACCTCACATGTAAAGAAGGAATTATGCAAATGTTGTAAATGGAAGCATTCACATGGGCATATTAAAGAGCTGGTCAATGGTCTTGTCAAGGATTCATTAATTGTAAAGTGGCATGTCTATTTAGGGAATTAGAAAATATGTTATGGATATATAGTGCACAAACTCTTATAGGGATGAATCATGTTGCGACTTTGAGGGCACCACCTTCTGATAGTAGTATATTCTAATTGAGTGATAACGAGAACATGTATTTTTCTATAGAACATGCATTATGACAAGGGGTTGTAGGAGAAAAGGGTATGGAAGTAACCCTAGAAAGCTTTGGGTTTGTTCAAGGCATTTATAATTATAAGCAATTTTTTAGAATTGACGAACATGTCATAAAATGGTTAATGGCACAAACATCTAGTGACACATAGCCTAACATCATGTTACAAAATCAAGTAATCATCTATAAGATAATACTCATTAATCAATTCTCAAGTGATGAGGATGTAGGCTATAATTGGCACACATATGAGACTACATGGCTTGTAAAAGACATCACTAATGATGTGAAAAAAATCAAGTTGTTCCCAACTATAGTACAAGATTATACACAAGATTGGTATGCATGCATTAATCCAACTGACATCTTGATTGACTTGACTAATCTCAAGACCAAATTTCTTATGGAATTTGACTGCATACAAAATAGCTACACCTCAAGTAGATAAGGTAGAAAATAGGAGAGATCATGCATATCTATTATTAGTGCTTTAAGAAATTGGTGTCCAAAATCTCCCAAGCAATATATGATTTAAAATGGAATGGTTAATTAGTAGACTATTAACACATTTATAAAGGGAAGTGGTCCTACAACTACTTACCACATAGAAGAAGGCTCTTGAGGTCATGCCCTAGTTGGAGATTCTAGGAGAGATAAAGTTTTATGGATCCACTACACACATTGAAGATAAGATTAGGTGAATCATAGCTCAAATAGAGCAACTTGTAAGCAAAATCTACAAGGGGTAATTAGTGATTATTGGTGTGAAATATGTTAAAGCACCATCCTTGACACTAGTGCATGCTGAGAGGTGAAGGTATTTAGAGAATAAACTAGTAAATTAGTAGTCAAGTTGTCAGAGCTTAGTCACAATTAGTTCAATAGAACAACAAATAGTATTAGGATCAAGGCATTGGCTATTATGGGTGTGGAGGTGGAAGAGGTGGTGAGTAGGGTGTTGGGAAACTTCACCTAACAAACTATTATAGTTGTGGTGATCATGACCATACATCAAGGAAATGTACAAAGTTCCCTTTTGTGGATATTGTAATTGAGAGCATAAAAGTAAGTATTTCTTGGAAATGCTTCAATAGATGGAATCATGAAAGGATTTTGTACAAATGATTAAGAAGGATCACAATACTACATCATTAAATGATTTTTTTAATATTTCTTACCTCAAAATGTTCCATGGAAACAATAAAAGGATTGAGGTAATTAGAAAAACATACCACTATGTGTTATTTGAATAGTTGTAAATTGAGAAGGGGAAGATCACAAGAACATGTATACATATAGATCTATAGGAGTAGAAGCCCAATGTGAACTCTATCAAGATGCTTTAATTAGCACAACAAGATTTTTTGGAAGATCATGCCCCAAAGCATGATGAAAATATGTGGGATATGCAATTCTAGGAATTCTCTAGGATGGGGGAGTTTTCTCCAAACTTAATAATTTGTTAAAGAAATTCGTGCTACAAGACAAGCCTAAAATTACCATGAGTGCCCCTAGTAAAGGAAATTTCTACAAGGAAATGCACGAAAGAAATTATAGGTATGATAAAAAAACTCTTGTTTTCTTGTGCGTTGAATTGCTATCTCTTGTGTAACTTACTGGCATAAATGGTGTAGAAATAAATATGCTCACCAAAGTAGCATGGAAAGCAATGGGTTGGCCCAAGATATGCTCATTGACCCATGTCCTGTACATGGACTATAACATAAGGGGGTGGCCCTTGGACTTCCTCAAGGATGTAGAAATCAATATTAAAGGATTTCACTTTCACATTGACTTTGAAGTCATTAAGATAGTCAACTCAAAAATGAGTACTACATTGCTACATAAGACTTTTTATTTCTAGGCTAAGGCCAAGGTGTGATACTAGTAGAGAATAATGAGTTTCTAGAATGAAGAGTAGTAAGTCTTTATTCAAAATTAACCCCAAATTAGTAGCATCATATGTGGAGATGGTATATGTCAAGAAAAGTGACTTCAAATTGTAAACCCCAATTTCATACCTGCACAAATACAACAAACAATCATATTATTAGATCATATGCAAGCAAGAAACAAGGATTCCCCATGAAATTAGATTGAAAAATTAATATAGGAAAAAATGAAGAACAATGCAAATGAAAGAAAATAAATCCTATTTTAATAAACAACTATCAATCCCATGGGGGAGTTGGTGCCAATTGATGTGTCAAAATCAACCATTTCCTAACTCCTTTGTAAGCTTGATGATTTGATCCACTTGATGGTTGAATTCCTGCATAACCTAGCTAAGAATTTGATAAAAATAGATGAAAATGGCTATGCTTGAAGATGGATTTGAGTATAATAAGTTTACTCAAATTGTGGATGTTTGAATGAGAGGAAGAGTCTCTCATTTATAGATTTCCAAAATGGAAGAGAGAGTGAAAATAAGCAATGTGGGATCATTCAATCATCCAATGGCCAAGTGCCACTTGTCAAGATGTGAATGGTTGAGGAATGAGCACATTTTGGTCAATGTGCATGATAAATGCCCTTGGATTCAAATTTGAAATTTGAATCTGACATGTTGGAGGGAGACAGAAATGGAGTTAATGTCACTTGGCTCAATGCAAAGGACATGTAAGAGGCATTAAATCCCTTGTTGGAAGGACCAAGCCCATTTGAATTTGAATTCAAATTGAGGGAATATTCCCCTTTTGATGTCATGTGAGGGAAAATAGATGAATTAATAAATCAAAGTAATTGATTTATTGTGCAAGTTGCATTTTCTAGAGAATGTGACATAGATTAGGATTAAATTAATCAAAGATTAATTAATTTAACGAAGAATTAGGAGATGTGACAATTTAGACTTAAATTTATGAGTTAATTTAAATCAAAAATTGAGAAGAAAGATTTAATTAAATAAATGATTTGATTTATTTAAATAAAGGGGATAATATTAGATTAAATTAAATAAGGTTTAATTAATTCAATTTAATAAGAAGACTTTAGAGACTTAATCAAATAAAATGAATTATTTAATTAAAAGGAGTTTTAAAAAATTAATTAAATAAAATTGATTTATTTAATTAACAGGAGATGATGACTTAATTATATAAAGTTGATTTATTTAATTAAGAGATGGAGAGTGAAGAATTTAATCAAATACAAATTATTTGATTAAATGACTAGCAAAGGAGATGATTCAAGATGAAATGGTGTTAGTAAATCAGGATCCAATGTGTCAGATCGAATTGTACATTTTCCATGTCTACATTTTGCCCTTCTTTGCAGGAATGTACTTGTTGTATTGATTCAAAGAAATAAATTGTTGTGATCAAAGTTCAAAAATTTATCAATTTTTCGAATGCCCCACTGTTGCCCCAATGGAAGGATTACGCTAGTATACTACCCCCTCGAGAGATCGAGTGGAAATGTTCGATTTTCCAATCGAGATCGTGATAAAATGCGAGAGGAGTGGTTCTATTGATCAAAGGACGAAAGATAATTCTTTGATGTAGACAATTCTGATGATGTATAGACAGTCATCGGCCATGGGTAGCCTCGTGTATATTTTGGTACAACACACTGATTTTAGATAGAAATGTTAGTAAATATAGAAGAATAAGAAGAATAAGATGGATGGAAGGAGGATCCAACAAGCCTACATTATGAATGATGATGATGATTTGCTTACCAGGAGTTGGGATTTTCAAAGGGCCAATTACTTTATTTTTGATAACACACATAGGTAATGCATCAAGGTATAAAGGACCAGGATGGCGTGGTACCTAGTGTGATGGACTTTGAATCAACAATCAGATAGGAGTATTCCTGTTCACACTTGACATACAAAAACCTTGTTAGGACGAACCTAACAAAGCAAGTATTCGCCAAGTTATTTTACAAGAACATCCAACAAGAACAATAGATAAAAAAGATAATGATCGTTGCCCCATTCCTTTCTCTCTAAACCTGTTTTGTTTAGGCATCATCGAGAGGTCCTTGGAATGAGCGCAAAATAAGATAAGTCTAAAAGACCAAGATAAAGTAAATAAACAAGCTAATGTTCTTCGTATCGCTAGCCAAGGCTAAACTACTGGGGGCACCTGATGCTTATGTCCATTGTGGAAAGGATTCATCCTAGGACATGTTGTGATCAAGGTTTGGTGGGATTGATTGGGTGATAAGCTATTGATACTCTGAGTTGACCAACTTGCTTGCTTACTGACTTAGGCTTTCGAGACTTTGATGATTTGGGTGTTCACTTTTGAACATGCTAGACTTGCTTCTGATTGACTCACCAAAGGGTGAAGGTGATTGATTTTATTATGAGTGAAAGTTCGCGGGTGAAAGCGAGATGAAATGGATGCACCATTTTAGATTTTTCAGATATTTTGGGTTGTTTTTGGTATTTTTGAAGTGTTTTACAAATGTTTTTGGTATTTTTGGGTTTTACGGCAAAGAGACTAACCTAAAGACCTATCCTAGGGGTCTTGGAGCTGATCCATAGATTATCTTTGCCTACGTTATACACGCAGAGACCACATAGTTCGACTGACGAAATACTTGACTCAATGATGAGAATGATGGGCAAATAGATTGCCATTTTATTGTGATAGATGCCTAAGGCTTGACCTAAAATGTGAAAAAGATGGGCAAATGGATTGCCAATGCGACAGACGCCTAAAGGACTGACCTAACTATCTCGGGGGATGATCAAAGATCAACCTTGCCTACGTTCAAGCTCAGAGATGACGTAGTTCGGCAAGGTGGAAGACTGACAAGACTCAATGATGAATTTTTTGAAGATTTTTTGAGATTTTGAATTTTCGCTTGATGATTTGGATATGGATATGTGATATCAGTGCTTTATTTTGGGATTTTGTTGAAAACCAAGCTTTCTGTTGATTGATCAAATTGATGGATTGATAGTTTGATTAAGTGTGTTAAGTCAAACAAAAGTGATAATGCACTTGTAAACTATAGGAAGTTGTGTTATCCTAGAGTAAACTTGTATAAAATAGGATGGTTTGACTAAGTGTGTTAAGTCAAACAAGTTGATGATGGATTGCATAACTTGACTAAGTGTGTTAAGTCAAATAAGATGATAATGCAGTTGTAAATTCCAGGAAGTTGTGTTATCCTAGAGTAAACTCGTGCACAAGATGATAGTTTGACTAAGTGTGTTAAGTCAAACAAGGTGATAATTGATTGGATTCGATTGATCAAGATTGATGAAGCTTGATTTGGAACAAAATTGTTCTGATGATTTGATGTGACATTGAAGTACACATTAGATGCAACTGATATTGATTGTTCAGATTGATGTTTAATGAAAGATAAAGCTTGATAAGGAACATCGTCTTGTCAAAATATGCCATGGGCTAGTGATTTGGATTTGGTTCTCACAATTTTTTTAACCAATTTGATTTCACGTTTGCCAATGTTCGGATCACCACATAAGTTGGATGATATAGATCAAGATTTATTCTCAAAGTAAGAAGTAAATATCTGCCCCCAATGTCTAGCAATGTTTGAAAGGCCATAGGTAGATGCTTGGATAGGTAGATGGATGGATGGATGGGTATGGTAAGCATGAAAAGGATGCCAAGGGTTATCTTGCGATAAGAAAGGGGTTTGAACAAAGGAATGCTCATTCGGATAATGCTTCAAGGCTCAGATAATGTTGGGTAGGATGGGATCAATAAAAATAACCCATGTCAAGATGACTACCATAAGCAAGTGTAAAGTGTGCACCAAACTTGTATTAAGATCAAGATAGCTTTGGAGTATGGATGTAGATATATGAAAATGGATGGGACAAATGGTTCATGGATAAACAGATTTATGTTGGGTTTATTATGGATGCGATAAAATGCTTTCAAATAAAATGGTGCATGTGGATGCTCGATTCTACACATGATGCCTGTTTGCCAGGTTTTCATCATGGTACCTATCCAAAGCGCCACCGAAGTGGTTTTCGCTAGAGGATGATTTTTTTCTTTATTGTTTTCAATCCTTTTTTTGATTTTTTTGGATTTATTTATTTATTTATTTTTTGTATTTTCTAAGAAATTTTAAGTTGATGCTGAATCACTTGGTACTGCTGACATTGATGCTTCTGTCATAATGTACCATCGGTATCCTACTTGAAGAAGTTGCCTTGCCAAGATACGTGCACTTGAATGCAACTTTTGAGATCCCTGATCTACTTTGTTGTTACCAAAGTTAACTCTGTCTTTGTGCACACATCGCAATAGAGTGCCTTCTAAATCCTTATGATGAAGGGTCGTAGCCAATACATTTTCAATGTGAGAATTGGATATCATGCGTGGAGGAGTGGATGGTAGAGTGTGTTTAGGAATAAAAGATGGATTGGTTGATAGTTTGGAACCTTTGACTCTCCAAACTTGGGAAGATGAGCAATAATGGGTGGATATGGAAGTGCTCATGGAATCAGGACCAACTACTCGGTATACTTTGTATGTTGCTTGAGAAGTCTAATTTTGCCTTTGTGGACATTTTTGATGGATACTTTTCCCTTTTTGATTTTTCCCCATTGTTTCTTTGACTAATGGAGTTTTATAGGGATAGTATTTATTTGTATTCTTTGGTATCCACTTGTATTTTTTTTATCCTTCATGCTTCTTAGCTTCTTTTTATTTGATAACATTCTTCATGCTTTGTTTCAAATCTTTCTTTTGATGTTGGTACCAATGTGTGGATGGGGTGATGGGTGGATGAAGATTCATGACGTGGCGGGTCGTAGTATTGGCATCGGTTTCATCATAAGGATTCTTTGTGCTCCCTATGTTGATGTTTACTTGAGATGAAGTTGCCCCCAGTTTTATAGAGGTATCACTAATATGTTGAGGTCCCTTGATTGTCGAGTAACCAAGGCCTTGATACTTAGGATTGCCAATAATCTACACTGGTTCTAAGATACCTTGTTCATGTAGGCCTAATCCTCTGCCTTGATAATTCATCTGTTGAAACATTTTATTTGTAATAGAATATGATTTACCTTGGAAACAAGGTGCTAATCCTTCTCTGCTCTATGGTGGACCTTCAAAAGTGACAACTTCTTTATTGGTGAGGTAGCTTTCCCTAAGAAAGTTAAGTGATCTAACTTTATAAGTGATAGGATCCTCCATATGTGGGATGAATGCCTGATTGATATCTTTGGCTTGATCTTGTGAGATATCAGATTGTAATGCCTATTCGAAAGGTATTGATGATTCACTGTCCTCGTAAAATTCTTCCTCATGATTCATTCTTGATATGCTTTCACATGATGTTTCTGATTCACAACTTCTGTAGAATCCTTCTTAATGATCCATTTCTGATGTCTCTAGATTTCTCTATATCTTGATCATGTGTACAAATGTTAAGAGTAAGAGACTCTTTTTCCCGAGTAAGAGTATGAGACTCTTGTTTTGAATGACGATCATCTACGTGTCCATCCAAAGAAAGCATCTCATGGGTAGATGGAGGAGTATATGCTGTACAGATATGGTCATCTTGTATAGATAGGAGAGTGTCCATTATATCATTGTAGTAGCTTGGAGATACAAATTTTTGATCTCGAATGATTTTGGAATTGCTTTCGACATGCTTTGGATCAAGTTCTTGACATGGGTCAATTTCAAAGAATGGATTGATTTCTTGGATATCTTCATTAAGCATAGGAAGTTTCTCAAATGTCATGAGTTCAAAGGATGTCCATATGTTTTGGAAAGGATCATTGCTAGACCTTGGTGAAAGATGTTGATCATGCTTTGGTATACATTCTTGAGATATGTCCTCTAACTCATTAGGTTATGTAGAGACATTTTCAACATGATCATTGGTCGAAGGATCTTGATCGTCATTTTCAATGATTGTGGTGGGAATTCGTTGCAAGATTTTCTGAGGGAGTAATGTATGTGTTTGTTGTTGAGCCAACAATGCTTGTTGTTGGTCGTATTGTTGTTGTTCCAACAAAGCTTGTTGTTGGTCTTGCTGCTACTGTGCCAACAAAGCCTGTTGTTGGTCTAGCTATTGTTGTGCCAACAAAGCTTTTTGTTGGGCTTCTTTTTGTGCTACTTGTTGATGGACTTGTTCATGGATTTCTTGCAATAGTGCCCGAAATTGTGTTTGTGTCTACCGAGCTTGGTGATGGGCTTGAGCTTGAGCCTGTTCTTATCGGGCTACTTGAGTTGCTTGCACAACTTGTGCGACTTGTTGGGATTGGAGTGCCTTTTGGCGGGAAGTTTGTTGTGCAGCTAGCAACATGATGGAGAATGAATTGGCTGTGTTGTGTTTTGGTGGTGGTGGTGGTGGTGGATTGAGGATGGTGTTGATTGTTGGGGTGAGCAGAAAGATCTCATTGATTGCCAAGGTTTGAGTGGTGAATGGTGCGATTGAGATTATTGGTCCTTGAGATACTTGAGGAATGGTAGATGTGTTAACTGTTGGGGTTGCTTGGATGGTTTCCATTTATTGTTGCGATATCAATGGTAAGATGAGAGGATTTGATATGATGTTTTGCTTTATGATTGGAGTATTGCTTAGATTCACTTGATTGATGATTGGTAAAGGGGGAAGGCTCATACCTTGATTGTTTGGTTGATAGATTTGTAAGTTTTGACTTTGATTTAAATCTACCAAGGGGAAAGGTATTCCAAAATTTAGATTAGGAAAACTCACATTTGTTGTACTATTGATGTTTGGAGGAGATACTGATCCCAAGTTTTGAAAATTAATTGGCATTGCGAGACTTGGATAGTTTGGTTGAATTGGATTACTCATGATGGATGAATCAAGTTTATATTCCATGTTCCTCTTGTGTTGTGAACTTTTTGACCTTTGAGGGGTTTAGGACCAATGATGAGATGAAGGACGAAAGGGGTGAATGATATGGGTGTTTAAACTTTTAGGAACTTTGGATCAATGCTAGACTTTAGGACTTGGTTTGATTTTGATTTTGAGGATAGTTTGACTAGGTGTGTTAAGCCAAACAAGATGATGGTAAACTTGTAAACCCTAGGAAGTTGTGTTATCCTAGGGAAAACTAGCATAAAAGAATGAATTGGCTAAGTGTGTTGAGCCAATCAAAGTGATCATGAACTAGTAGACCTTAGGAAGTTGTGTTATCCTAGAGGAAAATTTGTTCAAGAGGGTTGATAATTTGACTAGGTGTGTTAAGTCAAATAAGGTGATGTTGATTTTCCAAAAGTCTAGCATGAATGATGTTTTCAAAGTTCCAAAAGTTGTTAGTGAAATATAATTTGATAAATGTTTGGATGGATGAAGTGCTTGACTTGATCCTAGATGACCCTATGAGGACCTACTAACAAGACCAAGGTATTGAAGAACATGCTTTCCCCTAGAAGTGGTTCAAACCAAAAGATCAATGTTTGCATGAAAACCAAATGACTCAAAAGAGAACAAGCATATGTGTGGTTCAATTGTCCATTATCTTGTTTAGATTCGGTTCTTCTTACCAAAAGCACTTTCTTGATTATGTTTCAAACTGCATGTCTAATGTCTCACTTTCTTTTTCATCCCACAAGGTCCATTATGTGGAAATCAAGGAAATTAGGGTAAAAGTTTCCTAGGTTGACCTTAGTGACAACAAATGATGATAAAATCCAAGCACTTAGAAACCTCTAAGGATATGATCCCTAGGGAAAGCAAGAGTACTTGAATTCATCAAGGATATTTGTTTCCTCCAAGGGGTTTGAAATTTGAAGCTCTTTGTGAATGTTTGTTTTTCAATTGTTTTGAGAACAAAGCAATGTATTTTTCATTTCCAAGCACATGTACAACCCTAGGATGAAGAGACAATATTTTTTTTGGGTTCCCACTTGGACGAATCCAGTTGTGCATATTTTGTGCAGATGACTAGATGCTTGACCACACTAGCTCCCCTCCATGTCACACACTTCTTGGGTCATCCAAGCATCAGTACCCATGAATCTCCTATGACATACTTTTCATCTCTACAACAAAACCGCATGTATAACGTGGGGCGGCTTCAAAGGACATGACCTTTTGCACCAATAAAATAGATAAGGATTTGGCCTTCTAAACAAGGGGTTTTAGTTCAGACTTTCCGTTCATGGAGGCTCACCCATGCGACGAGAGATCATTGTTGCCCTTTTCGTCGGAGCCAACCGCGTGATACTGGCTTTTGTTCCAGTACCCACTTTTATATCCGGGCTGGAAATACACTTGACTTTAGTGTGTTACCGGTTGGGTCATTCCCTTGGGTGAGTACTTTTTCCCACAAGGCAGGCCTGCTAAGATAAAAAAATCAGGTAAACTTATCTGTAGTTCGATCAACCTTTGTTTAGAAACAAAGGGAGAGCACACGCCATAAGCCTACTCACACTCGCAAAGTATTTTGTTCAATTTTAAACCCAAAACTGAAGTGTGGAGGTAATACTTTTGACAACTCAATATCACAAAAAGACTTTTGATTTTCAATATCGTCATGAGGCGTGAGAGAAGTGCATACACCTTTTCTATGATATTACTTTCTTAAAATGATACAAAACATCAAAAACACATGTTCATTTTAATCCTCAAAGCAAGAAATGAATTCTTTTTAAAGCACCAACTTTGGAGTGTGAGAGTTGCCTTGTTCAATTTTTAAACCCTTAAACAAAATCTAGTAGATTGTTTCTAGGTTCTTTTTAGCCTTTTGCAAACTTTGGAAAAAAGGAAATTTGCTTGTTCTTTTTAAACCTAAAAGAAATTTAGTGTTTCCTAAAGCATAAAGTAAACAAATCCTTAGAAAGGGATTATAAGTTCTCCCAAAGAGTTTAAAAACACTTGATACAATGAGATGATAAAATCATCAAGAACCCTTGGCCTTCGTTTTCCTTCTTTCACTTTTGATCAAAAAATCTCCTTTTTAGGCAAATTTCAACAATTGTTAGATTTTTCCATTTTTGGTAGTTTTGCATGCATAACTTTGAGAGTCCTATTTTTTTTCAAAAACTTTATAAAACTAAGATAGGATGAATTGCCAACTAACATATAAAATTGGAAACATGGGTTTTGAGTTATTAATAAAAACAACTTTCAAAAACTAGGAAAAAACACTAAAATGTCATTTTGAGGGCCAAGATGAAAGTTTCAAGCCCCAAAAATGTGTCAAAATCGCCATCAACCTATCTTTGATAAGCTGGGAATCCACATGCCACCTCATTAAGAAACCACCTGTAAAATTTCAGTCAAAACCCACAACTGAGTCAAAAGTTATGACCTTGGGAAATTCCTACATCACAAAAAAAAAAAGTTAAAAAAACCAGAAATCTGCAGGTGCGGCGCAGTTAGCAAATGCGATGCAGTTTGGAAAAGATGCAGCACTATATAGCGATGCACGTTTGACTGGGTACGATGCTCTGCAAAAACAGAGACCGCAGGTGTGACAGAGTTTGGCATGAGGCGCAGTTAGTAACAGAAATCTGTGGCAGAGTGTGCCAAAATTTGAATTTTTTTGAGTGGGAAACATGTGCGGCGAAGTTTGGAGCAGGTGTGGTGCAATACAGAGCCACGATTTAGAATGGGGGTGGTGCAATACAACACCACATCTCTGTAGGCGATGCAATATAGCGCTGCGGGAATATGTGCGGCGCAATTTTTTTGTGACCTGCAAAAAATAGAAAAACACGAAATTTTCCAAAAAAACGTGATTAGAACTTTGAGAGTGCCCTCCTTCTAGCGGCAAAATGTGAACCCTAATTTCATACATGCAGAAATGCAACAAACAATCATATTATTAGATCATATGCAAGCAAGAAACGAGGATTCCACATGAAATTAAATTGAAACATTAATATAGGAAAAAAATGAAGAACAATGCAAATGAAAGCAAATAAATCCTATTTTAATAAACAACTATCAATCCCATGGGGGAGTTGGTGCCAATTGATGTGTCAAAATCAACCCTTTCTCAACTCCTTTGTAAGCTTGATGATTTGATCCACTTGATGGTTGAATTCCTACATAACCTAGCTAAGAATTTGATAAAAATAGATGAAAATGGTTATGCTTGAAGATGGATTTGAGTATAATAAGTTTACTTAAATTGTGGATGTTTGAATGACAGGAAGAGTCTCTCATTTATAGATTTCCAAAATGGAAGAGAGAGTGAAAATAAGCAATGTGGGATCATTCAATCATCCAATGGCCAAGTGCCACTTGTCAAGATGTGAATGGTTGAGGAATGAGCACATTTTGGTCAATGTGCATGATAAATGCCCTTGGATTCAAATTTGAAATTTGAATGTGACATGTTGGAGGGAGACAGAAATGGAGTTAATGTCACTTGGCTCAATGCAAAGGACATGTAAGAGGCATTAAATGCCTTGTTGGAAGGACCAAGCCCATTTGAATTTGAATTCAAATTTGAGGGAATATTCCCCTTTTGATGCCATGTGAGGGAAAATAGATAAATTAATAAATCAAAGTAATTGATTTATTGTGCAAGTTGCATTCTCTAGAGAATGTGATATAGATTAGGATTAAATTAATCAAAGATTAATTAATTTAATGAAGAATTAGGAGATGTGACAATTTAGACTTAAATTTATGAGTTAATTTAAATCAAAAATTGAGAAGAAAGATTTAATTAAAAAAAAAGATTTGATTTATTTAACTAAAGGGGATAATATTAGATTAAATTAAATAAGGTTTAATTTATTCAATTTAATAAGAAGACTTTAGAGACTTAATCAAATAAAATGAATTATTTAATTAAAAGGGGTTTTACAAAAGTAATTAAATAAATTTATTTAATTAATAGGAGATGATGACTTAATTAGATAAAGTTGATTTATTTAATTAAGAGATGAAGAGTGATGAATTTAATCAAATACATATTATTCGATTAAATGACTAGCAAAGGAGATGATTTAGGATGAAATGGTGTTAGTAAATCAGGATCCAGTGTGTTATCAAACATAAAGTAATTGGCCCTTTGAAAATCCCAACTCCTAGTAAGCAAATCATCATCATCATTCATAATTTAGGCTTGTTGGATCCTCCTTCCATCCATCTTATTCTTCTTATTTTTCTATCTTTACTAACATTTCTATCTAAAATCAGTGTGTTGTGCCAAAATATACACGAGGCTACCCATGGCCGATGACTGTCTATACATCATCAAAATTGTCTACATCAAAGAATTATCTTTCATCCTCTGATCAATAGAACCACTCCTCTCGCATTTTATCATGATCTCAATCGAAAAATCGAACATTACCGCTCGATCTCTCGAGGGGGGAGTATACCAGCGTAATCCTTCCGCTAGGGCAATAGTGGGGTATTCGAAAAATCGATAAATTTTTGAACTTTGATCACAACAGTTTATTTCTTTGAATCAATACAACAAGTACATTGCTTCAAAGAGGGGAAAAATGTAGAGATGGAAAATGTACAATTCGATTCGACACACTGGATCCTGATTTACTAACACCATTTCATCCTGAATCATCTCCTTTGCTAGTCATTTAATCGAATAATATGTATTTGATTAAATTCACCACTCTTCATCTCTTAATTAAATAAATCAACTTTATCTAATTAAGTCATCATCTCTTGTTAATTAAATAAATCAATTTTATTTAATTAATTCTGTAAAACTCCTTTTAATTAAATAATTCATTTTATTTGATTAAGTCTCTAAAGTCTTCTTATTAAATTGAATAAATTAAACCTTATTTAATTTAATCTAATATTATCCCCTTTAGTTAAATAAATCAAATCATTTATTTAATTAAATCTTTCTTCTCAATTTTTGATTTAAATTAACTCATAAATTTAAGTCTAAATTGTCACATCTCCTAATTCTTCATTAAATTAATTAATCTTTGATTAATTTAATCCTAATCTATGTCACATTCTCTAGAGAATGCAACTTGCACAATAAATCAATTACTTTGATTTATTAATTCATCTATTTTCCCTCACATGGCATCAAAAGGGGAATATTCCCTCAAATTTGAATTCAAATTCAAATGGGCTTGGTCCTTCCAACAAGGCATTTAATGCCTCTTACATGTCTTTTGTATTGAGCCAAGTGACATTAACTCCATTTCTGTCTCCCTCCAACATGTCACATTCAAATTTCAAATTTGAATCCAAGGGCATTTATCATGCACATTGACCAAAATGTGCTCATTCCTCAACCATTCACATCTTGACAAGTGGCACTTGGCCATTGGATGATTGAATGATCCCACATTGCTTATTTTCACTCTCTCTTCTATTTTGGAAATCTATAAATGAGAGACTCTTCCTCTCATTCAAACATCCACAATTTGAGTAAACTTATTATACTCAAATCCATCTTCAAGCATAGCCCTTTCATCTAGTTTTATCAAGTTCTTAGCTAGGTTATGTAGAAGTTCAGCCATCAAGTGGATCAAATCATCAAGCTTACAAAAGAGTTGGGAAAGGGTTGATTTCGACATACCAATCGGCACCAAATCCCCCATGGGATTGATAGTTGTTCATTAAAATAGGATTTATTTTCTTTCATTTGCATTTTTCTTCATCTTTTCTTCCTATATTAATGTTTCAATCTAATTTCATGGGGAATCCTTGTTTTAACCCTACCTATGATCTAACATTGTGCTTGCTTGCTATATTTGTGCATGTATGAAATTAGGGTTCACACAAATACATTTACAATATAAACACAATATCTTGGACCCTATTTATAAAATATTTGAAGATATTATTTAGTGGGATAACACATCTAAAGTTGAATCAAACATTGAAATGGAACTATTAGCCTATTTTAATCTTTTGTTTTAAAATATGCACTTAAGCATCCAAGAGTAAAGAAATAAGATTTTTTAATCAAACACGCCAATTTAGGAGAAAAGTTGAGTGGGTCTCTCTTAGAAGGCCTTAAACCTAGTTAAACTACACATTTCATGAGCTTTTGGAGGGAGTTTTTTCTAAGAGGAGTTTGAGTTTCATTAAGAAAAGTCAACCTTTTTAGGTTTTTCAATAATTTTCAAGTTCTTCATAGTAGTCTATAGGTTTTCCATGGTAGCCAAGGCTTCAATAAATGATGGAGGGAAGCTTGTGTTAGTTTCCAACAATCCTATGTTCATATGCGGTGATGAAGTATGCATATCATATTTATCATTCTTAATGCCTTGAAGACCCCTTATAAGAAAAATTCATGAGGAAATGCATATATGGTAAGAAAAGGAAGCATTAAAATTATGGTTTGGTCCTTTGAGAGCATCAACTTTCAAAAATTCAAGAGCATACAAGATGGGGGGCTGATGTAGAAGAATCCCTGGTTGTAAATAAATCTTGCATCAACCAAAAATGGTTATGTTCTTGCATTGCATTCAGTAGAATTTTCATTCATTCCCTCCACATTTCACTACATTATTACTTCTCAACTTGTGGCATAGGATATAGCACCTATACATGGAAACCTATCACATATCTGGATTTCAGATTGTTTTCACTTGTTTATTAAAAGTTGTCGCTCTTAGAATTTCATTGTATTTTCTAAACAGAGCATTGGGGTTGACTTGGTTCAGTTTCTTAGTGTGAACCTATTTCCTGAGGTGTGCGGATCTAAATGGAATATCATTATGTCATCTTGGGTTCATTGGGACCTATCTGGGAGATCCATAAGTTTCATCTTCTCACGTGGATTTATCTACTCATGTTTGAGGTTGACCTTCATGTTTGATCTTCTTATCGGGTTAATAACCCCTGTGGCCGATGCAGACCTAGTTGGGAGCTTGAGAAGCATATATAGGAGCATTGTAATCATTTGGGGAGAAGTGGACAGAGGTAGTTAATCATCAAGTATTAACACTTAGTTTAGTTCTTAGTTATAGGTTCATATTTTTGCATCAACCCCTCGAGGCATGTAAGAATGCCTTCTGGCCAATTGTGTGTTTGTAAGCCTCTAAGGCAAGGCCTGTGAAATTGTATGCTCACCCATGTGGCCAATATATCATGTAAGCATTCTATGTTAATGAAGATTATTTTTTTCGCATCAGTTCTTTGTGTTAATTCTGCTGTGTTGACTCATTGTTACATGGTACAAATTGTTCCTTCTGGAACCCTCCTACCATGAATGCACCAAGTGGTATCATAGTGAGTTTTCAAGTGATGAAGTCATTCTTGGTGGTGAACAGATTGTCGAATTGAGGTAGATTGCATTTGTTTTTAAACAATCATCGATTGTGATGAAATTGAAACTCATGTAGCTAGATCATCGAATTGAGGTAGTTGCACCATTTCAAGGAGAGATATGCCGCCAAGGAGAGTATCTGCTATAATGAATGTTTTTGGAAGAAAGGATGAAATTTTGGAAATGATGCGTGAGATGCGAGTTCGATTAGATGCTATTGAGAAAGATAGAAGGTGAGGCCTAAACCTTGGGCATAATGATGAGAGTGATGACAAAGTAGATCATGCAAACCCAATTGTAGAAGCCCTAGGTGAAGAAGAAGAATAATTGGATGAGGCGAAAATATTGAAAGTGATCTCAAAGATTGGAAAAAGACTTAGAGTTGAAATTCAAAATTACATGAGAAATTTGAATCCTGAAGAATTGATTGTTTGGATCAATGAAATGGAAGAATACTTTGGATATGAAGAAATTGAAGATCCAAAAAGTTATATTTTCAAAACAAAAGTTGAAAGGTCACACTACATTATGGTGGAAAGAAGTCCGATTGGATAGGAATAGAAGAGGCAAGGAAAGAATCATCAAATGGGATAGAATGGTAACAAAATTAGAGAATCAATTCATACCAGATGACTATGAACTGGAATTTCTAAAAATATTGCATAATTTGATATAAAAGGGGCTGAATGTGAAGGAATACATCAAAGAATTTTACAAGATAATAATCAAAACTGATCGTAGTGAATCAAGCAAAGAAAAGATTGTGAGATATATCAATGGACTGAGAACACACATTCAAGAATAGTTGAGCCTAGTGAAAATGACATCAAATGAAGAAGCATACCAAATGGAATTGAAGGTAGAGGAGAATCTGAGAAAGAAATTTGAACAATGGCAGATAAGTGCAAAAGGAAGATTTTAGAAGATTGAATCCCAATTCGGAGAAAAAAAACCCTATACAAAGTAGAACAAAGATGTAAAACCCTATTGGAGTGAAGCGAAGGATAGCAATTCATACCGTGGACATAAAGGTAGTCAAAATTCATATTAGAATGATGGAATATCTAAGAGAACACCATTTAGAGGAACCTATTTCAAGTGTGGAGGAGGACATAGAGCTTTTGAGTGTCATCAAGAGAATACTAGAAAGAATCCAGACCATACGAGAAGAATAGCATATGTGGATGAAGAACCTATTGAATCCCCTAATTCAATTGGGAAGCCACATAAAGGTGAATCATTGGTGATGAGGAGAGCTTTGATACATGAAGAAATGAATGAAGAACCTTTGTAAAGGAAAATTCTATTCAAAACCAAATGCAAGTCCGAAGGAAATGCATGTAAGTTATCATTGACAGTGGTAGTACTAATAATTTAGTTTTAGAGGAGATGGTAACCAAGATGGATTTGAAGATATTGAAACACCCAAACCCTTATAGGATCACATGGATTCAAGATGAACATAAGGTATTGGTAAATGAAAAATGTTTGCTGAAATTACATATTAGATCATATAGGGATGAAGTGTTGTGTGGCATTCCAATGGATGCTTGTCATCTACTATTAGGGAGACCATGGAAATATGATAGGAAAGCTATGCATGATAGAAGAAGGAAAATCTACACTGTAACATCAAATGGAAGAAGAATTAAGTTGATTCCTTTAAAAGAGGAAGATGAGTAAAGTTTGTAGCACTACCAGACTATGTTTGGTAGATGGAAGAAAGTTTCTTGATGGTTTGAGGCATGAAAAAATGTGATTTGCATTGATTCCAAAGAAAAGCAATGGCCCGAAGATAGAGAACCCCACCAAAGAGAGTGGACGAGTTGTAGATTTGATGACAGAGTATAAAGACATCATCTTAGATAATGTACTAGAGGTTTACTAGAGGTCGAGAGCATCAACCATCAGATAGATCTAATACCAGGAGCTAGTATCCCAAACAAAGTAGCACATAGAATGACACCAACAGATAATGTAGAGTTGAACCGACAAATACATGAGCTATTGAAGAAAGGATTAATTAGAGAAAGTTTGAGCCCATGTGTGGTACGTACTGTGCTTGCACCAAAGGAGATATTTTGAGTTAGCACCTACAACAAGTTGAAAATGAGGAAGTTTGAACCATGCAAGATTATGAGGAAATTTGATTCTGGAAATGCATATTAAGTGGACTTACCAGAGATAATGGGTATATCACTTATATTTAATGTTGCAAAAATATACAAGTTTCATGGAGGCGAGTTAAGTGGTAGTAGCGATGAAGTTGATTTGGAGAATTAGTCACCACATCAAGAACTAGAGGAAATTGAGAAAATATTGGATACAAGAACCAGAAGGAGCACTAGAAGCAAGTTGTACAAAGAATACCTTGTGAAGTGGAAGGGTAGACCAGTAGAGGATTCATCATGGGTATCTCATGCTAAGGTGGATCGATTTTCCTCTTATCCATGAAAAGTGAGGGACTCACTTTTCTTCCAACCCTGGGTGTTTGATGTAGGAGCATCCCTGGTTGTAAAGAAATCTTGCATCAACCAAAAATAGTTCTTTTCTTACATTGCATCCATAGCAGTTTCATTCGATCCCTCTGTATTTCATTGCATTATCATTTCTCAGCTCAAGGCATAGGACATAGCACCTATACATGGACACCTATCACATATCCATATTTTAGATCATTTGCACTTGTCTATTAAAAGTTGTCACTCTCAGAATTTCTCTATATTTTCTAGACAGAGCATTGGGGTCAACCTGACTCAGTTTCTTAGTGTGAACCTATTTCCTAAGGTGTGTGGATCTAAATGGAATATCATTATGGCATCTTGGGTTCATTGAGACCTATTTGGGAGAGCCACAAGTTACATATTCTCTCATGGAGTTATCTACTCATGTTTGAGGAAAACCTTCATGCTTGATCTTCTTATCGAGTTAATAACTCCTATGGATGATGTTGACCTAGTTGGGAGCTTGAGAAGCATATATAGGAGCATTGTAATCATTTGGGGAGAAGAGAAAGGAGGTAGTTAATCATCAAGTATTAGTACTCAGTTTAGTTCTTTGTCGTAGGTTCATATTTTCACATCAACCCCTTGGGGGCATGTAAGAAGGCATGTTGGCCAGTTGTGTGTTTGTAAGCCTCTAAGGCAAGGCCTATGAGACTGGATTCTCACCCGTGTGATCAATATTGCATGTAAATGTTCTACGTTAATGAAGATTATTGTTTTTGCATCAGTTCTTTGTGTTAATTTCGTTGTGTTGACTCATTGTTGCATGGTTCAAACTGTTCCTTTTGGAACCATCCTATCATGACTACACCAAGGGGTTATGTCTACACTAGAAACACCAGGGAGAAAGTCACGTGGATGAAGTGTATGAGCTAATGAAACTCTTGATCGAGGAGGATCTCTACCTAATTTTGGTGCTTGTAATGAGAATGATCCTACATCTGCAAATGGATTTACATTTATATTTTATAAAGGGAAGAGAAGTAGATTGGAGGAGCTTCTAATATT
The DNA here is from genome assembly GCA_007115665.2 of Sequoiadendron giganteum. NCBI lineage: Eukaryota > Viridiplantae > Streptophyta > Pinopsida > Cupressales > Cupressaceae > Sequoiadendron > Sequoiadendron giganteum. The sequence goes on along the minus strand of CM021110.1, from coordinate 264,864,493 downwards.
CCAACAATTCCACCTAAATCTTTTTCACATGATGGTGGTTACAAGAAAGTTGTACCACATAAAAAAATATTTCCATGTGCTATTTACTATAGATTGTAGAGTGAAGGTATGATATTTTCCATTAAGACTTATAAAGACACTTCTAAAGGATGAACAATGGTAGTTTGAGGACTATATTTCTTATGGTCCATATGTCAGTAGCTAGGCCTCTATTTTCAAGAATTTAGTGTGCCTTCAATTTGGTTTTCTTCCAAAGGGTTGCATATGCACCAATTATAGTACTCAATCATTAATCATGTGTGATAGGTTGATGTATGATATAACATAAGGGAAAGGATATTTTGACCTTTCTTAAGCTATACGATCTAGCTATTGAGAGAATAAATGAACAAACCTAGTAATGTGTGATGAAGTTTCATAAATGACAATATGGTAAGGGATTGCCAAAAAAGTAAGTATCACTATTATTGGCACCATGTTCAAAGACTACCAAGGACATAGTCATACTATATTTCTATACAAGTGGCACAATGACAACCCAACACAATGAATTTGTTAAAGAAAAGGGGGCGAATATGAAGTCACTAATAAAGATTTATTACATGAGGGGTAAACTTTTTGCTTGAAAACAAATTTTGTATATGCCATTCTCATAGTGCGAAGTTTATGGTTGTTATGTGCTAACCATAGGAAGCCAAAATGAGTGACTTCCAAAACCAAGTTAAGAGGACAATGATGGAGTATCAAGAAGGCATTTAGAGTGTTTGATAGAATTTTTTAAAGGAAATGTGATCTCATGGAATTCTATGATTATGGGACAATAACCTCAAATGGAGTATGATAGTCCTAAGATTAAAAAATGAGATGATAGTGACATGGTATTCATAATGATTAGTGATATCTACTTATAAATAGAAAGCATGGATATGACAAAATTATAATCACAATAGGGGCAAATATTGTTTTTTTTCAATGGTAATGTCTTGAAATTGGCATAGGTCTTTGATAAAGTCATCAATGAAAGAAAATAATAAATATATTGTCAAAATGCATCAAATGATGGAAAATTGTATCAAAGAAGAAGAGTATATTGTATGATAGTCATCAAAATATGTCTATGAAGGGTAAAAGGGAAATCCAGTGATAAGAGAAGACTTATGAGGGCAGTTTATGATTAACAAAGTTAAACACGTAATAGCTAAATGGTCACTTATAGGATAACCATGTGAAAAAGGTAGAGATCTATAAGGTTTTGTGCCAATAGCTGATGAAAAATGTATGAAGAAAAGTAGCAAGGGTTGTGGTCTTCATAGTGGAAATAGTATTCATAGTAGACACTATTATACTCATCTTTCGTAGTCTTGAGGATAGTCCTATAAAATGATAGAGCATCACAAAACATGGCAAAGAGCAAATGAAGTTTGTGAATCTATTGAGGATTTATAAAGAATTAAAAGTCTAGAAGGTAGTGAGAGTTTAGTTACAGGTCAAGTATGATAGCCATAAATAAATATATGGTAGATTGAAGGCTACTAATGAAATAGCTAGAGATGATATTGACTTACATTGGTAAGACATGATAAAATGAGGAGGTTATGAAAGAGTGCCACATGTGTCAATTTCTCACCCTTGAAGATCTCCTACATCCCTAGGAGAATTATGATTGTTTCAAACCTTTTCCCACATGCCTTATTAGTAAATTTGAGGAAATTTCAGTAGTTGAGAGTTGAATGAGTAGTCATAACTTCTTTCCATGCATTTATGAGTAGTTGAGGACATCTAGGGGTAGTTTGATGAAATGTAAAACAAATGGGGAGAATATAGGGTAGTTTGACCTAGTTTTGAGAATCTCCAAGAACCTAGGAGTTGGTCAAGGATTCTTGGTTGGTAGATAAGGTCAAAGCAACAAGTTTTCTTCATTCAACCACCATCTTGGAGCATTTTAAGGAGCTATAAAATAGGGTTGAAATAATTTTGGATGCTCAAGAAGGTTTGACCCATCAAAACAAATGTAAACACATATCATTTATATGTCAAAACATGTTCCTAATATCTAGCAAGCTATTGCGCAGCTTAAAAGGAGGCCTAAGGGTACGTTTTTAGGTAATTTTGGCTATTTTGAGCTATTATATTGTAACCTTTTCAAGGTTCTTTCAAGTTGGGACAATATTTTAACTCATTTTTAGATTGGTATAGAATATGCAAACACATTTTCAATCAATAAATTTAGGTATTTTAGCCTTCTCAAATGTTTTTATTGTGTGTAATCAAATGATTGATGCAATTTATTGTGATGTATGTGATAATAATTGATATTATGTCTCATTATGAACACCTTTAGGAAGAGAATATATGTATTATTATAGGTTGTAAGTTGTGTAAATGATGTAGACAATCTAAATTTGTGAAGATATATTACATTTTCCTTCTAAGATTGTGAATATCATGACCTTCTTACAAAATATTGATGCATGGGCATATAAAACCTCTGAGTTGTGTATGAACCAACCTTATTATTAAGAAATTATGTGTGCCAAGGCAGTTGTGCAGGTCTCAAGGAACATTGGTGCATCACCTTATTAAGATTTAAGTTTCATTTTACATCATTCTTCCTATCTCTTTTCTCTACAAAAAATAATATCATAGGTTAAATTAGGTCAAGTCCCAAGGGGAACCAAACCTCTTTAGAGATTCACTCTAAGCCATGGGAAACCCATAGGCCCTAGATTATTTCCATGGTTCACTGGATTTCTAATTCAAGCACTCGGGAAGGGTGCAAATCCAAGTGACAACAATTTTTGGCATGCTTAGTGGGACAAATTAAACTATCAAAGTTCAAAACTTGTCCTCTCATTTTTGATATTGGGTGTGTATATCAGCAGTTTCTACCTTTGGAGGCAATATCTTCATAGACCTGGTGACTCCAAGCTCAATCTACTAGTTTCAAGCGTATTAAGTGCTAGTATGTGCTTAAATTTTTCCAAAAAATCATACTCGATTCTCTTTGTTTTAAAGAATATTTCAATGAGTTTTTAGCTTATTTAAATATTGCATCATGGCTTCATTTCATGGAGATATGTTTTATCATCTTCCATTTCATAAAAATTATACTCATATACCCTCTTATCAACCATATCAAACTGAGCATGCAACTGGTTTTATGCCAAATACCTTTGTTACATGAAGAAAACATGTTTAATATGATTACCACCCACCCACCCACCCCTACTCAATCTTCTTGGAAACCTACATGTGCTCAAATTCAACCCCAAGAAGACCAATTTTTTATAAACCAACATAGCTATTCTCATAGCCATCCTCAAAATATAGGTAACATGAGTATTAGGGATATAATTTTGGACTTCCAAAAGCAGCTAAATGAGATTGAAGGAGACCAAGAGAATATATTTCAATAGGAAGAGTTGGTTTACCTAGCTTACTAATACCAATTGGAGATGGAAATACAAAAGGAACAATACGAGGAGTCTTGCAAAATAGATTGTTACTAAATAAGAACAAATGAAGCTATTAATTTCCCAAGCACAAAGAATAGAAACCCAATCATCTCCTTATATTCCTAACTTCAAGAAAGCACCTTTTATAACACTAGACCAACATGAAAAAGAAGAGCCTCCCAAGTAAAAAATTCTAAACTTCAAGCAAGGAAAGCCTCCTAACTCTTCAAATTAGTATCTTGTGTTTGAAATTCCAAGTTTTAGGTGTTTTCACCCTTTGCAAGAAACAATGACTATGTTTTTAAACCTTTGTTCCTAAAAAATGGTCTCCTCAAGAGCCTATTAATCTTCTAGGGAACCATCAAACTACCTAGGAGTATTTTCCAAATTGGCCTTCTTTCCCTAGAACCATTTACCTTTGCAAAGGTGGACCCATTGTCTATCAAGATAGTTGGTTTAGTGAACATGATAAGAGGGTGTTTGGGGAGAAACAAGAAGAGTCATTTTTTGTTGATACACTTGTAAATGATGTGGAAAAGGAAAAATAAGACTTGCTACAAGAGGTTGATGAGCATGATCAACTAGGACAATAATATAACAAGCAAGAAAGAGGTGATGAAAATGAAGATTTGAAATTCTTATTAGATGAGTTGCCTTCTTTCCTTCAAAAAATGAAGAATACATGCTCATACCAATATTAACATCAAATTTGGTACAACTAGAAGATATAAAGGACCATGAAAAGGTATTGGTCTATGAGGAAGAAAATGAATACAACCTTGTTTTACAAAATAGAGAAGTTGACACACATAAGGAGAGCTACCATGAAGTCAAAATCAATCCTCTCATATAAAAAAGAAAAGAATAGGTTGAGGAAGACCTATTCTGGGATGATTTAGAGGAATTTTATTCAAACTTAGATATCAAGGCATCATCTCTTGTAGAGGTAAATCATAAATAGTAAGAGCATAGTGCAGAAATCTCTATAATTTTGTCAAATCAATCACAATAAATAATCTTCACAAATCAATAAGACGATGAGGTAGCAGACCACAAGCATGAAACCAATAATGAGAGCTCAAAGTTTTTCCTTTCATGAGGATGTACCATTAGATATCTAGCCATGATGGAGTCAAAAAAATCATCACAAGTCATGATTGCACCTGATTATGAAGTTGTAGCTGAATAAGAATACATTCAAATTACATATGCACTTTAGAAAAATGGTATGTGTTGTCAAAATGAAGAGGTAAGTGAGTTTTCTTTCATACTTCAAGAGATGTTGCAACAACTGGTTAAACATTTTTTTATCATTCCACCTCCTCTTGGCCACTCATAAACATGTGAAGCGTTACAAATTGATGAGAGAAGAAATCTATTTCAAAGAACTGGTCAATAGTTTTGTTTGAGTAAGTCTTGTAGGTCTAGGATAGTTTTTCTTTCAATTCAATAAGTTCTTATGCAAACAATTTTAAATGCCATTTTATCTAAGTGCTATTAAGCATAGCTAGTTAGTTTCCAGTTTAGTTGTTTAGTTAGCTTCTCTTGAGGTGTTAACAACTGGTGGTCAAGTTTGTTTCAGGTCTCTTTTGACTACTATACCCAATGGATATGTAAGGATATATTCTTATGAGTTTTTGTAGGAATAACATCAACAAAGGTTGCCAAAAATGTTTAGCCTATTTTAATCATTTGTTTTAAAATATGGACTTAAGCATACAAGAGTAAAGAAATATATATTTTTTTAATCAAACCACACCAATTTAGGAGAAAATTTGAGTGGGTATCTATTAAAAGTCATTAGAATTAGACAAACCATACATTGCATGAGCTTTTGGAGGGAGGTTGTTTTGGGAAGAGTTTTAGTTTCATCAAGACAAGTTGACCTTTTTAGGTTTTTCAATAGTTTTTAAGTTCTTCATAGTGGTCTAGGTTTTACATGGTGGCCAAGGCTTGAATAAATGACAAAGGGTAACTTGTTTTAGTTTCCAACATTCATGTTTTCATATGTGGTGGCAAAGGTTGCATATCTGAAGATGCTAGTGGAATGGGTATGGGGAAGGTTCATTCTTCCAGTCAAGACCAATCTCCAACACAATATCAAGGGAGACTTGGTAAAAAACTTGAAGCAACTTCTCATGCATGAGATACGAAGGGCCCAATGGATGGGGGGTCTATGTTTCTACCAAAAACACCAAGGATAAAGTCACATGGAGGAAGTGTACAAGCTGATGAAACTCTTGATTGAGGAGTTTCTCTACCCAATTTTTGTGCTTGGAATAAGAATGATCATGCATCTACAAATGGATTTAAATCTATATTTAACAAAGAAAGGGAAGAGAAGTAGATAGGAGGAACTACTAAGATTCAAAAAATGCCACCTAAAACTCCTTCACAAGATAGTGGTTACAATGCAAGAAAGTTATACCATGCAAAAATTCATTTCCATGTTGTTTATTGCAAACTATAGAGTGGCAGTATGTTATTTTCCATCAAGACTTCTAAAGACACTTCTAAAGGATGAAAAATTGTGGTTTGAGGAATAAATTTAGTGTGGTACATATGTTAGTAGTTAAGCCTCTATTTTCATGCATTCAGTGTGACTTAAATGTGATTTTCTTCTAGAAGTTTGTATATGCACCACTTTTGGTACTCAATTAGTAATCATACTTGATAGGTTGATGTATGATATAAAAAATGGGAAAGGATACTTTGACCTTTCTTAAGCTATGTGATCTAGCTATTGAGAGAATAAAAGCACATACCTATTAATGTGAGATGAAGCTTCATAAATCACAGTATGGTAAAGGATTGCCAAAAAGGTAAACATGACTATGATTGACACCATATTAAGAGATTTCCAAGGACATAGTAATACTATTTTTCTCTACAAGTGGCACAATGACAACCTAACACAAAGAATTTTTTATAATGATATTCATAAAAGGGGGCAAACTTGAAGTCAATAATCAAGAGCTATTACATGATGGGTAAACTTGTTTCTTGGAAACAAAGTTTGTATATGTCATTCTCATAGTTCCAAGTTTATGTTTGTTATATGCTAACCATAGGAAGTCAAAATGAGTGACTTTTAAAACCAAAATAAGAGGATGGTGATGGATTATCAAGAAGGCATTTGAACTATTTGAATTTTTTAAAATGAAATGTGTCATGGAATGCTATGATTATGGGATAGTCACCTCAAATGAAGAATGACAGTCCTAATATCAAAAAATGAGATGAGAGTGACATGGAAATCATAATGATCAATGATAGACTTATAAATAACAAGCATGAAGATGATAGAATTATAATCACAATAGGGGAAACTATTGTTTGTTTTGATGGTAATGACTTCAACTTGGCACATATCTTTGAGAAAGTCATTAGTGAAAGAAAATAATAAAGGTATTGTCAAATTACATCAAATGATGGTAAATAGTATCAAATAAGAAGATTATATTGTATGAAATTCTTCAAACCATGTCTTTTAAGGGTAAAAGGGTAGTCCGGTGATAAGAGAAGACATAGGAGGGAAGTATATGATTAATAGAGTTAAACCTAATAGCCAAATGGTCACTTATAGGATAACCACGTGAAAAAGGTAGAGATCTATAAGGTTTTGTGTCAATGGCTGATGGAAAATGTATGAGGACAAGCAGCAAGGTTTGCGGTCTTCACAGTGAAAGTGGTCTTCATAGTAGATACTATTATACTCAACTTTCATAGTCTTGGGGATAATCATATAAAATGATAGAGCATCACAAAACATGATAGAGAGAAGATGAAGGTTGTGAATCTGTTGAAGAGCTATGGATAATTAAAAGTCTAGAAGGTAGTGAGAGTTCAATTATAGGTCAAGTATGACAAGAATGAATAAAGACATGGTAGATTAAAATCTAATAATTCAATAGCTAGAGATGATAGTGGCATACATTGGTAAGACATGAAGATGATGAGGTTATGAAAGAGTGCCACATATGCCAATTTCTCACCCTTGAAGATCTCCTACTACCCTAGGAGAATTATGACTATTTCAAACCTTTTCCCACATGCCTTATTAGAAAATTTGAGGAAGTTCCAATATTTGAGAGTTGAATGAGAAATCATAACTTGTTTACATGTATTTATGAGTAGTTGAGGACACTAGGGATAGTTTGATGAACTATTCAACAAATGGAGAGAATAAAGGGTAGTTTGACCTAGTTTAGGGTATCTCCAAGCATCTAGGAGTTGTTCAAGGATTATTGGCTAATAGATAAGGTCAAAGCAACATTTTTTCTTCATTCAACCACCATATTAGAGCATTTTAAGGAGCTAGAAAATAGGGTTAACAATTTTGGATGTCCAAGAAGGTTTTACCAAATGAAACTAATGTGAGAACATATAATTTATTTGTCAAAACATGTTCCTAATATCTAGCAAGTTGTTGAGCAGCTTAAAAGGAGGCCTAAGGGTAGATTTTTAGGTAGTTCTGGCTATTCTGGCCTATTGTATTGTAACCTTTTCAAGGTTATTTTAAGCTGGGACAAAATTGTAACTCATTTTTCAGACTTGTATGTGGTATGTAAACACCTTTTCAATAAATAGTGTTAAGTATTTTGGCCTTCTCAAAAGCCATTTTTATGTGTGTAATCAAATGATTAATACAATTTCTTGTGATGTATGTGATAATCCTTAATATTTTGTCTCATTATCAACACATTTAGGGAGAGAATGTATGTATTATTGCAAATTGTAGTTTGTGTAAATGATGCAAACAGTCTAAAGTTGTGAAGAGATATTTTCATTTTCCTTCTAAGATTGTGAATATCATGACCTTCTTACAAAATATTGATGCATGGGTATATAAAACCTATGAGTTGTGTATGGACCAGTCTTATCATTGATCAATTGTGTGTGCAAAGGAAGATATACAAGTCTCAAGGAACATTGGTGCATCACCTTATTAAGATTTTCGTTTCATTTTACATCATTCTTCCTATCTCTTTTATCTACAAAAAATAGTAGCATAGGTTAAATTAGGTGAAGTTCCAAGGGTAACCAACCCTCTCTAGAGATTCATTCCAAGCTATGGGCAACCCATAGCCTTGAAGTGTTTTTATGTTTCATTGGATTATCGAGTCAAGAACTTGGAAAGGGTGCAAATCCATGTAACAATAGGAACACTAGCTCAAAGAGAATATACGATACAAGGTAAGGTTTATGCTAGTGTTTGGTACCCTATGCAATGTGACTATATATCACATCATTCTATATTTTCTAGCACGTGTTACTAAGAAAATGTGGTTACCTAAGAAGTATTGTGATGATACACCTAGTTGAAACCTAATGTGTGTGTGTGTTGGTTGTATTAAATTACACTATAGACATGTTATGCTTTGATTGGACTAACAATTATATAGCACAATACATAATAATAGGTTAGGTCTTCCCTACACAAGTCTTCCCATTTTACCACCATCATCTACACTAAGAAAAACAATTAGGTGGTGGGTGACAAACCATTCTACCATGTCAAGCTAGGTAGTTTTGTGTGAAGCATTTATTGTGAGGTATCAAATACATAGAGACTAGTATGCATTATTTTTATTGGAAAAAACTATATATGGTCTCACATCATAACTTACAAAGGGATATGGGGTGCATTCATTATTGATTATTGTGAAGCCTATCAAATTATAAAATCTAAAAAATAGGAATATCAATAAAACCCAATTCAATAACAAATGGCTACATCAATGAGAGTGTGTACACAAATAATAAAGTAAATGAAATTACCTCCACAGATGTGTCTAACCTTACTCCATTACATGTGATGATAATGTTGTAAATAATAGTATTTGGATTGCTCTTAACTTATCATAAGCTTGATAGAAATATGGATGCAAAGGTGGCTTGATTTCTCAAAATTCTTGGAGGGATTGAATGACTAAATGATGGGTATTTTATAGCTTTCACTTGATAGTTGAGCAATGGTGTACATGATTCTTTGAAAGATCAATGGACGAGATTGAGTGAGAGATCATGATGAACATGCAAGTGACATGTATCAAGATGAGAGGCTATGATGCTGAGTTAAGTGATTGCATGAATTAGATGATTGGTTGCATGGATGAATGAAGTGAGAGTGAGAGAGAGTGAACTAATGTCTCTTTTTAGTCAACTCACTAAATTAGAAGATAGAAAAATATAAATTAAATTTATTTAATTCATGTGCATGAGATGAAAATATATTCAGGAAGAAAATTAAATAAATTAAATAATTTATTTAATCGTAGAGAAAATATTAGCTAATTAAATAATTAATTATGGTGGATGAGAAGAATGAATGAATTAATTAAATAATCAAAATTATTTAATTAAAGAGGATAATGTGTTAGCTTAATTAAATAATTAAATATATTTAATTAATAATGATGGATAGACTGATAAGAAATGATGGAAAGAAGTGATGATGAATTAGAAGAAAAATGTCAATCATTTTTAGGTGTGTACATTTTCCCACTCTTTGAGATAATGCACTTTTTGCATTATTTTAAAGACATGTTGCTAGTGTGGAAATTTTATAGGTGATGATGAGCCCTAGCGTACCTAATGAATCGAGGGGTGGAGGTTGGATTCCCTCTTGAGAAATCGATCAAAAAAAATAATTTTCAAGTCGATCTCTTGATAGGATAAGGTTAGGTTTAGTGGAATAGGAGTCGAAAAAAGGGTTGGATGGTGAAATAACAGATTTGAGGGATAGGGGTATGAAATATAATAGATTGGGGGAGGGGTGGGTGTGAGGAGTTAGGGTTTGGATGGCTATATATGATTATGGGAGGGTCATTTTCACTTCATTTGCACTCTCCTAGTTATATATTTTCAAAACCTTGAAATTTTTTAGAGTGTGATGTAGTTGGTGAGATGAAGAGTATTTCAAGGAACAACCACCATGTAGAGCACACTCATCAATTCTAGTAGCTAGCCATGCCACCTATGGTAGTATACATCTAACTTATAGGTCCCTAGGTCTAGGTTTAGGTGGATTAAATGCTAGGTTATGTAGGTCAATCAAATGTGACAAATTATGAAATTGTACATTTGAAACTCCAAATGGTGCTTTTGATGTGTTTTAGCATATTTGAAAAGTGAATTGGAACATTTGAGTTTTTAAGTCAAATATGATTTTAGGTTCACAAGTGAATTGAAACATTTCTTAAAGGGTTAGTGTCACTAGAAATATCATTTGAGGGACTAGGAAAACTTAGAGTTAGATCCCAACCCATGAATGAAAAGGATTTTGAGTAGAAAAAATTGTGTACTAAGATGAAACCAAGGGTAGTGTACATCAAGTAAATTTTAAGACCAAATATTAGAAAGATGCACATCATTCTATTCAAATAATACAAAAAAGTATTTTTTCTAGCCATATGATAATGTGAAGGCATACAAAAAATATATGTTTCAACATAAAATAACTTTGAATCCTAATGGAAAACCTTTTAGATAGAAGAAAAGTGGTATAAATCCCACATTAGAACATAAGACGAAACATAGATTATCCTGTTGCAAGTATGAAGGTGTCGACATCAAATGAAGGTGTTTTCATTGACGTCAACAAACCTATGTTGTCATTAATGATAGTTGTGCAGTGGTTGAGAAGATATTGTTGCTTTGATTAGTTGCATTATGTTGTCATCAGTTAAGTTGCTGATGTTAACTTTTGGTCTTACTTTGATAAGCTTCTATTTATGGTTCAGATGTTGAGGATACTAAGAAAATTGATAAAAAAAGGAAACAGGGTGTTGCAGAGGTGTTCTAGTTTGGCTTCACATTTATTTTGGGTTGAAGATCTACTTATGTGGTTTGGATATGTTGGATAGAGGTGTTCAAAGTTTCTATATCCAGAATCTTGGTTTTTGGATCGAATGTCAAATGAAGCTATGTTCACCAGTGTGTGAACTGGTTTTGCAGTAATGTTTATGGAGGTGTCTGGGAGAAATGTTCCTGCTCCATGTTTCTCTACAATTTCTCTTCAGGTCTTTTTATTTTGAAGGTATGTTGATGAGGTTGATTTCTTGCCTACATTAAGAGGATTTTTGGTTGAGTACTCAGGAAGTTGGATTGTAGAGTTGCAATGTTTGGTAGTGCAATTTGAGTGTATTGGGCATGTACATTCTAATGATGCGAGTTGTTATGAAGGATTTTAATAGATTTCAAGAGAATAGAGGAATATTCTATATCATGATGAAGTGTGGTTTGTGGTTTTCAAGTCATTGTTGGGTTTGAAGAAGTGTGCAATTTAAAGTTTAATAGTGTTTGCACGGGTAATGGTTGACCTAGTGTTTACACTACATTCATAGATGTTCAAGAATTAATGAAGGCATAACATGGCATGTGAGAGTTGATTTGGGTCCCAACTAATTTTTTTTAGTCCACTTTTCATCCCTATCCATCATGGGAATGTTTAGTGCCGAACTAATTTGAATTTGTAAAGTGTGAGAAGAGTGTATCCGACTTGAAGATATTTTTCAAGTTACGGATGGTATAAATGCAAGGTGAATTGATGTGAGATGAAGAATGTAATAGAGTTGAGTGTTGTGATGTGAAATTAAGTGTAGAAGTATGAATTATAGTGTGAGATTTAATGCAAGATTGTTGAATGCAGTGAGTTGAGGTATCTTGATCTCTTGAAGACTGCTAGTGTTGGTGGAGCTATTGTGGTGGATTCTATGTTGAATTGAGATAATTTTCTTTGTGTAACATTCTTATCTTCTTTATTCTTTCTATTCTAGCAGTGAGACTGGGCAATGAGCCTTTCTAGATAGTGTGTCCTATTTTGGCAGTGAGCCTCTTTGTACCGATTTTATAATTACTTATATTGTGAGCTAATCCTCAATGTAGTTTTTCCCTTATTGGGTTTTTCACATAAATGTGGTGTTCTCTTGTGTATGGTGTTCGTTGTTTTAGTTTCTATTAAAATGTTTAAAAATTATAATAGATTAAGGGTTTAATGAATGCATGTGGATCTAATTACTGTTGAGGGTTTTGATGTTTTAATTTGGTACAACTAATTCAACCCCCCCTCTCAATTGTCTTTTGTTCATTCAACATATCCAAATTAAGAGATGGTATAATAATTAATCCCATACAAATAATGGATATTTAATGTTGTGTTTGGATTTTAAAAATTAAAATATCTTATCTTTGAAAGATAACTAACCTTTGCCAATATGGAAGCTATGTTGTCAAAGGTTAGTAGATGTGAGATAATTTCTATTATGATGGTTTTTATAGTTACAAACAAGTGAAACGGATTTTTAAAAAGTAGTATCCAATTTTCAAAGAGATATGGACATGGATTTTACTAGATTAATTGGTGAGATAATGGTTGTTTATTGAGATGGTGTGATAAAATTTTATTAGAAGGCTATCAAACATTATGAACATTTAGAATGGATTTTTAAATGATGGGTGTCTAGTGATTGTCATTTACTTGAGTCTTAAGAAATTTGTATTTGGGGTCCATCTAGGGAAGTTGTTAAGTCATATTGATTCAAATGAGGTTAGAATTTTTTATCCTAAAATAGAGGTTGTAATTGATAGGATTCCCCAACCCAAGATAGTCAAGAAAATTCAGTCATCATTTGGAAAAAAATAAAACTCAGGAGGTTTATGCCTAACTTTAAAGAGAAGGTAAATTCCACTTAAATTATCAAGAAAGGGAAAAAATAAAATGGGAGGGTGGAACTAGATCAGCTAGTCTAAATTTTACCAAACCACTTAAACTATTTTCTTTTGTATCTTTCCAAACAATAGTTACCATTTTTCTTCAAAATAATAATATGAGGGTTTTGAAATACTAATTACATTTTCAGAAAGTTACTAGAGAATGTAAAATTTAAATATGACAATGAAAATAAATCTCATGCTTTGGTGAATGCCGTAAAATAATTTAGAACATACTTAGTTTTGATTAAGATTAAGTGGGGAGGGCTTGGACCAAAAAAAAAAACAACCATAGAGGTGATATAGAGGGGTCTCACAATGAGTGAGACAAAAGGAAAAAAAGGAAATATAAAATAAAGAAAAAAAGAAAACCAACAACTAGCAGCAATAAAAAAAGGATTAGTCAAAGGAAAGCAGCCCAAGAAGACCAATTATCGTTTTCCAAGAAGGTGGAGGCATTTTACTGCCTACCACTCCTTGGTTAGGAATTTTAGCTTGTCCTTGAAACAAATGACACATTTTTTTCATTTTCTCCATGGAGGTAGGTATAGCTTTCTCGAAAGATTTACCTTTTTTGCTCAAGCTAGAAGGGGGGACTACAGGAGATTCATCCCTTGATCTCTTTGCATGAAAATTCTTTAGCTCCCATTAAAACACTTGGATGGTAACTACAATATTCTTTATCATTTCTTTACTATAATCAATAATTTATTGCAATTTGAACATGATTTTATCCTTGTTTCTTTAAAGACTAACAACCTCCTTTATCAAACTCATGAAATCCTCTGGAGACTTGATAGATTATTTGAAGTCTCCAATCTCCTTTTCCAACTCAACCCATTTATCAAATGTGTCAGCCATTCCTTTCATCAACTCCCAATATTCCATATCTACCTCCTCTCTGGGCCAACACATAGCATTTTTCATAATTATAGTCTCCAAATTTTGGATCTTCTTCTTGGTCATGAGCAATTGTGCAAGCTGCCATTTGAGGATGTCATTTTGGATGTTTATTTCTTTGCATAGATCATTCACTTTTTTGCATAGATAGAAAAAAAATTCGCAAGGGTTTAGAGAGGCCAAATGATCAACCTCAGTTTCCTAAGAATATAACTCCTCATTCTAAGGAGAGGATGGGGACTAGTAGAGAATCCATAGTATAGATGAAAGTTGGTAGGGTGACATCTGGGGAAGGGGACTAGGAAAACCTAGAGTTATCATCAAAAATCAAAATTTTGGGGTTCCTTAAAGGAAACCCTTTCTTACCAACATAAGCATGATATTTAACCACAATAGATTTTCCTTTAGAAGCATGAGGGGGGTTGGATTGGGTAACTCTGCTCTAAGGGAGGGGGTGAAATTAGTATTCGATGAAGGGGTTATGAGATTATTAGAAGTATTGTCTAATATGAAGTCCTTTTAGACATTGGAGGGATTATCAATATCAGGGAGAGAGGAAATAGCCAGGGTGAGGGCCAAATTGTACCAATAGAGACTATATATTAAGCCTTGATGGAGCTCGATATGGGATTTTACTTTATTTTGAATTGGTTTAATAGATTATTCCAACGAAGAGTGTATCCAAAAAGCAAAGTTCATTATCAATTTATGATGGAAATGATTGATCATAAGGAACAATTGAGAGTGAAATGTTTTGTACCAGCCTTTGAGAGTTACATACCTCATCAAAACCTCAATAATTTTCTTTCAAACCCCAATAAGGTCCTCTTTATTGAAACTATTTTGTAGACGATTGATCTTCTCATCCCTTTTTAAGAAATTCTCCATATCATTATGATACTTCCCCTTAGGCTTCTTGGGGAAGTTCTCTCCTTCAAGAGGAAGACCCGTGGCCACCAAAATCATTTCAATAATGATCAAGAGAGAAAGTCCCCTCACCTTGACTAGGCATTCCTTCTAGGAATTTGAAAACTCGACCGAGAGGGAAGGGTCGTAGCCTTTCAACACCTCAATATATAGGAGCCTAGCTTTCTCTTCTAAAGAATACCATACTTCTTAATCATTCCTCAGAAACTCACAGTTGTTAGGCTCTTCCTAAATGAGCTCCCCACCCATAGAAAATAGCATAGAGACAATAGAGTAGCAATTGTAAACCAACTGAAGGTAAATTCAAAAGCTTTTGGCATACAACAAAGAAGCAAGATTAAAATGAAACTTTCTAAAATGAATCAACAGTGAGAATATATCATATTTATTCATGCAAATGGGGGGTATGTGTAATCCTTATACTCTTGAGATAAATTCTTATCAATTTATGACACAGGGTGCACTAAGAGATCCGGTTCCATTAATGATAGAAATTCTTAATGCTCTGAGAGCTAGTTCATATCATACAAACTTTAATATTTTGGACAAATGCCCCTAATTAGCCATCCCATCCATAATGGAAATTCCTTGCTAGAAAATGTGCACAAGTTTGTATTGCTCAATTCTCATCATATCCTTGCAAGTGGCCTCAATGAGGTCATGTAGACACCAATTGGGGTGGTTTCCCATTTTAACATCATGATGGCATTTTTGTAGTCTCCTTTTATGATCACTTTATTAAGACCTCTTTATTTAGTTAGTAGAATATCATGAAATGTGGCCACCACCTTAGCAGAATTAGAAAACTAGGTACCAAAATTGTATATTTACTTTTGACAATCTTGACACCAACTAATTATGGAATATATGAGGTATAGGTTAGTTATTATCATCATGTGGAGTATTTTTTCATGGTGAATACTATTGGAGGTATCCCCCTTGAAGTGGATTAGTATGGCTCCCCCTCAAAATGGGAATAGGTGGTTGCCCTCTTGAAGTGGAATATTACTAAAAGAAAATTATTATTATATTATTCTATTGTCCAAGTTGTTTCTTTACAAGCGACATTAAAGCATGATATTAGCACAATGAAGGTAAGGTATTTTTTTAAATTTTTGGAGGTCATCTTGGGAAGCACATATCTCTTAGATTTTGGAAAAAAAATCCTAATCTTTTGAGGGTTTTTGAAGAACATATTAAAGCATCTACAATCCAAATGTTAGTGAAATTGAAGCAAAATTAAGCAATTTATTAAAGAATCAAGGTTTCCACCAAATTCATTTTGGGAAGTGCATATATCTCAGATTTTGATAAGACCTTTTCTAATTATTGGAAGGTTTTGGAGGACACATTAAAGCTTCTACAATCCAAATTTCAAGGAAAGTGGAACATGAATAAGCTATTTATTGTAGACAAAGGGTATCTACCAAATTCATTCTCAAGGCTGCAAATCAACTAATTTTTTAGATGTTTTTCTAGGAAGTTCTATTTTAGAATTATTAAGATACAATAAATTTTTTAAATTCATTGGATTTATTTTGTGTGATTTATTGTAGAATTAAGATTTCCACCAAACTCACCCCCAGGGCTACAAATTAGTGAAGTTTTTGAATTTTTTTTGGGAGGGTAGTAATTCACAAGAAGTATAATTTGAAGAAGAAGAAGAACAAGTAGAACAAGAACAAGAACAAGAACAAGAACAAGAACAAGAACAAGAAGTAGAACAAGAAAAAGAATAACACAAATAACAAGAATAGAAAGAACAAGAAAAAGAAGTAGAAGAACAAGAAGTAGAACAAGAAAAAGAATAACAAAAATAACAAGAATAGAAAGAACAAGAAAAAGAATAAAAAAAATAACAAGAATAGAAAGAACAAGAAAAAGAAGTAGAAGAAAAAGAAAAAGAGAAAAAAGAAAGAACAAGAAGCAAAAGGACAAGAAAACGGAAAAAAGGAAGAACTAAAACAAGAAAAAAAGTAGAAAAAAGAGATGAAGAAGAAGTAAAATAAGAAAAAAAAGATGAAGATGAATATTTTCATAATTAATTAGCTTTGAAGATAATGCTTTTGTGAAGAGGGGGGAATGTTATGCCCCTAACTTTATAGTGTGTATTGGGTTATGATTAGTCATCTTGTGGCTACCTTAACTCTTAAATAAGTTACATAATCATTATTATTATCATATATAGGTATTTAGGTTGTCCTAGGCATTATATTTAAGTATCTAAGTCGGTCTAGATGGTATCTAAGGCATAAGTATGGTATATATAGTGTAAGAGTAATAGGTTGATCACCTAATTAATTAATTAGCCCCTTTGCTTTATTCACTTAAGCTAAACTTAGGAATTCATTTATGCATTATTAAATTGGCTTATGTTGTCTCATTGCATAGAATGGTGACACTTATCATAGACTAATTTAATCCTCTCCTAGGGTTTTAGATCTAGGGTTTCTATCTCCTTTTCATACAAATTGATTTCTTATTGTAATTGTTCTTTGAGGTTATTTGCGTCAATACATTCTCTGGTTGTTCCTTTGATCTTCTCTTTTGTGATAGGTTTTGTAGGTGATTTCTAGGTATTGTGGAGTTGATTTTGCAACTTCAACATGGTATCAGAGCTCCATATTTGCAACTTCCTATTCAAAATTTGAGGGATCCAACCTTGAGAAAAAAATTGGTGCATCCTAGAGTGGAATGGACCTTGCCATTGCATTTGAAGTAGCCAAAAACCTAAAGATTGATTGTCGTTTTATGAAAATACAAGAAGTTGAAATTTAGGAAAGTTTTTTAGGGGCATGTTTTTTTGAAGCAAAAAATTCCATACAAATGTACACATCTATACTGCATCGTACATGTATGATTCCATTAATGTGCAAGTGCTTGGCTTAAAAAAAATCTACAAGCTTTAAAAAATTCAAGCAATTTAATTTTTTTGCAGTGGCGATATTGTTTTTTTAAATGACCAAAGAAGTTTTTCTGTAGGTTTTAATAATTCAAAACAAGGACATCTTCATTGAATATTCCTTCAAAAAATTCTATAGAATATTCTCACACTAATAAATTTTGACTCAAATTTCGACGAAAGTTCGTCAGAATTTTGACTACCTTTCATCAATTTTCTGACGAAATTTGAAACGTCAAAATTCCGACCCAACATCATCGATTGGGTTAGAATTTCGAAGTTCCAAATTTTGTCAAAAAATCGATGAAATAATTCCAATGAAAGTTCGTCGAAATTCCGACGACCTTTCGTCGAAATTTGAGTCAAAATGTATTAGAGTCATTGCTCCCCTTGGCAGAGCCACCTTAAACCACCACTACCACTCCACTCCACCTCTACTCATTTGGTGGTGCCCAAAAGCCACTTTGCTTTGTAGCTCCTAAGGGCTTCACTTGCCAGGCCCACGATCACATTAGTGACCAAGGTATTTGACTTAGCCCCAAGGCACTAGCTCCCTAGTCCACCATATGACCAGGGGCCTATTTTTTAGCCCCCAGGTCACCCTTAAGGCCAAATTAGGCAAGTTTTTGAAAATTGGGTGTAACTTAGGTTTCCTATGTCTATTTTAAAAAAAAAATTACTGTAAAAAAGATGGTTGCAAGCTCAATCTAACAGTGCAATAAATTTTTCTTAATTCTACCCCAATTTTTTTTTATAGTCAGTTGAAGTCAAATCTTCTTTTTTGTGCTTCCAGTGTCATAACTCGAGCATACAAAATTCATTTCTTAAAAATGAATAGGCATCAAAAAGGTGCTTCAACTCTTTATCCAGATCTAGAAACCGTTTTTTTAAAAATTTCACTAGATACATAGAGAATTGTATGAAGTGGTTTTTTCTTTTTTCTACTTTTTTTCTTTCAGATTTGCATTAGGGTTTGGTTTTTTGTGTTGTGGGGGGTATTTTTCTTGTTTTACATATCTATATACACTAGAGAACAAAAAACCCTTTTCAAAATTTATTTTAGAAACATTAAACACCACGGTGTATACCTCTTTAATTGAACGCCTTATGCCATCCAACTATCAAACTTGGAAAGCTCATATGACCAAATTTCTCATGTCTAAGGGTTTATGGTCCACTTTGGATGAAGTTAAACCGACATTGACTCATCATTTTGAGATATTTCAGCATAGGAACAAGATGGATGAATCTATGGGACTGCTTTCATTGCATATTTTAGACAGTCTCTTGTTTGATCTTGAGTCTTGCACCACTCTTAGGGATACGCGAGTGAAGTTTAATGATATTTTTGGCACCATCAATGAGTTCTGAGCACTTTAGATTGAGGCAGAGTTGAATTCTTTGGTACCTAATTCTTTCTCATCCATTGAGGATTTCTTGGTGAAATTTAAGACCCTCAAATCACCTTTGAAGGTTTGTGGGAAGAATAAGACTGATAAAGAGTGCATTTCCCTAATATTGTCTTAGCTTCGAGGCCCATTCAAGTATTCTCTTCCATATTTTAATCTACCATGAATGTGTTGGGTAATAATTTTACTATACCTACCTTTGAGGTTTTCTACAAGCATTTGACATGGGAATAGTCACAGTTGGTTCAATTGGATGCTCTTTCAAGTTCAAAAAACCATGCATTGGTAGCACAACCATATAAGGGGTAATAAAAGAAGAAATAGAAGCCTAAGCAAGATTCATTAAGTAGTGAGAATCCCTCCAATCCACCTCTAAAGTCAGAACATAAACCACATTCTACTCCCAAGCATGATAAGTCTTCTAAGCTTGGTGAGTCTTCCTCCAAGACAAAGAAGAAATCAGGTGAACCTTGCAATTTCTATGGTAAGGAAGGACATCCATTTACCAAATGTTGGAAGAGATTAGAGGCTTTAGAGGAAGCCATGTAGCAACATAACATTTTAGCTCTTCAGTCTTCTTCCACACATATAGGTAAATGCCATGCTCTTTTTGCACATGCCTTACCTTTAGCATCTACTTGGATACTTGATTTTGGTACTTCTCACCACATGACACATACCTAGGATTTCATTAACACTCTTTCACATTGTGACACTTCACATATTGTAGTTGGTAACTCTACTTAGCTTTCAATTTTGGGTTCAATTTTTATCCCGCTGGAAGGTGGTTGTCTTCAAGATGTTCGTGTTGTTCTTGATATTTCAACCAACCTTCTTTTAGTTTACCAGATTTATCATTTTGGAACTAACAGGACAAGTGAGTTCTCATCACATGATGTGGCTATTTGAGACCTCCATGATCCTGATATTGTTGTGGCTACTGGGAGTGTTGATTATGTATCAAGACTATACAAATTTTATGGATTCAAGAGAGCTCAACTAGTTCTTATTCATCTCTCATAGCACATGTAGATTTAGTGAGTGAGATTTGGCATGAGAATTTTGGTCATGTCAATTACGAATATCTATAGTTGATTAGTACACAGTCATTGGTGTTAGGTCTCCCTAATATTTCTGACATAGATGGTGTTTTTCACATTTGTGTCCTTGGTAAGCATCATCAAGATTATTTTCCTATGGGTAGAGCCACACATGCTAATGAACCCTTAGAGTTGGTACACAGTGACCTCATGTCATTTCCGACTCCATTTTTGGGGGCCAAATATCTGCTCATATTTATGGATGACTTCTCTAGATATACATGAGTGTACTTTCTTAAGTACAAGAGTGGTGTATTTGATTCTTTTAGGATGTTTAAGGAATTTTTGGAGAAGCAGTATGGTCTTTCTATTAGCAAGATACACATAGATAATGGGGGTGAGTATGTCAATCAATATTTCAAGGACTTTTGTACTAAGAATGGTTTGCAACATCAACTTATAATTCCATACACCCCTCAATAGAATGGTGTTGACGAGTGAAAGAACACAATTTTACATGAGATGATCAATTATATGATTCAATCATGATATATAGATTCTTGATTTTGGGTTGAGGCAGTGAATTGTGCCAATTACATTCAAAATAGGATGCCTCATAAGGCATTAAAATATATGACTCTTGAGGAGGTTTGGACCCATGTCAAGCTCGATGTATCTTAATTCATTTTTTTTGGTAGTGAAGCTTGGGAATATATTCTAGACGCTCAACAAAAAACCATGGAGAAGAAAATCCAACCACTCATATTTATTGACTAGTGTGAGGATTTTTAAGGTGAACATGTTTTTGATCCCGATTCCAGAGAGATCGTGTTTCAAAAAGATGTCCAATTTGATGAGCGCTTTCCTCAAATGGATTCTTCATCACCAACTTATCCCTCACTACCTACTCCTCTCACTTCATCTCTTGAGGATGATGTTGATGTTCCACCTTCTCCACCACCCCTAGATATTCAACCTTTACCCAAGTGGGCTCACAATAATCTTGATGCAATTAGATCTTTAGTAGGTGATCCTTTAGATTCTTGTCATACTCGTTCACATACATCAGATGTTAGTATTTTGATTCATGCCATTTCAAATGATCCTCAAAAATTTCCAAATGCAATAGGTACTCCTAAGTGGGATAGGGTTATAGAGGAGCAGTATTCTTCACTGATGAAGAATAATACTTGAGATCCTATTCCTCTTCCTAAGGGAAGAAATTTGGTTTGGTGCAAGTGGGTGTACCATACAAAATATGTTGCAAATTGTTACATTGATAAGTATAAGTCCCATATTGTTGCAAAGGGGTTTTCATAAGTTGAGGGTATCGAATATTTTGAGATTTTTGCTCCTATTTCCAAGATGGGTTCTATTTGCCTTGTACTTTCTCTTGTATCTTCAAAAGAATGGAGATTTTACCAGATGGATGTGAAGAGTGTGCCTTCCTACATGGTGATCTTCATGGGGAGATTTCTATGGAGCAACCACAATGTTTTTTCCAAGACCCTTCACTTGTTTACGTGTTTTTCGATTCATTATATGGTCTCAAACAAGCCCCTCAAGATTGGTATGAGAAGATGCACTCTTTTTTTCTTTCTTCTAGCTTCACATGATGTCATTTTGATCACATACTATACATTCAAAGACAAGAGGGTGATCTTTTTATTCTTTTTCTATATATATGGATGATTTCATTCTTACAAGTGGTTCATCCTCCATGATCCAAAGTGTTCAATGAGCTTTGATGGAGTAGTTTGAGATGACTGATCTTGGCCTTCTACACTACTTTCTTTGTTTATATGTTATTCAATCTTCAAATGGGATTTTTATATTTTAGTAGAAATATGCTCTTAAATGATTCAAAGATTTGGTATTCTTCATTGCAAGTCTGCCCCCACACCATTTCATTTAGGTGTTGTATTTTCTTCCAATTGTACTACTCCTTCAATAGATGCTACATTATATAGGCAATTGGTTGGCAGTATTTTTTACCTGACATATTTACGTCTTTATATTTCTTTTGTGGTTAGTCTTTTCTCTTGGTTCTCCTATGATCCTCATGAGAGTCATTGGCAAGCCACCAAACATATTTTGAGATATATTTAGGGCACCTCATAGTATGGTATTCATTATACATTAGGAGCTTCTCATATTGTTGGCTTCATTGACTCAGATTGGCTAGTGATATTAATGATAGGAATTCTACTTTTAGCTTTGTTTTTCCTTGGTTCTAGTCCCATTGCATGGTCTTGCGAGAATCAATCTACTATTTATTTATCATCTATAGAGGTTGAGTATTGAGCAACAATTTTAGCCAGCTAGGAGGTTATATGGCTTCATTAGTTGATGAGTGAGTTTGGTTTTCCTCCTAATAGTCTAACTCTTCTTTGGTGTGACAATTAGAGTGTCATTCACATTTCATGCAACCTAGTGGAGGATCAGAGGATATAACACATTGAGATCCACATGCACTTCATTTGATAGATTGACTTTTTCATCTTGGAGTACATTCCTATAGAGGAGTAGGTTGCATACATCTTCATAAAACCTTTGGCATTACCTCATTATCTTTAATTACGATGGATGCTTGGGGTGAAGTAATTTTTCCTTGGGGAGTTTTCATGAGTCCATCCTTCTTTCATGTTTTGTTCATGCTTTCATATCTTTTTTGGAGAGGATTTTTTACCATGAGGTTTTCTCCTTTTCTCTAGTTTGAGAGATCTTTTGTTTGTACATGGGTACCTCATCGTGACTTATTTTTAGGACCCATCCTTGATTTTCATGCATAATTCTTCAAAAAAAATTAGCTTCTCCCTAAGTTCATCTTAAGGGGGGTGTTAGAGTAATAGGTTAATCACTTGATTAATTAATTAGGTATCCTTTTCTTTATTCACTTAAACTAAACTTAGGAATTTCTTTTTGCATTATTAAATTAGCTTATGTTGTCTCATTGCATAGGATGGTGACACTTGTCACAAGCTAATTTAGTTCTCTCTTATGGTTTTAGATCTAGGGTTTCTATCTCTTTTTCATAAGGATTGATCTTTCATTGTAATTTTATTCATTTAGGTTATTTGCATCAATACATTCTTTGGTTGTTGAGCACTATTGTGCCGTTGATCTTCTCTTTTGCAATAGGTAATTCCCTGCAACTAATTTCTGGGTATTATGGAGTTGATTTTGAAACTTCAACATATAGGTGGTATATGTTATTTATAATCATGTGGATTATTATTTCTTGGTAAAGACTATTGGAGGTATTCCCCTTAAAGTAGATTAGGAGGTTTCCCCCTCAAAGTGGCATATTTTTATTAAGTATTGGTAACATATTTATTATTATATTCTTCTATAGTCCAATTTGTTTTATTACAAGTGGTATCTATGCATGATATTGGCACCCTGAGGGTAAGGCTTTTTACAAAAAAATTGGAGGTCATTTTGAAAAGTGTATATATCCAAGATTTTGGGAAAAAAGTCTTAATTTTTGGATGGGTTTTGAAGAACATATTGAAGCATCTACAATCCAAATTGGAGTAGAATTAAGTGATTTATCATAGAATCAAGGTTTTCACAAAATTCATTTTGGGTTTAGTGTAAATATTTTATATTTTAGTAGAAAAAAAACATGATTATTGGAGATTTTTTGGAGGATACATAGAAGCTTCTATAATTCAAATTTCAAAGAAATTAGAGTAAAATTAAGTTATTTATTGTAAAATTAGGGTTTTTATCAAATCCACTTTCTAGGTTCCTAATCAACTAATTTCTTGGAGATTTTCTCTAGGAAGTTCTATTTTAAGCTAATTAAGCTATAGAAAAAAATAGATTTATTAGATTTACTTTTTGTGATTTATTGTAAAGTTAGGGTTTCAATGAAATTCACCCCAAGGGCTACACATTAGTGAAATTCTTAATTTTCTGGGGGAGGTTAATGATTCACAACAAGAAGTAGAAAAAGAAGAAAAAGTATCAAAAAAGAACAAGAACATGAACAAGAAAAAGAAAAAGAAAAAGAAGAACAAGAACAAGAATAATAAGAACAAGAACAAGAACAAGAACAAGAACAAGAACAAACATGAATAATGAGTGAAATAACTAGAACAAGAACAATAAGAAACAAAAAGAGATGAAGAAGAAAAAGCAAATGAAAAAGAAGAAGATGGAGATGGAGATGAAATTTTTCATAATCAATTAGCATTGAGAACAATGCTTTTGTAAACAGGGGGTAATGTTACATGTCCCTAAACCTATAGTGTGTATTGGGTTACGAATAGTTGGATTATGGCTACCTTAACTCTTAAATACATTACATATAATTATTGTTATAATCATCTATAGGTATTTAGGTTATCCTAGGGGTTATACTAAAGTATCTAAGTTGGTTTGGATGGTATCTAAGACATAAGTATGGTATATAAAGGAGGTATAAGTTATCTATTATCATCACGTGGAGTATTATTTTTGGGTGACGACTATTGGAGGTATCCCCTTGAAGTGGATTAGGAGGTTGTCCCCTTGAAGTGGCATGTTATTATCAATTATTTGTAGAATATTTAATATTATATTATTTTATTGTTTAAGTTGTTTGATTACATTTTCTATATATATATTGTGTAATGTGCCTAATATGTGTCACTTGTAAAATTTTCATTCTATTTATTTGTAATAATTAGTAACCTAGAATCCTAATTTTTAACATATTATTAGAACTAATTTGAATTGTGCTAAGATGTTAACAAGAATAATTTTCATAGGAAAAAATCTTGCGATGAAGACTGTTGCTGCTCCCATGTCTGCTTCAGCGTTGGCTTTGGGCGAGAGCCTGATTTCAAATTCATCGGATTTGGGCATGAGTATTGGCATACTTGTGGGGGCGAGGGATCCCCTTGTTGCTCCTGACTTGTTGCAGGTGCAGGGACACGAGGTTTATACACCGCCTTTGGGCATGCCGTCGTTGGTGCAAGCTATGGGAGTGTGGCTAGGGACCCTCCTCCTATTGACTCTTCTGTTGTTGTTGATCATGTCTCGATGAGTGTTGTGCAGGGTGTGGCTAGGGGCCCTCTTCTTGTTGATTCTTGTAAATCTTTTGTTGTTGCTGCTCATGCCCAAGTCCCTGCTAGGGTTCATCCTTTTCCTTGTGCACGAGACTCCCTTGTGGTGGTCTATGGGCCTAAGGTTGCTGAGAATGAAGATTTCTATGTGTGTCAGGGTGTGGTTTGCAGGCTTAATGGCTTGTGGCCCTCCCTGCATGATCTCCATGAATGGGTGTCTAGTTTTTGGAAGCCTTTGGTTTCTAGACAGATTGACCTCTATCCCAGTGCTAGAGGTTTTTTCTTTGCTACCTTCTCTACCTCGGTGTATCGTGATAGAGTGTTGGATCGAGGCTGGATGTGGGGTGTTCATTCATTGTTCATCCGGATGTGGTCTCTCTCTTTCAATCCCCTTATGGAGCCTCTGAATATTAGACCTGTTTGGGTTCATTTACCAAATCTCCCTCTCCAATTTTGGGAGGATTCTTGCTTTGAGGCCATTGACAGCTTTTTGAAGGTGGACTCTATAACTTGGGATATTGGACATACTACGATGGCTCGTATTTTGATCGATTTGGATATCCCCAAACCACTCCATGGTGATGTGGTCTTAATGGTGGTAGACCAACCTTGGAAGAAACTTTTGGACTATGAGGGGCTCCCTTTTCATTGCAGCCGTTGCTTCTATGTTGGTCACTTGGCTTTCAGCTGTCGTCTTGCTCACCATAAGAGTGTTGCTACTTGGTGGAAAGATGCTCTTACAAACCATCTCATTGTTGGTTCTCCCCCTTTAGAGATTTCCTCTAAGGTGGGAGACCCTTCCGAGCCAAATCTACTGGATATCCTTGTTGTGGAACCTCTGCCCCATTCTGTTGTCTCTGTTCCATTAGAACCTTCTACTTTCGTTGTCCTGCCTGAACCTGCCTGTCTTTCATTGAATGATTCCGATGGTCCATTGTCTACTCCAATCTCTGTTGCTTCACTGTTGGTTCCCCCACTATGTGATGGCTCCTCTCCTATGGTGGTTGGTGGGGACCCACTCCCCCTGCCTCTCTCGTTGGTTCCTGACTCCAAGCCTTCTTGGTCTATTGTGTTGTGGAAGAAGAAAGGAATCCCCAAATCTGTTGCCTCTTCACAGCCCCGGGTTCGTGGAGTAGATTTTGACCCCCCTGTTTCGAGGGTTGTTTAACCTTTTTAGGTTGTTCTATAGTTTTCTATCAACTGTTTCTATTGGTTCTTCTAGTTCAAGTTATGTTTGAACTATGCTTTCCTTTGGCCCTTTGGGATCTTTGTGTAAGGGTACAACACCCTGTAAATGCTGCTTATCTTATCAAAAACAATAATTATGAAATTTGACAAGTTGCACCTAAAAATTAATATTACTATTTCCATTGCTTCAAAAATAAATAACTCCCACATACAGTAGACTCTTCATGAAATTGAAGTGTCTTGTATTTATGAAATAGTGCATCCTTTATTAATACCAAACTCCTTAACAAGTGTTGGTCAACCATGCATAAAAACATACCATCTAAATGAAATCCATGGCTAGAAAGAAAGTGCATGATATCGTGCAATCTGATGGCTAATATGCATTGCATTGAGTGAAGAGGAATAATTTTTGTTACCACATTGAAGGAAACTTGGGACAAATAATAAAATAATACATATTGGATGCTTGAATATTTCAGTTCATGTCTTTCTCTTGTCTCTAAAACATTGGAATTCATATTATTTTATATGTATTTTATCTATTGAAAGGTCATTTCATTTGTGAAATGAAGAACAACAAAGAGAGAAATAGATGGATCTCATTATTGTTATTTAGAGTATTCAAATAAATTGTTCATTATATTCAATTTATAACGAAAATACATCATTAATTTACAATCCACGTAGCATAGAAATTGTTGAAGTATTTATGATGGATAGTGAGATGAGCAATGTTGAATGGTTGTAGACGATTGTATCGATTGATACATACCAACAAACATTCAATTAATTTATTCTAATAGTTTGTTAATATTATTATATCATATCAACAAAATTATGAAATGGATCAATATATATTACCAATCACTAAAAAAAAATCTAATTGATGATTAATAAGTAACTAATAACTTACAAAGTATGAATATCCTTTCAGGATAATAAGATGACACTATTTATGTTCTTTTATCTGATTATGATGACACTACTTTTGTAATTTTACAATGAGAATAAATTTCAATTTTACTTTCGCTGCAAATAACCTAAATAAAGACAACTAATCTAAAATCCTCAATCCGGTTTTAAATCCCATTATCAACAAAATTTATTGTCGCTTGGGGAGTAGTCATGACATCAACTTCTTCATGAAAAGAAGTTTCATACTATTCCCTTTCCATTACCTCAGAATGCTTTAGATCCTTCAACGCATCTGGTAGAAATCAACATCAACACGGCCTTATTGGTATCCATCTATCAATGTAAAGCCAATGCAAGCAAACATTTAACTATACAATGAGGTAGAAAGTGTTGGTGCTTTATTTTGTATTGTATTGCTTTTGAGATAGTAAAGACCCAAACCAATGCATTGCATTGTAGGTAACATCTGTTTACTTTAACTCAAGGTGTATATAATACAGAATCTCAAATGCACCAAAACATAGCTTGGTTGGAAGGCATATGATCCACCTGTTAATGTCTACAAGTGAAGCCAAAATGAGGCACAGGAACTAGTGTAGATGTGCTGTGTCCTTCAATGCATCTCATGTAGATTCTTACAATACCATATCTTCGTCAAAATGGAAATTAAAACCAAGTGAGAGAAGGAAGCTATTGAAAATTAACAATCTAATGGAAGTGTATACGTAACATCATTCATATAGTCTTTATCTTTACGTAAAATATCTTCTTTTGTGCTACTATTTGTAGCACAAAGGTCATTCCTGCACTACTATTAGCAATCTTACGATCAAAGAAGGTTGGCATCTGATGTGACTATAATGGGCTAAATGCTTGCAACTTGTATTGTGCATAATAAATGTGTTGGAAGAGGTCACTAAATTTGTACAATCTAGTATTGATAACATGAATTACCACCATTTTACTAATGTTTGGATAGGGTTCTATTTTTTATCGACGTTTCACTACTCTCTTATTCTTTCTTTAAAATTTGAATATTCTCTTTCTTTAGAATTTCTGGACATGTTTGATGAAACCCTTATGAGATGGTCATTAAAAGATTCATTCTAACAAGCTCAACTTAGTTTTAATGGCTATCATTTAGACTTGGATTATAAAATTGGGTGTATATTAGTATTTCTCTTTGTGTGATGTTATTTTGGATTCTTTAAAATTAGAGCATTATTTAAAATGATATGTTTTTTTAATATGTTGGATTTAGAACACTTGTTTTCTTTTGATCATGTATTTTATGTCTTTTCATTGTGTAGGATTGCTAATACCATTTGTTGTATTGTCTAAAGCATTAGTCTAGATCACATTAGCTTTCTAATGTCTGTATGTCATTCATATAATTCCACGTAGTATATATATTGGTAGCGTCAATATGGAATATTTTTATACAAAGTTTATAATGGCTCACACATTATATACCTACGCAAAGCACAAATATTATGATATTTTTTTATCACCACTAAGTTATCATATATTATTCTTTGCTAGGCTTACTTCACCAATTGTTTCTTAAGATGTGCAATATTGATCTATTATGCAATTCCTTTCTCACGCTAAGATAGTCTCTAATCATGCCATATTTAATTCACTAAGCCGCTAACTAGTTTCATCTAAATCTTATACTCTATGAATGTGTATATTAATATTTCTCTTTCTATGATGCTATGCATATCATTTAGACTTGGATTATAAAATTGAGTGTATATTAATATTTCTCTTTTTGTGATGCTATTTTGGGCTCTTTAAAACTAGAAAATTATTTAAAATGATATGGTTCTTTTAATATGTTGAATTTAGAACACTTGTTTTCTTTTGACCTATTGTGTTGGATTGCTAATACCATTTGTTGTATTGTCTATGGCATTAGTATATGCCACATTAGTTTGTCATTCATATAATTTCACGTAGTATATATATTGGTAACATCAATATGGAAATTTTTTATACAAAATTTATCATGGCTCACACATTACATAGTTACATAAAGCACAAATATTATTATATGTTTTGATCACCACTAAGTTATCATATATTCTTCTTTGCTAGGCTTACTTCACCAATAGTTTCTTAAGATGTGCAACATTGAACTATTATGTAATTCCTTTCTCACACTAAGATAGTCTTCAATCATGCCATGTTTAATTCACTAAGCTAGTAACTAGTTTCATCTAAATCCTATACTCTAAGAATGCATACAGTTCCATATTCTCTTCATGAATGAACTAACCCTATATTATTTTTTACATAAATATCATATGAATCTCAACCTTTTATTTTGATAAAGATTTTAGGCCTTTAGCAACCAACTATAAGATCTAGCTCATTTGAAAAACCTAACATCTATAAACAAGAGAAAACCTATAAGAACATTTCCACTTTTTTTTAGTATTAATTACTCTCTAATCTTATTCAAAAAAATTACTAGAATGCTATTCTTTGCAATCATAAAAACTAAACACAAATGTCATATTTTTCTCCATTGGTTGCATTGTCCTTGACAAGGTCTTCATCATGTTGGTAACATTTATCTTGCATCTTTCTGGTATTAATATTGATGCTTGAGTATATAGTGTTTCCTTTCTTTGTATTTCATTCCACTATTTTTTACCTACCTTCCCATGCCAAGGCACACTCTTCACATTAAATGTAGCTCTTGACATCTAGATAAAACTCAATGTTTGGTCCAAGTGGTTGCCTATGGCTAGTCCATGTCAGATGCACCTAACAGTGTGAGACAGGGGAGCATAAATATAAAATAGAGATACACAAACATATGATTTTCAAATGAAGTATAATGATTATGTTTGAAACTTGAGATTCAATTCAAAATTAAATTCATAGAATAGTAGTTTATATAGTGATATTCTTAGTATGCATTTTATTAAGGTGGAATAATAAGATTTTATATTTTTGTATTTTTAAGTAGTAATTTATTTGTTTCTATCTAAATTCAAAGAAACAATTTGATGAAAACCATATAATTTAAAAAAAAGGGAAATCTTGGATTTAGCTTTTTTTTAGGAAATGACACCTAAAAGTAAGTCATTTGACATGTTGTATTTAGTACTTAGGAGCTACTAAGCCTTGATATTTTTTGATGGATTATTTATCCTTGACATATTTGATAAGTGAATAAATAAATTAGGTCCTTATATGAATCTCAAAAACATGAATTCTTATAATGGTATGTTCGATTGAAGACTAACATACTAATTCTTAACATATATCCTTAGGAAGCATTTAGATATTTTTATTTTTGGTTTCCTTTATTCCTTGTAAATTACTCTCATCTTAAAATTATCTCTTAAATATTTTTGCCTTTTGAAAGGTCATGTAGAGAGTGATCAATTTATTGTATATCAACATAATCCCTATCTTTAGTTGAAGAGAGAATTGATACAAGATTCATTTGATTGAAAAATGATATTTGTTTCATATATGATATCCTAACAATAAATTTTCTTTGACTTGGAGAGCTTTTAAATCATTTAGAATTCATGTTTTTGAAATTTTTGGACCATTAGATTATTATTTTCTTTTTCGACTTGGGTCATTTACATCCTTCAAGTATTATGTAAAAAAGATCTTATGATTATATATAAATTAAATCCTAAATATTTTGATCTCTCATATTTTAAAACAAACACATTATTTTGTAGCACCATTTAATATAGCATAAAATCCTAGATATGTTTTCCATTTACTATGAAATATTCCTATGCCTAAAGTGTTCATGATAGGATGTTTTTTTATGTGGAAGCTCCAAATAATTTTTTTATACATAGAGATCATGTGGTTCCCTAACTCAATGGAGTATTAAATATTTCATTTACCTAGGTATGATGTAATATCATGTCTATGTCTTTCAAGTTTTGTTTCTTGGAAATAAACTTGCACATATGGATTCATTAAGGAATGCTTTGGAAAGTAAAGATATTAGCTCTCTTGATAGAGATAAGTAATTTTCATTTGACTATGTATGATAAACTAACTAGGGACTATATGACTATTGATCTTGTTTCTATATATTTAATTCATGAAAATAATGACCTCTTAATTATTGATAAATCTATGAAAAATAAATTAAAACATCAAAAAATATCATCAAATCATCTTTGTAATTTTAAATCATTGAATCATCTTTATTTTGCGTATGTCACATCATGTTATATATAGTTGAATTATCTATTATTGAATCAATTATTATGTTGTTGATTATGTTAGTGATCCTATTAAATATGAAATATACCACAATCTATGTCTTCAGAATGTGGTGCAAGTGTTATCCCATGCATAAAGTAATACTTAAATGAGATACCTTCTATGGCTCTTTAATCAAAAGGCTACATATAAATGCAGCTCCAAAAACATCAATGTGGCTTAGAATATTAGTGGAAGGGATTTTCAATTTGGGTACTAGTAAAATTTACACCTTATTATATAATCAAAGTCATTTTACTTTTACTAGAGATTCTTATGTCTAGAAAAATACAAAAGTGTGTTCAATATTATGGGAGCTTAACTTAAGGGAAAATATTTTCATCATAAAATTTATCTTAGTTTTTATTCATCCAATTATCAAGTGGAATATATATTTTTATCAAGAAGAAAATTGGTTGAAATCTTAACAATCAAATATCAAACCTCTATGCAATACCAAATTTTCCAAATATAAATCAATGCTTCGCCTTAGGTTATGTCATTAAGGGGGAGTGTCAATGTCAATGAAACCTCCCAATGGCTAAATCATAGATGTAAGACCTAACGAGAATAACATAAGACCTTTATGGATTATGATGGAAACCCTAAAAAGTTTGGTTCCATTTCTAAATTCTATAAAATTTGGGTGGTTTCAAATATTTGGGCTTAGGGTTTTGATCACTATCAATGCCTTAGGGTTTGTGTTGTTAAGACTCTTCTTGAAAACCCATAAGTTTGGTGCCCTTTTCAAATGTTTTAAATTTTCATTGACCTGCTATGCCCGTTTCCAGTCATGTTAGAAAAACTTGAGCCATTGGAATCCATGAAGTAACCAGCCCCTTGTGCCTAGGTCTGAGATATAATTTTATTATAAGGTTGATTGATCAACCTTGTTTGGCCTTTACATCCTTTGAATAAAATGGTTTTGTGTGTTTTAAGGCCTTATCTTACATTGTCCTAGGTGGTCCCCTTTTCAAAACATCTTGTGAGCACGTGCAGAATGGATCCACTAATGTTCTTATTTTTCGCTCACCATGGATTGTTCTTTGATCGTTGCCCATAAATATATGATATGCGATGAGTGATTTCCTTTCATATCGCTCATCGTGGATGGAGTGTCAACCCTAGTTTTCAAAATAGTGATAACAATATAGGTTGTATCCTCTATATCATTGGTTTTTCTCACCATCACTGATTTCTTGAAAGTTCTTGGCTATGAATCAGTGATTCGCGGTGAGGTCCTATGTTCCAATATGCCATCACCAATGTGAAGTATTGTCAAAGGCGACACACTCTCAACCTTTGATCTCATCTTATGGACACATGGTTTGATCTTGGATGGTCGTTGGGAGATCTTCATTGTCGATTTGTTGTGATCAATGCAAAGCACATCCGCAATGGGTGACTTCAACGTTATGCCTTGCACCCATCGCGTCATTTTTGGCCATCATGATTTTGAGTGGGCTCCCAAAGTATGTATCAATGATCATGGGTGACTGAATATCTAATAGAATATTCCCCAATCGTCGGTTCTTAGCACATCATCGATTCACTTGATGGAGTATGGACCAAAATGGTGATACATGATGGTTGTCATATAAGAGATGACTAGTGTGATTAAGTGGCAACATGGCGGTCTTCTGAGGTGTCATTGCTATTTTTGAGGCACAAGTTGTAAAAGCAAGGAGCGATGGTTAAGGAGAATCATTGATTGTGTTTTAAATCAAAAATATCAATGTTCATGATTCAAAGCTGGATGAATGGTTGTCATCTCGCTAGTGCGAGCCTTTCTTTGAACATTAAAGGCTGCATGCTCCAATTGTTCTACTTAATGAGGATTGTTTGCTATTTTATTTCATAATTTGCAGCCATTGAGAGTTGAGAGATTGGTTTAGAGCTAGAGAAGAAGCATGTGAGTCTAAGGAAAGTAATTATAGAGACATTGAAGTGGTTTTCTCGGGTAAGTGGGTATTCATACCTACTCTATTTCAATTATGCATGAGTTATCTTGTGAGCTCTAAGTTCCTGTAGTGGTGAGGGTTTAATTTCCTACAATTTCTATTTGGAATGGTAAGAATTGTGTGAGTCCGTGGGTTCTTTTCTACAAAATCAATTTAAGAACAAACCAATGAAAGTCTTCTTACAATTAAGGGTCTCCTTGTTCTAGTTTTGTTTCCTGTAAGAATGGGTAAGCCTAGTGAGTCTATCCATCCAATCAAGAGATCTAGGAGGATTATTATGCTTGAACTTTACGATGATGCGCCTTAAATTGAACAAGGAACACCAAGAGCTCCTACAAAGCCAAAAGAGAAGAGGAGAACCCATAATAATTCTAAGAAGGGTGGTGTCAAGAGCACCTACAACCTACGGAGTAGGGTTGTTGTTCATAACCAAAGTGATTCTAGTGGGAAATTGGCTATCTTTGGGAAAGAGGAACAATAGATACCACAAGGCTTATGATTCTTATATGGGGAGGCACAACTCTGCCATGGAGGGTTCAAGCGATCCTTTGAGCGATGAAACAGATTCTGACCCAAAGTATGGTCGATACCTTCTCACTCTGGTGGTACGAGAGGATTCTAATGATGGAGGGCTAGTAGCTTCTCTAGTTTAAACAACAACATGAAGGGGATGTGCCTACTTTGATTTTGAATAATTAGAGTAGCACCTTGACTCTATTTTTTTTTTTATGACACCGCTGCCACAATGGTGGGTTTGTCTTCTTCAATGAGCATATAAGTTTTTTGGCTTGGGTGATGACGTGGAAAACTTCCTTGATTGATGTGGAAGAGAGATTTTGGTGCTAGTGCAATGTCGAATGTTCCTTTTTGAAGGCTCGCTGGTCTTCTTCAATGGACGATATGGGTTTTGTCTTTTTGTGTTTTCCACCCACTTATTGGAAGTGCAAATATAATAGTCTGGGGAATCTCTGAAATTGAGTATCAAATGTAAATGTACTAAAATAGTAATTTGGCCCAAGGCTTGTTACTCCCATATTTTTATAAATGAGATTTGGGGGCCAGTTACAAGGGTTCAAATTTTGGGTCTCAAGTGGTTTAGGTTGGAAAACTGAGCTCATGAAGGAGCAATTTGTAAATTCATGCATATATGAATAGATCAGTATGAAGTCTAGGGTATAAGCTGATTTGTAATGAACTTAATTAGTTTTACAATAGCAATAGAATACAAATGAAAATGCAATTTTGAAAGCACATTCTCTCCTATGTATTTTTCCTTCCAAATTATAAATGAAATGATTAAGGATATTTTTGTTTATCTTCAATCATTTTGGTTGAATGGGTGATTTTATTTATGCTTTGGTTCAAGGAATTGATTAAATTCTTAAATAAGATCACAAGTTTGTGAGGGAAAATTCTAGGATTGCTAAGTAGTTTTTCTTTTTACACGGTGAGTTGGATATTGTAATGCAATATGTCAATAGTCCCCAAATGTTGAGTCAAAATTGCTAATGTATTACAGATTATTAAAAATGTGGCTTTGTTACCCAAAGATAGAAGCAATGGTCTACTGGTTTAGTCATCTTGAGTGTAAATGAGTCAGTCCTGCACTTGACCAAGAGTACAAAATGAGAATGAAAAACATCTAAACACCTTCAATTACAACGAACCATTATAAATTTTTACTTGTTCCTTGCTTTAGGTAGCAACTCACTTAAGGGTTTATCAAATCCTTAAAGAATTATCTATTTGCGTCTGGTGGGAATGCATCTATTAGTTTCAATGTTTGTGATAAAATGGCACGAGAGTATGATATAGACATTGTTAGGATCACCCTCCTAGGTTTCACAAAGCTTGAAGAGTATAGGCTTAGTTTAGCAAGCTAGAACCGGTTCATTGGCCAATCCTTACCTTTGCTTATCATTGGATTATGGAAGATCCATAGGTAAATGGTGAGATTAAGTTTGGTTCTAAAAAAATAACCAATAGATTTTATGAATAATTCCTTGACCTACATATTATAAATTCTCATCTCTATAAATCTCCCACCTATAAAATAATTATATTAGATAAGACCCTTGGGAACTATGTAATGAACCTCACTAAGGCTAGTTTTTGAATAGGACAAATAAGAGGGGGGTGAATTAGCTGTCACATAAATAAAATTTTAATTCAATCACCAGAACTAATTCATAATACTGCTTAAATGATTAATCATCAAATGCCAATGCAAAACCTTAAATCCAACACATAAACACAATAACACCAAATTTACATGGAAAACCCAATAAAGTAAAAACCATGATGAGGATTAAATCACACTATAGAGAATATCAAAAATGATTAGAAAAGGCTCACTTCCTGTGAAACAAGGCTCACTACCAAAACAAGGACTCACTATCCAATAGGGCTAACATCCCGAAGAGCTCGGTGCCATAGAGATACAAAGAAGAAAAATAAGTCTTGTTACAAAGAGAATACAATCTAAATGCAACAAAGGATTCCACCACAATCACTCACAAAAATGCATGAATGATAGAGTTCACCTCCTGCTCACTACATCCAGAAACTCGGCATTAAGGTTTCACATTGATCTACCACACTTGCATCACACACACTCACTAGATAGCATCAATGTCGCATCTATATGTTCTTTTTTCTTTCACTTATGTCTCCTCTTCACTCTTGTATATTTTTCACCACTAACTCATCTTGTATTTATGTTGTCTTCAACTTTGAAACATATCTAAAGCTGGCTATCCAAATTCAAATTCAAATTAGGTTGGCGCTAAAACATTCTACGGTGGAAATAGAATGAGGGTGACCCAAACATAGTCTTCATAGGGACCCAAATAGATCCACCACACTTCATTAACTTCAAATATAGTATTTCACACCAAGTTGGCCAAACCAGTGTAAAACACATAGAACAATTAAGCATGAATCTTCCAGATGCCAAAGTTATCTGTAATACAATCAAAACAACTCAAATATAGAACTGTAAGTCATAAGACTTCATCAAAGAGAAATTCGGACCAACATTTCTCCTGAACCTCAACTAGAAAAATAGAAAACTACAATTCACAACTGGTGAACATAACTTGTAGTGTACAATGAATCAATAGCTAAAAATTTGGATATAGCATCTTCCAACAACTATGAACAACATATCTAAACCACAAAAACATAAGAGCAAATCTAGACCAAAACTTGTAGCAACTAGTGCAACATATTTTCATTACAAGTTTCTCAATATCCTCGACATATACAACCAACAAAAACTAGTTGATAACCAGTTGATCAGTTGACATCGATGACAACACCTTCAATCTTTCCATTCTTGCAACACTAGTTTGAGGAGTGTTGGGATTTGATAAAAAAAATTATAATATCATATTAAGTATCATTTTTAAAATATTAGGATTATAAATTATGACAAGATGACTTTTATGTAATCCAAAATACAAGTTATCCATTTTAGCATATATTTATGTCCTTGTTTATCAAGTTATCAAAGATGGAGGCACTCATATGAGCACAAATCATTGTCATCACAATTAGGTGTCATTCAGGTTGACTCAAGTTTAATAGGTTACGATGTAATGATAGCATGATCCAAGAGTGATTACCTCTTGCTGCAATAAAGAGCATATAACTCTAGTTGATATGCAGAATGGTTGTGTTATATCAATTATGTAGTGCATTCAAGCACAACCCATGTTTAATGGGATATTCTAGAGAGTGACCAAGATTTTCTAAACCTTATGAATGCTACTTAAAAGTGTACAACTTAAACTACAAACCAAGTTTTTTACATACTTGAATGTTGAACCGAAGATAAAATGGGAAAGAGAGGGATGTCCTTCCTTCCTATTTTATCTAGGTCATTCAAATATGTCCTAAGAACCCTAATAATATTGACTACCAACCTCTGAAGGTGAGCCAATTCGTAATTAGGAGGACTTAGGAGGGGGTTATTTTTTTAGCTTCAAGGGGTTCACCACCAAGAAAATGCTTGGAAAAGACACTTTAACATTCAACTCACAAAATCTAGTAATGTAAGCCAAATAATGAGTAAAAATGATGAAATTAAGCTACACCAAGTTAGGGTATGTGTACCTGGGAGGTTTGGAGATGTGAGGATTTTGAAAATGCAAAGAAGTTGCCAAAATATGCCTTGGAGGACTAAGATGTCCAAAATGGCGTATTAGTCTCGCTACTATTTTTTCGGGAAAATACAAAATCTTCGAATGTCAAAACAAAATCCCAAAGAATCTTTGAAAAAAACACTATGGAGGACTAAGATGCCCAAGGTGGCATATTAGTCTCATTCTGAATTTCTGAAGACTCTGAATGTGGTCTTGGGCTCTAAGGTTTGCACTTGCTTCTCCTTAGATCTAAGGTCCTAAAACTTCTAGATATGGCCTGTATGTGAGTTTCCGCGAAGATGACAACTTTGCAATGCAAATTTTCAACTTTTCAATCTTTCACTCCAAATGATCTTCAAGTCTTTAACCTAGATCTACATATACAAACAAACAAGAGAGGTAAAACTTGTTGATTGTTAGTGAATGGGGGTTTTCCTTGGTCAAACCCCTTGTAGGTAATTAAACCAAATGATGAAATGAAGGATGAAATATGAAATATGTAAATGATATCACCTTGTATGATGTCTTGTGAAGAAAATCCGTAATCTACCATGTAGTGGCCATGAAGAATGTAGATCTTGGATCTTTAGATTTGATGTGAACAATGGTTGTAAATAGATCTTCAATGCTACATCCACAATCTTCACTCAACAACATGAAGGGATGCACTTAACCCTTGACATGATGCTTGAATCTTGATGATGGCTCCAAATGCTTGATGAATTACTCTTGAATGCTCTTGTCGACTCAATTTTGTCGAGAAATGATGGGTCATCTCTAAAAGAACATCTGAGAATAGTAACACCTTCAGTAATTTTAATTTCATCAGATTACCTCAAAGACACATACTACTATTCCACAAATAAAAGTTAGACATAGTTCATTTCCCACATTAATCCTTTTAAGAGAAAATCATGTAAAAAAACTAGTTTCAACAGCACCATTAACAGATTTAGCAAACAAAACCAACAACCATGAATGATGAAACAAAGGACATGAACACACAAATATAAGTGGGGAAAACCCTTTCGGGTAAAAATCCCACACTCCAAATGCCCAGATCACCATTGTATTATTCAACAAAAAAAATACAATTATAATACAATATCAGGCTCACGGCCTTTATAGGAGATTTACATCTTGTTCCATTCTGGAGAATATTTGGCAGCATAACCCATCGTGACCACCTCCCTTAGAGACAGACATCTCATTTGGCTACACAACCTCATGGCTTGACCACTAGCCTCTTTGTCACACAACCACTCAACCTTCACCTTCTATAAGATTCATCTCTCTCTCGGCTACCCAGCCTCTCAGTCAACACCCAGGTAAGCGCTACTCTAAGATCATCTTTCTCCATCTCACCTTCGACTCTTCAACTACCACACCCATTTAGGATTACACCCGATCCACATGCCATCATCCATCATTTAATTATGGTCGTCGGATAAGTATTTGAACAAATCTCCATTGGCAAACTTAGGGTTATCCACCTAACACCATGTCGCCTAGTTGAAGAGACATTCATTATCATCTCACCAATGTCCACCAAGCACATGGACCCACATACCATCTATCCTCCACATCATTGCCACTTGTCAAACTTCATCATGATCCACCATCCTATCAGGCCATTAGAGTGTCAAATCTATTGAAGCATTAGAGGATCGGGCACTGAGCATACATTTCCAGACTTTCAACCCAAACCCCTGACAACGCTGATAAGTCAATACCTGACTGTTGGACCAAGGTACCATCAGAGCTATCAGAGGTCAGGGATGTCGAAGACTTCACAACTTTCAACTATTGAACTCCGATCACTGACCCACTTGATAATCGATTTTTGATATTCCAAATCACACTAAGGAACAAGTCTTAACCAACTTAACACATGATCATTGACATGTTGATGCCCAATCACTAATAAGAGATAGAAACAAGACTTCAAGGAGTATGTCAAGCCAATAATTTGAGGCACAAATCCTAACATTATGTCACTTGATGAAGAACTTATTAGCTTCTCCCAATCATAAATCAAAGTCCCTATCTCCAAGACATATGCAACAACATTTAAAATTTTCATCATCTTTGGCAACTATTACAACCATCCTCCAAAAGGAAAGGAACTCACCATGGTGTATATGCACCAGTCTAAAAGAGAACCATCTCCAGGTCCAATATATAACAACGATTACAAGTCACTGCCACCACTCCATTGTGCTCAAAACTTGTACAAAAGCACCAAATTCAAAGCCACCAATAGAACACAATTGCAAAGCCATTCTCCAGAAACAAGATAGAACATCAACTAGAATAACAACCAAAAAAAATTGACTGCATCCATCCAACTGATCAACCCACACAACTTAAAATAGCACACACAAAAAGTGCTACTCCATCCAATCACACATACCTCCAAGGTATGTTCATTAGAAAACTCATGCCACCTACATAGCCAACCCATCAACTGCAAAAGAAAGCTCCATGTGCCAACCAGTTGAAGAAGACAAAGAACGACTAAAAACTCCCACTACATGGGTAATGCCAAATCTGAAAGAACAAGGCATACTGAGTCTACCAATAGCATCACATAGAAAGTGGAACCATGTAGTACCAAGGAAACATCCATAATGATATGCAGAACCTGTAAGTACAACTCTCACAAAAAGTTTGCACAACTCTCCCAAGATCTCGACACCCAACAAAGGAAAGAGATAAAGAACTTCCATGTCATCAACCAAGAAAATGAGTGAAAACACATGAACACAAGCTAGTGATCACTACAGCTCTAACTAAACCTCAAACCAATGTAATGTGAAACCAAGCATCTAGGAAGACAACCAAGACCAAATAGAGCATCTCTACAAATCATGAACTTGTAGAAAATCCTCCTACATATATCTCTAAGTGCCAACTGTGTCAAGTAAGATCTCCTCCACAACCCCAAGAGAAAATCCTTAACAACATCCAACTGTTCAATCAACAAGATCAAACACAACATATATTTCATGTAATTATATGGATGTAAGCCTCTCCAAGAAGATCAAACTACTTTATTTTCCATCTCAGGAAAACACACCCATAAATCATCCCCTAACTGTTCTTATCAAAAAAAGATATCATAAACTCAAATTCACAAGGAGATAACCATGTTGTCCATCTTTCACTATGAATCCTTCAGAACATTAAACAATAGTTCAAAATCCATATCGTGAAAGAAAACATAGAACACATCTAAAAGATATAATGGAAAAATACCTCTCAAATAGTCTTTACTGTATCAAGTAGACCAAGAGTGGGGAATGAGAAAGCTCCTCCAAGATATTCAAGCCACCAAGACTCATCCAAGAGAAATCTCCTCATTGGTCAATTAAACTCATGTCCAACCAAGGTGTATGCTTCTTGGATTTTCTGCTGAAAAACTCACCAAAAGTAACCATCAACAACACCTCTATTCTCAAGAAAATTACAGCCTCACATTATTTTTCGTGTATCTATGAGCACTTGCAACCGATCATCTCATGCTAAAATTCAAATGCATCACTGCACCATCATGAAGTTCTCAAGCATATGGCCAATGCACACAATACACAAAGAATTACTAGACCACTATCAAAATCTCCAATCATTTGAATCAAGAACTTATCATGACACCATGATCTTACCAAACCCTTTAGGAGATCCCATGCTCTACGTGAACATACCAAGGTCTCAAGAGCAATGCATCATGCCAAAATTCTAATGTGCAAACAAGAGTATACCATGACATAAATAAAACAAACTATAAACAAACATCACCTGTCAAGCACTGCCAACACCTCAACCAAAGACTCCAAGAGTCCTTCATGGTTACGAGATGCTACACATCTTCAAAT
Source organism: Sequoiadendron giganteum (assembly GCA_007115665.2). NCBI lineage: Eukaryota > Viridiplantae > Streptophyta > Pinopsida > Cupressales > Cupressaceae > Sequoiadendron > Sequoiadendron giganteum. The sequence goes on along the minus strand of CM021110.1, from coordinate 264,822,751 downwards.
AGTGTCCATGCAAATCTGAAAGAACCCTTTTGTAGAAACAAGATCTAAGAGTCCCTCCTAGTAACCTTTGCAACACTGAAGAAGATCATCCACCACAAGTGTTGAATCCATAGTCATTGCTAAAGATCCCACTAAACCGTGACACCGAGCTCTCAAGCATCATGACCAAACATCTGCTAAACTAGAAATCCTTCAGGTCCACACAACAACATGTCTTTCTGACAACAATACCAAGTGACACCAAGATCTCCAAACCAAGCAGACAACACCATCACTGTCAAAATCTTACACCATAAACATGTATCAATATTTTAATGACATTGAGATATACATGTTATAGGTCCCCATATTCGACTATTAAGGTACTCAACACCATCCATCCTTGCATCTCAAAGCAGCTACACCAATGCACAAGTGACCATAGACAAGGCCAGCTAACAAGTCTACACTATCATAGAAATAGATCTTGTGGATATGGATAGTCCACTTCCAATTTTTCTCATATCAAACATGTAGGTAAAGACAGCCCATAACATTGGACAACCCATAGATCCATTCAACAGAAAACATGCAAACCCATCATCGCACTAGAAAATACAAAACTGGGATCTCAAAGAGAATAACCACATGGACAACTTGACTCAAACACCAGATCAGACACAAATCTGATTTTCCAATCATGTCCACAACTTGAGCACCATATTATAGGAACCCAACAAGAAACACCGCATGAATGTTGAGTGATAAATCATGTACCAACACTCCTATGTAGAGATGACATCACACCCCCTCAAACCATGTTGAACTACAACTATGTCATCTAGTCACACCCCAAAAACACAAGGTCTAGAAAATAGCTTAACAATAGCTCCACATAACCACAAGTTTTTCTTGACCATGTAAAACCTGCAAAACCACAGAGTCATGCAAGTACAAACCATCCTTAAAAGGAAACAACAATTCAGGAACTCTAGGCCCATTTCAAGACAACTCCAAAACCACCAACATGCACATGCATTTGAGAGAGAGACAGACTATTTTAGAATCTTCTAGACCATCCAATGATCAAATCCATAGCCTACATGCAACTGGGGTACCATAAGACTATGCCTTCCAATACTAGGAAAAAAATCCAACATAAGAACATTACTCCATGACTGAACAACAACCCAAACTTCTCCATATCACCAAGGAGCCTCTCTTACAGACACCCAATATAAAATATTTTGCTGCAACATAACCATGAAGTAAAATATTCCACCCCATGCATCAAGGTTATACCACTACCAACTAGAAACTTCAAATCACAAAATTCTAGTATGGCCAGTTCCAATTTTTCTTCATCTTCTCCATCCTCCATGTTGTGTGTTGTCTTAGAAAATTAAACAAAAAAACAAAAACTTCCACTCACCAAAGGATCAATACATTAGTCGATTCCTTCAAATTTCCTCAAGCCTGATAGACTAAGAAAAATTCACAAAAGGAATACCCAAAACCAACAACACACTAGGAAGAAACACATCCCAGAAGATGGCTCTAATACCATTTATCGAGAAATGATGGGTCATCTATGAAAGAACATATGAGAATAGCAGTGCCTTCAGTAATTTTAATTTCATCATATTACCTCAAAGACACATACTACTATGCCACAAAGTGGAATCAAACATGGTTCATTTCCCACATTAATCCTTTTGAGAGAAACTCATGCAAAAACAACCAGTTTCAACAACACCATTAAGAGATTCAGCAAACAAAACCAACAACCATGAAGGATGAAACATAAGACATGAACACACCGATATACATGGGGAAAACCCTTTCGGGTAAAAAACCCCACACTCCAAAAGCCCAGATCACCATTGTATTATTCAACAACAAAAATACAATTACAATACAATATGAGGCTCATGGCCTTTATAGGAGATTTATATCTTGTTCTATTCTAGAGAATATCTAGCAGCATAACCCATTGTGACCACCTTCCTCAAAGAGAGACATCTCATTCAACTACACATCCTCACAACTCAACCACTAGCCTCTCGACCTCTCTGTCACATAACCACTCGGCCTTCACCTTCTACAAGATTCATCTCTCTCTCAGCTACCCAACCTCTTGGCCAGTACCCAAGTAACCGTCGCTCTAAGATCATCTTTCTCTATCTCACCTTCGAATATTCAACTACCACACCCCTCTAGGATTACACCTCGAGCCACATGCCATCATCCGACATTTAATTCTAGCCATCATATAAGCAGTTGAACAAATCTCCATCGTCGAACTTAGGGTTATCCACCTAACACCATGTCGCCCAATTGAAGAGACACTTATTACTATCTTACCAATGTAAACTAATCACATGGGCCTACATGCCATTTTTCCTCCACATCATCACTACCTATCAGCCTTCATCATGATCCACCATCCTATTAGGTCATCAGAGTGTCAGAGCTATCAAAGTATCAGAGGATTAGGCACCAAGCATACATTTCTAGACTTTCCACCCAAACCCCCAACAACATTGATAATTCGATACTCGACTGTCGAACCAAGGTACCATCGAAGCTATGGAAGGTAGAGGATGTCGAAGACTTCACAACTTTCAATGATCAAACTTTGATTGTCAACCCACCCGATAGTCGATCATTATCAGACTAAGGAATAAGTCTTAACCAACTTAACACATGACCGCCAACATGCCTATTACTTATTTTTAGCTATAACTCAAAATAGGTAGAGTTGAATTGGATTCATCATTGAAGGTACACAAGTGATTTAAAAATTTTCTACTAATTATTCATTGATCTTGAACAAATCTAATTACTTTTGAATTTTCAGTGTTATTATGCAAGTAATTGTAACAAAAAAAATCATAAAATTGCATAATGTTTGTTGCATTATTCATATTGTAAAAACCAAAGTCCCACACAAGCCGTGGGAATAGCTTAATTTTATTTTTCATAATCAAATCAAAATAAAAATCAAGTTGTAAACTACACAACTGAAGATAGTGTAAACATGAAAATGGGAGGTGATTCGTCATTTCCTGTAATGACGAATCATTTTTACTCAATTTCTTCGAGTTTTTGTGTCTCCAGTGTCTCCAGGTTGTTTAGCTCCAAGCTCCATGGGTTTCCTGCAAGATTGTTGAAAAAGTGGTGTTAGAGCAATGATAAATCAAATCCTTCATCATGGCGACATTACCAACAAAAATGTAATCTACATTCATTCAAGCATACATCAGATGTCATCAAAATAGCAGAAATTTAGAGAGCACAAAATTCAATGAAATCTTTTAGCTTCAATTATTTTGCTAACATGTTTGTTCACTGTGCAGGAATAGGTTCATTATGTTTGTGATCAATTTTCATCAGATATGTGGAGAAAAATGGGCTCCCACAAGGGTTGAGCCCAACATATCAAAAAGGACACCTCTCATTCATATCATTATATGACAGTCATGAAATATTCAAAACAGTCATAAGATAGGACTACTTTCATAAGATAGATTCATAAGAGAAACCTTTAATTCATTATGATGGAAATAGATTGAGAAAAACATTCTTTTTCTCATCATTCAAAAGGAACAATCAAAAGACATGTTTGAAGGAGCATAATCAATTGCATACAATGGCTTAGTTTCAACTTCATTCTATCTAACATTTGCATTTACATAAGAACATGGAGCACACTTTACATTAAAGGGAAAATAGAGCATTCAATCTTAAAACTGTACATACATTGCCCACAGAGAGCTAAAGGAAACTTAATTCATACATATCAAGTTGAATATCAAGCATCAGGCTGCTACATAAAGCATGTGACTCAGGATTCAATACATACTTTAGAAAATCACTATCTGAGCCATTATCAGCCTTAAAATACAGAGTATGATGCACTTGCAACATCCTCTTGTGTCAAACAAAATACAGATGTGTGAGGGGACATTTCCATTGATAGCCACAATGGTAGCTGCTCTCAACAATGGAAGTTTTTTTATTCAAGAAAGAAAACAACAGTGGAGAACCAATGAGGATCATTCACTATTGCAATGGAGTAGTGAGTTGAAGTTGAATAAGTGGCAATACATTACAATGGAACAATGATTGAACTACATAATAAGTGCAACATAGCATTAATAGTTACAACCATTGTGTATTGAATATGTAATCATATATGCTATAGGTGTGCATTCAATGAAAGCTACAGGTGGACATCACAAATGATTAAATCAAACAGTCCATCTATACAAGAGGGGAATATTTGAAAGGCAACATTGTTGTGGATAAGAATAAAGACAAAATAAAAATGATCACCTAAAAAAAACCATGCAAACTAAATTGAATGATCACTTACAGTTGTCATTCAAAGTATTAAAAGTTCTCACTTGCATAAAAATACATCACATTTTCAAAGTAGTATGGATCAAATGAGAAAATGAATAAAACTGGGGAAATGCAATTATCACATTCATAGAAAGAGGGAGTGTTGTTTCAAGGAGTGCATGTTGACATGATATGCTATAGATAAATTTTCCAAACATCATAATAAAGGTAGCCTTCCAACATTCCATTTATACTCACGAGAAAAATCAAGAGCCTAAAACAGAAAAGATAATCACTCAAAGGATTCATCAAAATGAGCTTATGCCTTAACATTACCTACAAGATAAGTAGATTTCAGTTTATGCAGGTAATGGCAGAAAAAGAAGTCACCAAGGTTCACTATCTAATGCAAATGGAAGTTCAGAACTGTGGGTGAAAGCCACATTTTTACCTCTTGAACATTCATAAGATATAGAAGAAAACAACACAATGAAACTGCTTTTCACAAGTACATGCTACACAGGTCATAAATCTATGTCCTTGCAGGCCAATTTTCAAAAATCATATGCATGAACAAGTATCTATGTCTTTCTCCTCTCGGTTGAACTTATTTAGGGCATTTTAAAATGGGGTTTTCAGAGAATACAAGCGTAATGAACCTTTACCACCAAGAATGGATAGAAGCAACCAGGGCCACCATTTGTGAATAGGGATTTTCATGAAGTTGATTCTACACTTCGAGTTACAGTTGGTACTTGTTCAAAGTTGGTTCTTGGTTTTGAACATTGTGATGGAACTATTGAGAAATCTTGTACTAACAGTCACCATCTTGGAGATGCTTATGACAATATGCAAAGCAAAAAAATGTAAGAGTATAACACCCTTGACCTAAGGGTTTTGAAGCCGAGCCTATACTTTCCTTATTTCTTGCAGTTGCAAGTGATGGAGTATAAAAATACATGAATACGATGATAAGTGATTGCCTAGGTTTTCTCAGAAATTCTCAGGAGAGGAACCCTTGGTCTTAAATCCTCAAATGGGAAAATCAAGCAAAAAATAATGAAGGCTTTCAGAATTCCACCTTATATACAAAAGGAAAGCAAAGAGTATTTTTCATTTTTGTCACTTTGAAGCTTTAAATATGGAATATACAATGGATATCAAGCACCCATCATTTATGTTCACATGGTGCTTGAGTCGAGCATGCTTCACTAAAAAATTAAAGTGAAGTAATATAAAAATGATGGATGGTGGTCATATCTTAATTCCTTGTCATTTTCTCACAAGATGAATGTATATAAACCCGCAGGTTTCACTTCAAAGAAAAGCTTTAAAACTCCTTCAAATGGCAGCCTCACAATGCGGGAAAATAGCAATAGGATAGTAAAGTCACAGAAGAGGAGAAATATTTCAGAAATCTGGTAAATTTGTGGCTGAAAGGCCATAAAAATCTCTAAAAAATATAGAGGAAGTGAATATTTTGAATCCTCGACGCAAGGAAGTATTACCTAATAAATTTTTTGAGAGGTGTTTGACATGAAATGCTTCAGGAAGCTCGAGCTATCAAAACCCTACCATCATGGCAGCGCAACAAAGTCTTTTCAGGAAATGCAAAGTGAAGATAATGAAATAATTCTAGGGTTCGAGATTTTTACATATTTGCTCTAATCCAAATGATAGCATTTTTTGACCTTTATTTTAACAAAATAGTTTCATTTTAATTATGTCGTTGTCTTGATTCTTGAAGTTGATTGACCTAATAATGTTAAAAGTCATGGCTTTTGAAGTCAAGATTCAAAATTATCAATGTTTAAAGTGAAGAACACTTTACTTTATTTTTGCATGCTTTCAATAATACAAGCCTTGTAAATAAATATTAATGGTAATTAATTACCTTAATATTTATCATTTCATGAAGGATATTTATAATGTATATTCCATGAGGAGTGAGACTTAAGTCTTCTTGAGTTTTTACTCATGCAAAAAGAGAAATTAGAGATGGAACCAAAGTGTTCTTCATGCAAAAGAGGAGATGAAATTGGAACTCACACATGTAGTTGGAGATTTTGGGGATTCCTTTTGACTTGTAAGTCAACTGAAGAATTTTTTGAGTTTACTTGAGTCAAGTGAAATATGATGAGGAGTTTGGATCCATTTTGATACACATTTCTTTATTTTTTCCTCTTCTTTTTTAGGGTTTCTGATTTTGCTTGTAAGAAGCATACTTGCTTTTCTCACTTCCAGTTCACATAGAGTTTCATTACTTGGATGCTTTATGCATGCCATACTTTGTATATATATTGTAAAAATTTATTCTTTTTCCTTGGTTCTTGACTTTTACTCTCTTGAATTTTTGAGAGAAGAGATTTGTAACTCAGTTTTTACAGTTTAATAAACTACAGTAGGTTTACAAGTTACTTTTGTCATTATAGTAGAGGTTTTTCCTTTTATTTGCTTAAAGGATTCAAATTTTACCTTCCCATAACTAAATTTATGCATTAAATGATTGATTTGATGAAATTTATTGTGTTTTAATAAATCAAAACCTTTAAATCTTGTCACATTCATTACTGCAAATTTTTGGATGCAATCAAGTTTCAAGTCTTAAGTTGTGCATGTATTAATCTCTTCCAAGTTGTGAAGCATAGTTTCCTGCTAGAAAAGATTAGTCAACCTTCCTTCGAAATACTTTTGTGATAAGATTTCCATTAATGAGTTGAGTGAAGCATTCCTTAAAGTTATAATTGTGAATCAATCTGCCTTTTTAGATCATCATTTTCAGTGCAATCACCTTCTAGAATCAGTTTAGTTTACATTTTTAGTCAATATTTCTCAACCTTTTCCTTAAAATTCAGTAGTTTCTAGGAAAATCAAATAGGAAGCTGACCTATAATCTAGAGGTCTAGTTTCATAATAGGGTACCCACAACCTAAAATTAGTCCAATGTTACACAGGATTGTAGAGCTTTCCAACTTTGCATGCAGGTGCTAATCCCTATGATAACAATGTCAATGCCTGATCACCAATAAGAGATAGAAACAATACTTCAAGGAGTATATCAAGCCAGTAATTTGAGGCAAAAATCCCTAATTTTTTTTCTAGAATAGATGCTCTCACAACTTTCTTAGATGAAAATGAGTGAAGGAACCTTGTATTTTTACTAATTCATGCTTAATATCCCAAAATTACACCAAAACAAGCCGACATACGAAATCATTAAATAAAGGAGGCTAAATCTTTCCTAAATTTGAAATTGGACCCTGAAAATAAGCCTAGGAGGACTAAGAAGTTCTAGGTGGCGTCTTAGTCCTGAGGCTCAATTCTCGGGGCACAAACTCCAAAAAGGGACCTTTTTAAGTGGTTTCAAAATCAAGGTCCTAGGACCCATGGAGGACAAAGACGCCCTAGGTGGCGTTTTAGTCCCAATCTACAAATAAGGGACACACATACATAAACATTAAATGATTATTTATCTTTTGAGGTTTGTTGGGATTTTCCATAAAAAAAATAGTTTATTAGGCTTATGGATGCAAAATAGGAACTAATTAAGCTATAAAGAAGCATAAATAAAGCAAGGCGGGCCCAAACAAGTTTGAAAATGCAAGGGTATGCATTTTACTACACTACATTTAGCCCCAAATTTAGTGAAAGGATGAATTCGCTTCAAACTCACACTAAAGTAGCCAACCACACAATCAAGAGGGGTTCAAATGTACCAATGTTAGTAAGATAGGATGACAATGATCAAAATGGATGATTAAGGCCCCAAGGTCGAGATCCTATGAAAAACCAACATAGGCACAAAGGAACACACATGCAGATGATATATGAAGCCATAACCAAATCGCCAACATACACGATCAAGGACAAGAAAAAGGAAAATTAAAAAAAGGGAAAAGGAAGAACTGCAATGGATCAAGCTTCGACTGGCCATCCAACATGGTGGACCAAGTCTAGGTTTTTTGTCCAAAAAGGCTTACAAGTGGAACACATTGTCCACTATGCAAACAAAACACACACTCACAAGGGCTAGTGGGAGCTAGTTGTCCACTAGGTGAGCCTCAGGGGGACCATATAAAAGCCATACCTCCATGAATTTAATAAGGTACAAAAATGCACACTTACACAGGCTACTGAAGCTAGTTGTTCACTAGGTGAGCCCCAAGAAGCCCATATCAAAGCCATACCTCCATGACTTTAATAAGGACAAAAGTAAAATGCAACAATAAAGAGGGATGTTCAAAGGGATTTTACTTCATTCATGTGAGGTCTTACTCTTAAAGGACATCATGCTTAACATATCCAAGAGAGGAAAAGTCAAAGAAATATCACACTCTCAAAGGAAATAAAACACAATGACACCACCAAGAAAATACACATCATAAGAAAAAATAAAATCACACAATGAAACAAGAGTGTTGATGTATGCCCCCACTTTAAAGTAGTTGCTAACACCATTGTTGTGAGAAATTGCTTTAAAGTAGAAGAAGACTTGAGAGCTTATTCGGAAATCCCTATGCCAAGTCATATGTTTCTGATAAGCTACATCATACAATAGGATGGAAGGGTTGCCCCCAAAATGTCACATGTGAGCCAAATTAAGGTATGTTACCCACATTCCAAGCTTGCTCTTATATGTACATGAAAGGTGGTCAACTACCCAAAAGAGACAACGACAAGTGACATACGAGGACAAGGCTACCTAACCCCTTGCCCCCACTTAGTGCAAGAAAAGGATGAGCCGAAATGAAAGGAGGAACTAGGTGCTTCAACTGAAGTGAGAGCACCACAGTCCTTAAGATGTTGAATTTTTTTATTTAAAGCCCTACATTCATTAGTAGAAAGACCATGAACTTTGTGATATGTGCAAAATGACATCTTGTAATGACATTTCTTTCGTTTTCTTGGAGGGAGAGATATCAGATGTTCTTGAAGGAGTCTCATCAAGATACTCTCTTGATCAATGGTAGGAGGTGTTATTTTATTTTGCAAGAAAGATGTCTCTTGCTTAGCACAAGGTGTCATACCTACACAAGACTCTTTAGATTGTGAGATTGTGTGCTCTCATTTATAGGAGGGTGTAAAATTTAACGAATTCAAATCATTAGTGTTTTGTGTGATGACATTTACATTAAGAGGGGATTTCTTTTTTTATTTTGTTTCTTGCACATGATAACAATCAAGACCACTAGTATCTATCAGTTCAAGATGCACCACTATCAAAGTCAGTTTAGAAGGATGTTTTGTGATAGTTTTGATACTAAATGAAGGCTTTTTTTATGGTTGGATTTCTATCATGGGGCAATAACCAAGACCATGAGTTGCTTCTTGTGTGTTAGGCTCTATAGGGACACAAATACCTTGTTCTCTAGCACCACATCACTTTCCACTATAACCCAGTTGTTTCATCATTTCATAACCTTTTCCATAAAGTTTCTTCATTTCTTTTGGATTCAATGGTTGTTCATGATTAAGTTCATCAAATTTTGTTGTGTAATTTTCCTTCTCTTCTAAAGTGGTTGAGGTGGATGATTTCGAAGGGTCTTCTGAATTTTTTGTTGGCATTACCATTGTTTCTTTTCCCTTGTCTAAATATTTGTTTATGATCTTGTATTCTACCATGAATGTATGTTCGAAATCCAAGGAACCCTAATCATCATCTAAGAATTTTTACACTATTTCCATCTCTTGTTTCTCTTCCTTTATAGGTTCTATGTTTAATGTTGGAATTAATGTGCTTAGAGGACTTGCGGTTCCTTTTTCAATTTGTACGCAACATTCAAGCTTAGGTTCCATTTCAACTTGGTATACCTTCTTGTTATAGACATATTTCATGATACGATGAAGAGTCAAAGGCACCATGTGCATCTCATGAATCCAAGGTCTTCCTAAAAGGAGATTGTGTGAAAGGTTATGAGTCATAACATGAATATGTTTTTTTAAGGTAGCCTTTCTAACTATAATAGGTAAAGTGATCACTCCAAGTGATTTATTTCCCACATTATCAAATCCCTTAATAGACAAAGAATCAGGTTAAATTTTTTATTTATCAACTTTAAGTTTATCCAAAAGGCTTGTACTACACACATTAAGTGTTGAGCCGTTATCAGCAAGGGTCATTTTTATTCCATTCATTTTGTATCTATCTATTATATTGAATGTGTAATATTTCTTTCACATCTCCAAGGGAGGGAGCTCATGTTGATGAAAATTAATTTCTACAGTGTTCAAAGTTATGGCTTGAATTTGTGTTGCCGCATCATTTGAGCGTGCATTAGAAGGGATAGGAACTTGTTGTAAATAACTTTGAATCATGTTATGACAATGAGGGGAGTCTTGAATAAGGTCCCCATAAGGATATCTTAGTAGGAGTATTCTTTAGTTGTTCGACAAGATCATACTCCTTTCCACTATTTGAAGGAAAATGAGGGGAACTAGGCAAGATAGGATTAGGTGATGGGAGGGATGTTGAAGGTGTTTGTCTTGCTTGTAGATTGTTTCTAGTGTTGTATGTATGAGCAATGGTATTATAACTCAGTTTTTGTGAAACATTGTTCTTAGGTGGTTCGAGGATAAGGACATGTTTGTTTTGAACTTGTGGTTTTTGCGAGGGTGGATAAATGATAAATTTAGGCTCAGGTGAGTACTCCAAGGGATATCTAATGTGCATAAATTCAGAAGAATTGTCATTATTTTCATGATCTCTTAGTGAAGAGGAGTCCAATGTTACTTCATCATCTTCATTTAACGAATTACTATTGTCAATGTTTTCATTTTCTTGCACCATGGTATCTTCCCTTGTAGGAGATGTTTTAGGAGAACTACAAATCAAATGTTCATGACCTTCAAAGGTTGGTTCTTCTAAAATGACTTCATCACAAGTAAGGGAGTTATCAATGGTTGGATTTTCTTATTTATTAGTAGAAGGCTCTATTTGATTATCCTTTTTTTCCAATGTCTCATTCTCTTGTGCCATACTATCAACCCTAGTAGGAGAGCGTGCAAGATGTTCATCACATTCCATGGTTAGATTTTGTAAAGTAGCTTTATCAAAATTAGGGGAGGTATCAAGAGAGGGACAACTTTGATTTTCATGCTTACCCAATAGATCGTTCCAAATGTTAGGAGCATTAGGGAAGGGAGGAACAAGATTCTCATGAATTTTAATAGGTGCTTCTTCTAACACCAACCTATTCTCTTTGCATCGAGGAGGGATATTAGGAGAAGGACAATTTTGATTGTCATGACTATCATCGTCTTTCACTAAAACATTCTCACAGGCAAGGGATGAATGGAGACTAGGTAAGGTGATGTTCAAAAATGTTTCTATGATCTCATCTTCTTGTTTTCTAATATCTTCCAAAGGGGGATGAGGAGACTGACAATCAAGAATTTCAATGCTTGTGTCTTCTTTCACCAAGATACCTTCGTCACTAAGAGGAGAGTTGTTGGGACAAGAACAAGTATGATTGTTATGGTTGTCTACACTACCATCCTCACCAATGGGCAATCCAAGCTTAAGGATTGTGTCAATGGTTTGGTGATTAATGTGTTTCTTAATGACCTCATTGGTGTAATCTAAATTGAACTCATTGTAGACACTAAAAATTGGTCTAGACCTGCAAGTACCATTTTTGACATAATTCTAATGTGCATGGTCACAATTAAATAATGTTAATTATTTAATTACTTTCTATAGTCACCTTTCTTCTATTAATTAAATAACCTTAATTATTTAATTAATTCATTATGACCTTTATTCAACCTTGATTAATTAAATAAATCTTATTTATTTAATTATGTTGCTAATTAATTAATCTCCTTTCTGAATTAGATAATTTATTGTTTAATTTATCCTTTATCACAATTTCGACTATAATTAAATATTCAGTTTGAATTATTTAATTATTCAATTAAACCTTTTCGAGAGACAATTAAATAAATCTTTATTTATTTAATTAAATCTTTGAATTTTGAATGTTGAGTTAAATATTCATTTAATTCATTAAAATAATTATTCCTTGAATATTCCTTTGATTAGATAATCACCTAGTTATCTAATTATTCACTCATCACTTGACTCAAGATCTATTTAAATCAATCAGTTATCTCCTGATTCAATATCTGATCGTCTATGTGAATAGACTCTCTGTCATAACTGGTCAGTTATCTAGTTAAGACTCTTATGCATGTAGATATTTATTAATTAAATATCTTTATTTAATTAATTAATTTATGTGTGCATTTGAATAGATCGTTGTCTTTATTCTATCTTTATCCTTTTCATACAAACATCATTCTTCTAATTTTTGAATACTTTCAACTAGAGATTAAATCATTATTTAATCTTGATCTCTATTCTTAGGTTTTATCACTCACGTCAGTACTAACACTTATCTCAATTCATGTCGAATCTTTTAATCTAAATCGTTTGTCTATCTCTCGATCTCAGCCTCTCATTTGAATGATCAATTTTCTATAAATTGACCTGGCTTTCATCATTTCAACTCCTCCCAAAATTGTATGACTTTTGGAGCACTTGCTTAATCTTCGATATTTTTCTATAATCACATACATCAAGGCTATACTTGCACACATACTAAAAATATGAGGAGAAGAATACTATCACGGCGAAATGGAGAAGGACAATAGAGATTATTCATGGAGTCACATCAATATTTGGTGAGATTGTTTTATGTTTTAGCTATTTTTATTTGTGCTTTTTTGTTTAATGTAGGTTAGTTTGAGTTTAAATGCTTTGTATTTCTTTAATCTTGCTTTCTAGTTTTCTTGTGTTACACTCATAAGAGGGGATTTTGTACATATGCAATCCATTTGTAACCATATCAAAGCCACATATCTTGAAAGAAAACATGTTATTATGGAAAATTAAAGAAAGTGCAATGCAAGGACCTAAAATGAAATGAAATTTTTAGATTTGAAACAAGGAAATTTATTGATTACACTATGCAATGATCTAAAAAATGGAATGTTGCAAATGAAAATTTGGAATTAAGCAATCTATGAAATGATCACTTTAAGATAATTTGGTAAAATTCATGAAACAAAAAGTCAACCCACTAAAATAGATCTACCAATGGCATCAAACAAGAGCACATAAAAGGAGATTTAAATCCTAAAAACTAGAACTTCAAAGTCAATAGGGACTAAGATGACAGTAAGGAAACCTTGGTCCTACTGAAGGAATTTGGAGGTTCTACTGTCTGGAACAGTTAGCAAACAAATCAAACAGGGTTTTGGGCAACAAACCTACAGAGTGACTAAGACGCCAAGAAGGGCGTTTTTGTCAAAGTAGAGTTGTTTTTTAAAAAAAACAAAAAAAAATGAGTTGTTAACAGTGTTCCCAAGTTGCCTACCTAGGGACCTGATGTTGAGAAACAAAAATTGTGAAAATGAAGGCTATAAAAAGTAACTAATGACAAGAATGGATGCAAAAGTGAATACATTTTTTTAAATTTTTTAATGCAAGAAGAATGTTTCTAAATGCAATTAAGAGAATGAACAATGCACTTTTCATTTTTTCAATGAAATAGAATGATGCAAGAAGGTTGAAAAATGCAACCTATATGCACTTTCACTAATTCAAAAATAGGAAACCCTAAATACAATTTCACTAATGCAAGATGCAATGAATGCAATCTAGATCTAGGATTCTAAGGAATCCAAATTAGAAAATGAATGCTCAACAAGGTCAGGTTCACCAACAATGAACTGAAGATAAAATGGGAAAGAGAGGGATGTCCTTCCTTCTTATTTTATCTAGTTCATTCAAATATGTCCTAAGAACCCTAATAAGATTGACTATCAATCTCTCAAGGTGAGCCAATTCGCAATTAGGAGGACTTAAGAGGGGGTTCTTTTCAGCTTTAAGGGGTTCACCACCAAGCAAATGTTTGGAAAAGACACTTTAACATTCAACTCACAAAAGCTAGTAATGTAAGCCAGATAATGAGTACAAATGATGAAGTTAAGCTACACCAAGTTAGGGTATGTGTACCTAGGAAGTTTGGAGATGATGTGAGGATTTCAGAAATGCAAAGAAGCTACCAAAATGTGCCTTGGAGGAATAATATGTCTAGAATGGTGTATTAGTCCCGCTGCTATTTTTTGGGGAAAATACAAAATCTTCAGATGTCGAAAGAGAACCTTGAAGAATCTCTAAAAAATACCCCGTGGAGGACTAAGACACCCAAGGTGGTGTATTAGTCCCATTTTGAATTTTTGAAGACTCTAAATGTCTTATGGGGCTGCAAGGTCTGCACTTGCTTCTCCTCAGTTCTAAGGTTTTGAAACTTCCAGATCTGGCCTATAGGTGAGTTTTTGTGAAGATGACAACTTTGCAATGCAATGTTTGCAACTTTTCAATCTTGCACTCCAAAAGATTTTCAAGTCTTCAACCTAGATCTATAAATACAAACACATAGGAGAGGAAAACTTGTTGATTGTTAGTGAATGGGGGTTTACCTTGGTCAAACCCCTTGTAGGTAATTAAACCAAATGATGAAATGAATGAAATGATGGATAAAACATGAAATATGTAAATGATGTCACCTTGTATGATGTCTTGTGAAGCAAATCTGCAATCTACCATGTAGTGGCCATGAAGAATGTATATATTGGATCCTTGGATTTGATGTGAACAATGGTTGTAAATAGATCTTCAATGCTACATCCACAATCTTGTTTCAACAACATGAAGGGATGCATTAAACCCTTGACATGATTCTTGGATCTTGATGATGGCTCCAAATGCTTGATGAATTACTCTTGAATGCTCTTGTGGACTCCATTTTGCTAGAATAGATTCTCTCAAAACTTGATTAGATGAAAATGATTGAAGGAAGATTATATTTATACTAATTCATGCTTAATATCTTGAAATTACACAACAAGCTGACATATGAAATCATTAAATAAAGGAGGCTAAATCCTGCCCAAATTTGAAATTGGAGCCCAAAAATAAGCCTAGGAGGACTAAGACACCCTAGGTGGCGTCTTAGTCCTGAGGCTCAATTCTCGGGGCACAGACTCCAAAAAGGTACCTTTTTAAGTGGTTTCAAAATCCGGGTCCCAGGACCCATGGAGGACAAAGATGCCCTAGGTGGTATTTTAGTCCCAATTCACAAATCAGGGATACATAGACGAAAACATTAAATGATCATTTATCTTTTGAGGTTTGTCAGGATTTTCCATAAAAATATATAGTTTATTAGGCTTGTGGATGCAAAATAGGACCTAATTAAGCTATAAAGAAGCATAAATAAAGCAAGGCAAGCCCAAACAAGTGTGAAAATGCAAGGGTATGCATTTTACTACACTACAAATACAATCTTGGGTTACCACAAAGTATAATAATGTGATCTACTAATAACCATTATGAAAACTATTAAAGCAAGACCCATGCTATATAGGATACATTTCCCTGGTCAGGTTTGCATACCTTAATGATCAAACACAAGCTTCCCACACACTCTAGGATACAATCCAAGATCATAACACAACCCTTTCAAGACAACTAATTTTTTGACCCAAGATTTAAGGTTGTTTTTTAATACAAATAGAAGCATTGGTAATAGCATGACTAGGGTACAAACCCTAGGCCTCCATAGAAACATAAACCATAACTCCAGTGGATTAGTGAGGTTGCAATACCAAAAATATTGAGACATTGTAGCCAATAACAAAATCTTGCAATCTAAAGATTGTGGCCAATAACAAGCACACTATGTAGCTCAGTGACATTTGTAAATGAAATCTATGGTAAGAAGAATGACAATCACTTAAGGTGTGACAGTCAAAAAGAGGTTGAGCAGTGACAAGATAATAAAGCTCAAACCTTGTAAGTAAAGTGGAGATTTTAACAGTGAGTTTCCTTACCCCCTTGTTGACCTTAAGGGTTTTTCAAATGCTATTGGTAGTGTTAGACAAGGAAAATGCAATCAGGGAATGCTTGTCCAATTGAAGTAATAGTGGTAATTACAGGTCCAATGTTTCTTCTTAGCCATTGTATAATGGAGGTGGTGGATTGCATGTTTGAGCAGTGTTTTGAGACTCATCAAAGATGGGAGAATAGTGAATAATACCTTGTAGAATGTGAAGTAGTGACAATAAGGTTGAAGGATCTTAAGACCCACAATACCATGAAATAATGAGTCCCTTGTAGTAAGTAAGTAGGCAGTCTATAGGGCATAGTTTGATTTTATAAAAGGATGCTCATGAAAGGAATCTTCAAGTGACAATGAGTGAGTTGTTTGAGATTGTAGCTGAGGGTGCAATATCTAGTCTTAAAGGAAGTTATCAAAGCAGTAAATGTGCAAGAAAACCAAATCTTACACAATAAAAAATTCACAATGTTATCTTGCATAATGCCTTGAGTTTGAGGACAAAAATCTCATTGTATCTTGATGAAAGTAGTGACTTTAATGGTCAATCATTCACAACCATGATTTTAAAACATGCTATTGTGCTTATGGAGGTAGTATTTTAAGCAAGGCAGTGAGTGGTGGTTTGGAACAATGGCAGGTATGAAGGACTTGCTTTATATGCATACTATGCAGTTTAGCTTAAGAAAATGTTCTTAGAAGAGATTGAAGGTGGATTATGGAACTCAAGGGTTAACATGATAAGGATTAAAGAAAAAACTAAGATCTATTTAAATCCACTGTCATGAAGATATTAAAGATGTCACATGCAAAACCTTAGTAGCTGGAGTAATGAATATAGTGCAAAAGAGGACAATGTGTTGGGGTAGATTTAGGAGATCTCCACATTATCTAATCATAGGAAAATACATCATTTATTTATTTTTTAAAATTAAAATAAATCATTCTAAACCCTATATAGGATACATTGATACTTCAAAGTAATCTAAAGGAATTTGAGATTATGCAAATATATGTCAATTAAATACCTGGATTACAAATAGTAGCACGAACAATGTAACCCTTATTGAATATAGCAACAATGAATCCTATGCCTCCTACATCTCCTTACCATTCTCTATCATTCTTTACTGAAGCACTTCCCCATTTTGGTGGGATATGCCTAAAAATAAGCTTTTGACGAAGGTTTTAGAATATGTTTATTGAAATGAAAACTCGCAGGCTACGCCTGGAAATAAGATTTCGATGAAAGTTTCAGAGTATGTTTATTAAAGTTTTGGAGTATTTTGGTAGGCTATATTCTTGATTCCTTAAATGATTTATTGAAATGGACTGTGACTAAATAAATGACTAACTATTTAGTCATTTTTATTTGTGCGACTAAATAATTTTTAGTCAATGACCAAATTAGTCATTTATTTACTCATTTATAGCTGAGTTGCAAAAAATTAGTAGAATTTAGTCATTTTTAGTTGTTGTGACTAAACGTTTTAGTCACCTAGTCATTTATTTTCCAAATTCTACTAGTGTTTTGTAGATCAATAAGCGTAGTTTTCAAAAATATATTATTTAAATAGTTTAATTATTATTTATATTTTATATTTTATTTTTACTAAAAGTAGATTATCAACACAAAACATTAGGTTGATTACCATGCCAAGAAAAAATACTAAAACTTATTTAAGAAAATTAAAATAATATGATGCACTAGATAAAAAAACCTGTATCAATATGCTATAATTTTTTTTATATATTTTAGATAAATATTTAGTATGAAAGTTGATGTCAAATGGAAACAATTGTTTTTTAATACACACACATTTTAATATGTATTTAAAAAAATATATTTATCAAAATTGGAAAGAAAAAAAATCCATGCACTAAAGTTTCAAGTTATAAATACAAACAAAAAAATTGAAAGAAAAAAAGTATAATTTACTATAAAAAGTTTGACATCTCATGAAGCTTCATTTTTTTAGCATTTTAGCAACAACTAAATTATAGTGTTAATTTATTAAAAACTAGTTTAAAATAATTTTTTATTTTTCTCTAAAAAACACAAACATAAAATATACAAAAAAATACACATTTTACTAGTTCACATCATTTCAAAATTCAAAACATATAGACCACTTTTTATTGATTCAAGTTTAAAATTTGGATTAGTATTGGCCATTTCTTTTATAAAGTGTGACACCGCTTTGTACTTTTACTTGAAAACCACAATGAAAATGGCTTACTCTTTTAATCTGTTTCTTTCATTAATGATAACTTTTTTCATCTCAGAGTTTGGAGTAAGAAACACACCCTTAGGGTTAGAAGAGTGCTTACCTTCTCTACATACCTCACCATTGAGATTGCCTACCTCACACTCAATTGCTATCACAAATTTCACATCCACGGGGATATTAAACCCTTTGTCTACAACAACATCCTTAAATGATTTTGAAGCATTATTCAGGATGGAAGCATTGATTTCCTCATTTAAAATGACATCAAGGGGATCTATACCCTTACATCCTTTCAAGTCAAGAAGAGCCAAGAACCCCACTAAATGTAGGGCATAATATATGAAATATAATAACAAATGCAAAGCATGTGAAAGAATACACAACAAATGGAAACCATAAAATCACATCGAAAGGTAATAAATGAGAATAAACATGAGGCATACAAAGGGTACCCACAGAAAACAAACCTTCATGGGGGAGGGCACGACCTCCCCCACCCGTCACTTGGAGAGAAAACTAGGAACGCTTCCCCATGCTCACCTCTCAAATTCCACTTTGGAAACAATTCATAATTTCCTTAACTTGATAAAAAAAAGGGGATTAATTAAGAAAAATATTTTTCACAATTTCTTACTCTCTTGATGCTCCAATAAAAAGTGTAAGAAATTTGAGAGAATTAATGAAAGGAAAAAGTGAATCAATAAAGAGTATGACAAAAATTTCAAAACATGCTCAATAAATTGAAAGAATTACTAATAAAAAATAAATAATTGAGTGGCTCATAATACTAAATATATATCTAAACTAATGATCACATTTCTCTATCTCTCCATCTACATCTATCTCTTTATATCTCTCTCTCTCTCCTTCTCTACTCTATATCTCTCTATCTCTCTATCATACCTCTCTCTTGATCTCTCTACCTCCCCCTTTCTCTCCTTCCCCCTCTCTCCCTTCATCTCTATATGCTTTTATATCTCTCTCTATCCCCCTCTCCTCCTCCCTCTCCTTCTATCTATTTTTATCTCTCTCTAACTATTTCTTTACGTTTATATACCTCTAACTTTTTATCTATGTCTCTCCCTCATTCTTTCTCTATCATCCCTCTGTCTCTTTCACTCTCCCTCTATATCTTTTTCTCTCTCTTAGGTCCATTTTTTTTCTCTCCCTCTCCCTCTCCCTCACATACACACGCACTCCATCCCTCTCTTACTCTCCCTCCCTATCTCTCTATATATCCCTCTATCTCTATCTATCTATCTATCCCTCTCTATCTCTAGTTTTGTATCCTCCCTCTCTCTTTATCTTTATCCCTCCTCTCTCTCCCTCCCTTCCTCCCTCCCTACATTTATCTCCTTATTTGTATCTCTCTATATCACTCTCTCATAAAACACAATGTCATTATAAAACACAATTATATTCTATAACATGATCACATTTTGTAATTAGTTTTTTTCTCGACCATTTTTTCTTGGAATTGGTTTGGGCAATGAGCCTAAAGGCTTGGACTATTAATGTCACACATGTTCTTAGTTTTTTAACCATATATATATTTTTTTAAATAAAATAAAAAATCTTTTACAAATGTTCTATATTCCTTAGATACATATGTATTGATTTTTCTTTATAAATTTTGACTTCCTTATCAAAATTTGAAAAAAAGGGATTGTTCTACGCTTCATTTTTTTATACATTCAAAAAAACATTATTATTTTTGTTCAATTATGTGATCTGCATTCTTAGTGATGCAGTTTTTAAGATGCATCCACTTTGAAAAATCAAAGAAAAGTTTTTCAATAACTATATTTGTGTCAATCATTTAAAAAAATACTAAATGCAACAAAAAATAGGGGGTACACACTAGACACTATGTTATATTTTAGTGAGAAAAATATGAGCACTTTTGTGTGCACACAACATTTCAGCCTCTTAATCTTAATTATTTTTATAAACTCTAGCGGTTTAGAAACTAGATTCATATTACTACAATTCTTGGTCTTGTTGCATCTTCAAAATTTGAGTGCACCCATCTCAAATTACTCATTCAAATTCAAGTTTAGTTTATTTCAAGGAAAAAGGTGGCCACTTTTGACCCCCTTTATGTATATAACCATTTCCTTGCACTTATCTCATAACATACATAATAGTGGTGTGTGTGTGTGACAAGTACTCGTCCATGGTACAAATTATTAACTCTACTTGATCTACTATCCTCCCCTCGATCTTATATCAAATCAATAAGTATCTCATTAAATCATTAACATCATAATATGAAACATGGAATCTTATTAATCATTTTGACATTCATATATGGTATTAAATTTACATTCACATGAGTACATGAAAGAATAATCATCACATTTTAACCATTTATATTTAAAATATATAAAAGAAAATCATGTTCTTTCATAGCATCATCTAGTTACTATAATTTAAATATTTCAAATAAGTCTTTAATAAATGATCCAAAAATGGGGTGTAATATAATCTATATACATATATCCAACTAAAATAAATAAATAATCTCAATTATTCTCACTCATATTTCACTAAAATTAATTCTAATAGTTCCAGTTTTCACTCATCAATCAAATTATTTAACTAATTAATAGATCAAGTTAGCTCTCAATCAAATTAGTTTGAACGATCATGTTAGTTGACTAGTCAATCAATCAGTTCATTGTAGTCAATTGGTCAGTCATTCTAGTTGATTAATCAATCAAATGAGTTAGCTAGTTAATCAAACTAGTTAACTCTAAATTACAATAAGAAATTGACAACGTTTACAAAAACCTTCAGAGAACCTATTGAATTGTGAGGGTCATGTTCTTTTCAATCAAGCCCTTAGGTGGACCAATTCAACAATGATGAACCAAGATCAAGGCGAAAGTGGAAGCATGCAATATGTTTAAGATGATTATGAGATGTTGATATAATATATTTTTCTTTTTATAGCCAAATTGTAGATGTGCTCAATAGGTTCCACCCCATTGGTCTCCCTCACTCTTAAATGCTTTAAATGAATTATGGTTAGTCTTTAAATACACCATATTATCACATAATTTAAAATAAGTTGGGCTTTAGTTGGCTCATGATGATTAGTAAGGGAGGAAAACATGGGCCCAATTTAATAAAATTAAATTTAAAGGTTCGAGGTTCAAATCCATGAATATAAAAATGACAAGTCAATTTTGCACTGCATATCTAAATCAATGTGATAAACAATTAAATGTTGAGATTAGATTGAGACCCTAGAGATAAGGGTTGATGGGGACAAGCTAAGATAAATTAAGATTAGATTGAGACCCTAGAGATAAGGGTTGATAGGGACACGCTAAGATAAAGTCATTTGCCAGTTTCTATGAAATATATGCCATCTTAAATGCTAGTCAATGCACAAAAGACAACCCAATGATTCAAAACATAAGAGAAAATAGACATGGGTGTGTGATTTTTACTATTATAAAATGAAACTCAATTTATAATAGAAATGTCAATTCTAAGATGTGAAAATAAATCTAAATTTTAAACAAATTTAATAAATGAATATCCTAACACTAGATTAAAAAATATATAATCTCTCTACAAATCAAGACACTGCCGAGAATATATAAATTAGAGATTCGAGGATTGTATTTTACATAAATATGTATTTCATAATTTAAATGTGGATTGATAGTTGCATGGTGAAGCGATAATGCATCAACATCAAAGCGTAAATGAAGATAGTTAATAGGGAATAGGATTTTATAAAATCTGCTCGAAATAGAGTAAGAGGAGACCAGAACTCAGCAAAGCATAAGAAAATGCAAAATTCGCCGTTGCCCGGGATCGAACCCGGGTCACCCGCGTTACAGGCGGGAATACTCACCACTACACTACAATGACATATATGAAAAACAACAATGACATATATGAAAACGCTCACAACATTATTAAAACATTAATTTTCTTTCTTCCGACTTAATTTAAATTTGAATTAAAAAAAAATATCACTATAGTTTCAAACGAGCACCAGTGGTCTAGTGGTAGAATAGTACCCTGCCACGGTACAGACCCGGGTTCGATTCCCGGCTGGTGCAATGAGTTGTTTTGTCTCTTTGGTTGTTTTTTAATTTCGGTGGTTGTTTGTCTCACATCTTAATCAATCAAACAAGTCAAGATTAACATCATGTTGAAATAAAAAAAAGCCCATTATCACTTCAAGGAATGGTATAATAGAAGACAGTAAGATGTATTTACATTATTCGAAGGGGAGAGCTATTTAGCTTGAAAATGCGATGGATTTTGGGCATTGCAATTCATTGATCTTTCTTTTATCAACATCATCAACTTTTAAAATGATGTCTTCTTACGTCAAAAATTATCAATTTGTAGGTAAGATATTTTTTAAATTTTTATATTTTTTGAAATGTTGTGTCGCGTTGGCTTTTTTCTTGTTGCAACACCTAAATTTGATTGTCTACTTAAATGAAGATCTTCTTTACCTCACCTATTGGAATTTAGATTTGTTGGACTATTAGCTTTATATATATGAGCAATCTAGTGACATAGGCAACTCTCAAATTGACTACCTCTTGGAGTTGTTTAATCTAAGCTTTGATTACTTCTCTATGTTCTTGTAATTGATGTAGTTGAGAATGCATTGTTTCTATTTTTTCTCTTATTGTCTCATCCATTTCTTGCATTGCATCATAAGTAATGGCCACTAGTAATATTTTCATCTTCATTTGGTTATTCAATCCTTTTGTTAGTGTAGGCCATTGTAGGGAGAATTGATGTATTGTGTTGATGTCATTGGTTGTCTTTTGTAGAGTATTTATATGAGTTTCAACCTGAGTATGTGTTGGTTGCAGATTTCTTTCTCTCATCATCCATTTTGTTCTTTTCAACCTTGGCTAGGATTTTGGTACATAGAGTTAGGGCCTAATTGTGCATTTCTCTTATTACTTCATCTAGCAATTGCTTCAATTGGTGTCCTAGTGGCTTTGTTGCATCTCTTTGTAGCTAAGGTATTTTATTCTAAATCATATTGATTGCATCTTCTAGTTGTTTTGTTGTCTTTTGTAGAGTATTTATATGAGTTTCAACCTGAGTATGTGTTGGTTGCAGATTTCTTTCTCTCATCATCCATTTTGTTCTTTTCAACCTTGGCTAGGATTTTGGTACATAGAGTTAGGGCCTAATTGTGCATTTCTCTTATTACTTCATCTAGCAATTGCTTCAATTGGTGTCCTAGTGGCTTTGTTGCATCTCTTTGTAGCTAAGGTATTTTATTCTAAATCATATTGATTGCATCTTCTAGTTGTTTTGCATTTTATACATGTTGTTTAAGATATCTTCCCTTGCAGTGTTATGGAATATATCCACAAGTTGAAACTTTTGAAGGGCGATATACTTGAAAGATCTACTTGTGTACTTGTTGATGGCAATTGAAGAAGCTATAGTATTCCTTTATGTGTTGCATGGGGGGTGTGAAAGAAAAAAAAATATAGCTATGTCTAGTGATGGTGGTTTTTGTGGAGTGTCATGTCGTGCTTGTCCATCATAAGGGCTGTTGAAAATGAAGGTAAAATTGTAGTAACATTGTAGCTTAAAATTTATAAATCCTGTGTAACTGTAGATTCAATTTTAGTATTCTTTGTCACAATTCCTTGTGTATGATTAATCTTGAATTAGATCAATTTTGTTGTAGAAAGCAGACAAAAGATTGTAGAAGAAATATAAGACAAAATAGAAAGGACATGACATGTACGTGGAGAAACCCTTTGGGAAAAAACTCCACCAGAATTTGTCTTGCTTGTATTATTTAACCTTTGAATAAGTTACAATAACACTGATTCAATTCTCCTTAATCTACTTCCTTGTTCTTCAACAAATCTTCTTCACAACCTACAATATTTTCTCACAAAACTCTCTCATACAATTGCTGCAATAATAGACTATATTCTTGCTTACAAACTCATAAGAGTTAACAAATATATTATCACAAAGCCTCTTGAGAAAATGCAAGCCTAGGGTTGTGAAATTGAGTTCAAACATGTATGCATAAGCCAAACATGAGTCTCCTTAAAAGTTGGCTCCCAACACTGAAGTGTTAACCTCGTAGTTGTCAAAAATATCTTATGCAAGCTCATCCTCAAAACTGGGTCCCATTTAACTAAATATTATAGATATCTTTTCCATGCAATAGTTTTTACTCAAAGATGCCAACTTGGGCACCCAAGGTGGGCCCAAGTTAACTTTGTTTGACTAAAACATATTTGTTATCGATTCATGCAAAACAATGTGCATGCATGATCCTCCATCTGTTAATTGAATGTATCCGCCTATTATCTGTCCATGCAACTCAAGTCAACTGAAATTAACTAACATGCAATTGAAGATAACTGAAACACAACATAACTGAACTGAACTAAACTGAACCTCGTAAACATCAATCCCTATTTTATAGGAACTCAACATGCATAAATCAAAATCCCTATTTTGTAGGAACCTGAGATGCATTTTTGAAGTGCACTCAATTCACCAACTAGTTAACTAAACTAAGATGTGTCACATCTCCCATGTAGGTGCCCATGTTCTCCTATTTTGTAGAATCTCTCCCAAGGCGTCCCCACATGCTCCTTTCATTTAGAAATAACTACAAATATCAAATTAAATGTTTATTTCATTCCAAATTAATCTCTTCCTAATCCTAGTGTTGTGTAACACATTCCAAGGACTTAGGATCAGATACAAGAAATATGATTAGAATGCAATTAAATGGCATCCTATTCCCAACATTCTCCCACTTGACATTATACATTGCACTTATTCTAAACAAGGAATTATTAATTATAAATCAAGTAACAGGACAAGGCCAATGGCCTTCCTGCACCAAGAGAACTTTTATGTAGCATTGATCAAAGTGTTAACTTTCTCAATCAATACCTTTCCCAAGTCTTTGTAGTATCCATGAGCACCCACCAATCAATCCATGCCAACTTCAAATCCAACCTGCATAATCATGAAGCTCCAAGCAAATGATTAATACTCAAAGCCAAAGAAAAAACTACATCCTCTCCAAATTTTATGAAGATAACCATATCCTACCAAAGCTCCCACTGAACTGTGATACCGAGCTATACATGGCAACAAGATAAACATCAAACCATCATTGTAAAAAAAAAACTCCCACTGAAACATGTAACCAAGCTATCCATGACATCGTGATAACCATCTCCTAAATGAAGATCATCCATGGCCTCAACACAATCAAAGAATCTGTTGTTAATGATACAACTCCCGAAAGGTCAAGTAAAACCATAATCTTTAAACCAAGAAGACAAAACTCAAGGTAACCATCCCCATAACTAGAAATCAGCCCATAAACCATATCATAACATCTCTCAAAATAAATCCTCCAAAACTAACTATCCATAGCTCAAGATCTCCATATCTATGGAAGATAAAACATATAAAGTCATGCTAAACCATCCTTAAATGAGTCTCCATAATAAACCATGAATCAACTCAATCCCATGAGAAATCAAAGCATGAAACATAACACATCTAAAAAAATGTAATGGGAAAATACCTCTCAAATAAAGAATTGTCGAGTGTGTTGAACTCGCGTCCAACCAAGGTGTAGGCTTCTCGGTCTTTATTGTTGAAAAAATCTTTTCTTACAAGTAACCATTCCAACATATATCTCTTACCATAAGAGAAATCAAGCCTCACCTATTTCTCCAAGTATCCATGAGGACATGTAACCAACCAATCCATGCCAAACTCCAAATGCAACATAGCACTATCATGAAGTATTCAAGAAAATGATTAATGTACCCAATACATAAGAGAACTACACAAGATCAATGTCAAAGCTCCAATCATGAATTAGAAACATAAACATGACAACATGATCTAACCATCTCCTCCAAGGAGATCACATGTATCATAACAAACATAAACATCCTAGTCTCAAGAGAACAAGTACCATGCCAAACTCTAAATGTGTATCAAGAGTAAATCATGACATAATAGCAACTACTCTAAACCAAGAAACCAAATCTTCAATCACATGAAGATATCCATACCAATGATGCATCTGCATCACTGCCAACAACTCTAACTGAATTGTGATACCGAGTCACACATGGAAGTGTGACAACCATACTCTCCATGAAGATCATCCAGGTCATCATCCAAGGATTCCTTTGTAGAAGTATCAAAACTTTTTTTCTTGTTCTTACAATCCTTCTTGATATGTCTTAGTTTCCCATAGTTTCAATACTTTACCTTACTCTTACCAAGGGTTTTAGTCCATCCTTTGGACTTACCCTTTCCTTCCTTGTCTCCCTTAGGTTCCTTTTTCTCATGCCTACCTCTTACGAACAAGGCATCCTGGGATTCCTCTTTAGACTTCCTCCTCATCTCCTTTGATAGGAGAGTAGGAATTATATTGTCCATCTTCAGATCTGCACCACTACCACTGATAGCAACAATTAAATTTTCCCAAGACTCTGGTAAAAAACAAAGTAAAAAAATGCATTTATCTTCATCATCTAGCTTTACATCTACAGATGCTAATTGACTCAAAATCAAATTAAAAGCATTTAAATGATGTGCAACAGAATCACCATCTTTCATCTTTAAAGAATATAACTATCTTTTCAAATACAACTTATTAGTAAGACTTTTCGTTTGATAAATATCACCTATCCTCTTCCACAATTTATATGCGGTAGTTTCATCTGAAACATTCAAGAGAACAACATCAACAAGACATAATATTATGGTTCTTCTTGCCTTCTTATCAAACTTAGCCCAATCCTCATCTGACCTCAATGAAGGTGTCTTTGTCTCATTACAAACAACTAACCACTGATCTCTCTCTTCAAGGAGATCTTCCATTTTTAGTTTCCACATCTCATACCTAGATCCATTGAACCTTTCAATATCTAAACGAGAAGTAGAACCCATTGCAACACACTAATTTTAAAAATCAGCAATTGACACAATATTAAAAGCTCCCACTACAGCCAAAAATTTTTCAAACTTTTAAGAGAAAGGTGTCCCAAACTCTACCCAACCATTAGCTCTGATACCAAATGTTGAAAATGAAGGTAAAACTATAGTAAAATTATAGCTTAAAATTTGTAAATCCTATGTAACTGTAGATTCAATTTTAGTATTCTTTGTCACAATTCCTTGTGTATGATTGATCTTGAATTAGACCAATTTTGTTGAAGAAAGTAGACATAAGATTGTAGAAGAAATATAAGACAAAATAGAAAGGACACAACATGTACATGGAGAAACCCTTTCGAGAAAAAACTCCACCAAAATTGGTCTTGCTTGTATTATTTAACCTTTGAATAAGTTACAATAACATTGATTCAATTCTCCTTGATATGCTTCCTTTTTCTTCAACAAATCTTCTTCACAACCTGCAATATTTTCTCACAAAACTCTCTCATACAATTGCTGCAATAATAGACTATATTCTTGCTTACAAACTCATAAGAGTTAACAAATATAATATCACAAATCCTCTTGAGAAAATCCACCCCTAGGGTTGTGAAGTTGAGTTCAAACATGCATGCATAAGCCAAACATGAGTCTCCCTCAAAGTTGGCACCCAACACTGAAGTGTTGACCTCATAGTTGTCAAAAATATCTTATGCAAGCTCATCCTCAAAGTAGGCGCCCAAACTAGGTCCCACTTAACTAAACATTATAAATATCTTTTCCATGCAATAGTTGTAACTCGAAGATGCCAACTTGGGTGCCCAAGGTGGGCCCAAGTTAACTTTATTTAACTAAAACATATTTATCACCAATTCATGCAAAACAATGTGCATGCATGATCCTCCATCTAATAACTAAATGTATCCACATGTTATCTATCCATGCAACTCAAGTCAACTGAAATTAACTAACATGCGACTAAAGATAACTGAAATTGAATTGAATTGAATTGAACTGAACTAAAACCTCGTAAACATCAATCCCTATTTTATAGGAACTCAACATGCATAAATCAAAATCCCTATTTTGTAGGAACTTGAGATGCATTTATGAAGTGTACTCAATTCACCAACCAGTTAACTAAACCAAGATGTGTCACATCTCCCATTTAGGTGTCCATGTGCTCCTATTTTGTAGGAGCTCTCCCAAGGCATCCCCACATGCCCTTTTCATTTAGAAATAACTACAAATGTCAAATTAAATATTTATTTCATTCCAAATTAATCTCTTCCTAATCCTGGTGTTGTGTAACACATTCCAAGGACTTAGGAGATACATGAAATATGATTAGAATGCAATTAAATGGCATCCTATTCCCAACAAGGGCCACTAGAATCTATGTTTTATTCCTATTGTGTTGTTCTCCACTCTTCTTGGAGTGACACATAGGCTTGTTTTGTGATTTTCATGGTTTCTTGTTCCATTTTCTTTGTCTTCTTCACCAAATTTCATTAGTATGTCCAACCTCTATTTAAATCTAGTTATTTTTCTTATAATTGTATGAGTTTTTTCTTTTTTTTTCATCTATGAGAGTTTGATCAAACTACTCTATGACTTTTCTCATTATTTTTTCCCCGATTTCTATTTATTTTTCCCTCTTCTTTCAAATGGTGTAGGTAGTATGATATAGGAAGCCCTTAATGATGTTCTCTAGGGTATTGGTAGACACTCCAATGAGTCTATTTATTGGTTCTTCAATCACCCCTTTATTTTCTAACCCCACCTGATTGTACATTTATGTGATTTTCTTTGGCATTCCTTTATTATTCAATGTATTTGTGAGGAGATCAACACTAATGATGTAATTCTTTACTTCTTCTTCCTCTATTGTTGTTTGTTTTCTCTATCTTGTCATCCTTCTTTTCTAAAGTTGTATTTCTTGCTCCTCTTGTTTAGGTTGTATGCTCAACATTATAATTATATTTATTTTTATACCTACTTTATTTCTTCTTTCATGAGCTCAATTGTAATAATATTTATGATGCCTTCTTAAATGATGGTTATGTTTTCTATGATTGTAGAGGAGTAGTTGTTGATGTGTCACTATGCTTTGTTCTAGTGTTACTTGTGATCCTAAAGATCCCACATTCATTTTTCTTGGTCTCTACACTTGTGGTGTAAAAGATCTTTTGATGTTCTCTAGGGTATTGGTAGACACTCTAATGAATCTATTTATTGCTTATGCAATCACCCTTTTATTTTCTAACCCCACCCGAATGTACATATATGTGATTTTATTTAGCATTCCTTTAATATTCAATGCATTTGTGAGGAGATCAATATTCATGATGTCCTCCTTCTTTACTTCTTCTTCCTCTATTGTTATTTTTTCTCTCTATCTTGTCATCATTATTTTCTAAAGTTGTTGTATTTCTTGCTACTCTTGCTTAGGTTTATGCTCAACATTCTAATTATATTTGTTTTTATACCTACTTTATTTCTCCTTTCCTGAGCTCAATTGTATTAATATTTATGATGCCTTCTTAAATGATGGTTATGTTTGCTATGATTGTAGAGGAGTAGTTGTTGATGTGTCACTGCGCTTTGTTCTAGTGTTTCTTGTGATCCTAGAGATCCCACATTCAACTTTCTCGGCCTCTACACTTATGGTGTAAAAGATATTTCTTGTGGCATTTTTCCTTTGGAATGCCCCATTTCTAATGTAACTTCTCTCTATTCTTCTTCAAATGTTATTTTAAATTATTCTTGATTTTCTTTTCTATAAACTCCTTATATGTGCCAAAGATTTTGGAATTTACATCTTTTGGTTTCTTCAGTAAGGTTGTGGCATATGACTCCTCCAGGTCATTACTTCTTGCATAAGGTAGTTTAGAGATCCATGAAAACCTAGGCTTGATCACTTCCATCGATATATAGTCATTTTTTACTAGGAAAACAATGTCATTGGTCTATTTGTGAACCATGTCATATGAAATACCGTCTTTATTTTGTATTTTTACTGAAGGGATTTGAATAAACCCCATTATATTGAAATGTAGGATGTGATGTCCTTGAATTGATGGACATGTTTATTTATTTGTGTAACAACAGATTGGTGGGTTTGGCATGCTTTGACAAATAATGATGGTAATGCATTCATGAAATAAAAAGTGAGGCAAATGATCAAAGTACCATATTGGTTTGTTTGTGGACCATGTCATATGAAATTCCATCTTTGTTTTGCATTTTTTATTGAAAGGATTTGAAGAAACCCCATTATATGACAATGTAGGATGCGATGTCTTTGAATTGATGGACATACTTTTTTATTTGTGTAACAATAGACTGGTGGGTTTGGCATGTTTTGACAAAGAATCATGGTAATGGATTCATGAAATAAAAAGTGAGGAAAATGATCAAAGTACCATATTGGAATTGATAGTGTGCATTCTTTGTCCTTTGGATATTTTTAAGCAACTACTCCCAAAGGAATTCACATAGATTTTTATCTTTGCCTTCGACAACCATTAAATGGTATGTTGTGTAAATTGTAGTGTCAATCACCAAATCCTCTCTATTTGTATAGTATATTTTGTATGTGATACCCATGTGGTGTTGTATCATACTATTGGATTGCTAATTTTTGTTACATCTAGGATTGTTTTATGATTTATCATTTTTATGGCCTTCTTAGAAGGTAGCTCCCATATTGCACATAATCTTGTCACAACTTGAAAAGCTTCTTTTTCATTTTTATAAGGTTTTTCTAGGTATATATACTCATCATGAATGTTGCTCAAATATGTTTTTATCCACCCATGTTCCATATTTTTTTTGGAAATCCTTTCATACATCCAACTTCTTCTTAATCTTCTAGTATTTAGGCATACATTTCCTTTCATTCGGTTGTAGGAGAATTCTCAAGAGTGATTTACACTTAGTATGATCGATCTTTGTGAGGGGTGAATGAATTTACTTTCTTACATATTTTGTGTATATAACATCAATAAGGACCCCTAAGAAATCACTACCTGGATCTACCTCCCTTGCCTTGTAGTATGGAAATTTCTTATACTTTGGGTGTGACTTCTTGGAGATATCAACTAGCATGGGACTCACCATTTTCTTTATAATTTTCTTTATCTTAGCTTAATTTTGTAAAGACTACTTTTTATTAATCTCAAAAGTATGAAATAGTGGTATCATTGAGTGTTTGATCCTTGTTATATAGACTTAGTTATGGTATTGTGAATTTAATACATTTAGTCATTCTTGTTTTTATATTCTTTTGTAACCATTAGTTTCATGTGGCTAGTTTCTCGCTAATAGTATATACTTTATGTGGTACATATGATACTCATTTTTTAAAAAAATTGTTAAGTTTTTTGGTGGTAAAGTTTTAACCTTGCACCATTAAGGTATCTTGCTAGTAATTCTCCTTCTAGTGCCTTTAGTCTTACTACACCAAAATGAGAAATTTCTTCAATATGATATGACCCTATTCATCTTGCCTATAATATTCCTTATTTTTAAATTTTTCTATCATATGGTAATACTAAGTTCCAGTTTTTTGAATGTTTTATATCATAAATATTTTTCATGCCATGCTTTCTAGAATTTACATTCTAGGTTTTGGTTGTATACTGCAAATAGTTTGTTCTCATCCAATTTTCTCAAATATTCTGACCTTTCAAATATTCCAACCTTTTTTATGAGTCTTCTTGATTCAATTATAGGTTAATTATACTGCATAGATTTGGTACAATAAAATTAATTGGTAGAGTGGCATATATCCCATATACTAGCTCAAATGGAGAAAATTAGGTTGTTCTTTTATATGTGGTACTATAGGCCCATAATTGTTAGAATCTTCACATTCCAGACTGATGTATTCCCATCACACAATTTTATTAATGTGGTATCAATAATTTTCTTTAATACCTCATTTTCTCCACTTTCTTGCAGATGGTATGGGGTACTTCTATTATGAGTAATCATGAAATTATTTAGAATCTCAACAAGTAGTTTGTTGCAAAGTGTTTACCCTAGTCACTTGTAATACTTAGGGGGTAGCCAAACCCAATTATTATATTTTCATATATGAATTTTGTGGTGGTTTCTATGGTACAATATTTAGTTAGATATTCCTCTTCCTATTTTGTAAGTTATTCAAGCCCAATAACAATCAATATGGTATTTGAAACTACTGTATTTCACTCCAATTTCTGATGAACGTTTGTTGGAATATCGATAATCTATTGTCGGAATACCGACGAATCTTTGAAATATTTTTTGTCACTTTCCTGACTAGCTTTAAAACATCAAAATCATGACTCGGTTTCGTTAGTTGCTGCCACTAAAAAAGGGCCTTGGTGTTCGTTAGAATATCGACGGAAATTTCATCAATCGAGTGATGAATAGTAGGTAGAACACAAGTGGCATGCCTTTGCCAAAGCATCAGATCAACAACAAAAGTTCATCAAAAGTGCGACAAAATAGGCAAGTCATTATGACGAACGTTTCGTCAAACGTATTGCAAATATCGGTGAAAGATCAAGACTGTTACAGTGATCAAAATTGCCTAAGAAGATATATCGAGAGGACTGGCTTGTGGTCTTAGCGATAATGTTTCATTGGCGAGATACTCATCTTGTCTCATCAATGAAGCACGCATGAAGCATATCGACAAGACATATACGATTGGGGTAAGTTCTAAATGTCTACCCGACCCGCTATGTCACACCGATAAGATTACATCGGTAGGAGTCTTGGAAAAATTCTTGAGATCGAAAGAATAACAATAGAATTCCATCAAAATTGCGACGAAATAGGCAAGTCATTACGACGAAAGTTTCGTTGGACCTATTGCGAATTCGTCGGACGCTTTCGTCGGACATATTGCAAATATCGGTGAAAGATCAAGACTGTTACAACAATCAAAATTGCCTAATAACATATATCAGGAGGACTAGATTGTGGTCTCAATGATAAAGTTTCATCGACGCGATACTCATCTTGTCTCATCAATGAAGTACAAGGGAAGAATATTGGCAAGACATATACCATCAGAGTAATTTCTGAATGTCTACACGACCCGCTATGTCACACCAATAAGATTACATCGGCAGGAGTCTTGGTGACATACTTGAGACCGAAAGAACAACAACAAAAGTTTGTCGAAATTGTGATGAAATAGGCAAGTCATTACGACAAAAGTTTCGACAGATGTATTGTAAATTCATTGGATGCTTTTGGAGGTGCATCAAAAGTTTGACGAAACAATGCAGTTTCTTTTAAAAAACCTATTCATTCAAATGTAGGCATATTGGTCACTAACATCAAATCCCATTTCTGAATTGGGGGATTGAGCTGCCAAAAGACAGGAATAATCACTAACAAAGGATTAAAATGACAATCAATGTCACACGTGGGAGTAGATACTCACTGAAGCAAGAGAAGAAACCAAGAATGGTGGGAGGTACAATGTGAATTAATGCTGGCAGGTTGGCCCTCAACTTAGTTGAGATGGAAGCCCAATTATTTAAGAAGCACCTGATATCCTTTGCACTCAAAAATGGAGACTCCCATTAAGTTAAAATGTTGGAGGACAAAAGCAGCATTCACCGGGTTTATCTTGAACCAGAGACTGAAGTATATCTACCTAAACAAGGATATCTAATGCCTTGAAGCTGTGTGAATGGTGTTGGGCCGAAAGTTCTATTTCTCAAGCAATAAAACAAGGGCAAACTTGGAAATTTCGTTGCACTTCCTAGCATCCCTAATGGACCTGAACATGCTAAAGGTTCGATGCCTGCTCCTCTTGAGGATGGTCTTCACGGCTAGGATACTGGAAGAACATGTGGACATGGTGGTTGTAGCAAGCTTTGGAGTTAGGATACCATTCCCTGATGACATGAAGAAGATGTTCCAAGTACAAGTTGCAGTGGATTGGAAACCATTCATCCTAGATGTCGAGGGATCAAAGTTTAGGGCATTAAATGGCTAAGGGAGTTTTTGGACCTAGTGGAAATGATGGCTTTCTATGATGAAAATGTATGAAAATGTTTAAAAACTCGGGGGAATTCAATATTTTTTGGCAATCAACTAGGGATAGTCTGTGTACAAATTTTGCAACTGTAATTATTGACTAGCATAGCCCAGATACAACATTTTCAGATGTATTTTGATCGATATTAATATATGCAGCTTGACTGCGTTTTACCTATCAAAAAAAAAAAAATCTATACAGTTCAAGAAAAAATTCAAGGTTATCAATTCATGTCATTCTATACATTTTACAAATCTAAGTTGAATGCAACTAATTTGTAAATACTACTAGTTATCATCAACACTAACAACTTTAAAGTCACAACTATTGGTCCAATATTGATAAAAATATTGGGCATTATTTAAACCACTACTATCACAACTATTGAAACATGCTCAGGTACTGGGTCCTCTCCCATAGATTAAATTAAGAAAAACATTATTGTAAACACAATATGTATAGAATAATATGAATGTAAAGGAAAATGAATAATAGCAAAACATAAATGTAAATAAAAGTAGTGTGAGCAGAAAATGAATCAAAATTGGTCTTGAACAAATAAAATCTTACCCAATTAACATTATTATACTAACCTTGTACTCATTGCCATTGTCAATCTTGAAGGTTACTCTGATGCCTTCTGCAGAAACTCTCTGGCCACGAGGCAAGAGAAGGAGGGAAAACCAAGTGTATATTGATGACTTCCTGACAATCAAAAAGAAACAAGCAACCAGTCAACCCTATTAGAACAAAATAATCTTATGAATTGATTTTATTTGTTTTACTGGCTAATGGATAGTTGACCTAGTGCTCTAGAATTGAGATACAACTAAGATGTGTTGACTGGTGATTTTAGACTACTGATATTCTGCTTCAATCTCTATAAGTTACTTTTGTCTTAAATATATTCAAGATAACTCTACAAAAAATTTCCCTATTCTCTTAGAAATTATTCAGATTATTTTGTTAATACTTTTCCATTTTGATATTTTCTTTCAAAAATTCATAGAAAGATATGTAATGCCATATTTGAAACTTACATATTTTAATTTTACTAGTTCTATAATTATAGGATATGATTCCAACAATTGTGAAACACATTGGCAATATGCTAGATGAATGAAGCAAATTATGCAATTGGCAGGTGTAAAGCCAAATTCCTTAACCCTTTCCAACATCCTTCTTTCCTTTTCTAAAACATGTGCTTTGGAACAAGGCATGAAAATCTAAGTATAATGAAAAGGAGATTTTTGTCAGATATTATATTACAGTAAGTTGAATGAATGTAAGTAGAGAAATTTTTGGATACCTGCAGATGGTACAAAATTTCATGGTTAAGTGGAAGCCTCCCATCAACAACAAGATCCAAATATCCGTGTATCTATCTCAATCGAGCCTCTAAACCCTTTAGAGCTATCGATTTTTCCACTAACCTGTTTATGCACAAAAGTCAAATTTTAGAGTTATGTCACCACTAAAAATAAAAGAAACAAAGCTTTGAAACCAAATCCACACACAACACATTGTGGTATTCATACAAAATCCATACAAACAAACTAAACTCAAAACAATGGAATGAAAATAACTTCAAATTATGATGTAGAGCATGGATTCACTTTACTCAACTGGAGGCACATTTCACAATAATGGGTTCTTCATCTAAAACATTTGTACGAGGTTCAAATAGTAAATAGATTGATGAAAGATAGAGGAATTAAAAATATACTTGGATGTAGTTGGATTGAAGGCCATAAAATGGTACATGTTTTTTGTGTAGGAGACATATCACATCCACAAACATGGCAGAGCTATGCAAAGTAGGAGAAATTGGCTTGGAAAATGAAGGCATCAGGGTATAAAGAATCATTTTTCTGCCACCATAGTGAAAATTTAGCACTTTCTTTCATCTTTGCATATTGGTTTGATGCTTCAAACGATGCATTTCTTATATTGAAAAGTGCATTAACTTATTGAGCTTCTCTTTGTTTCGAGAATAGTTTAATATTATCTACTTAACAGGGTCAACCACATGATGGTGGAAGCTCATTTGGCCCCTCTTCCCCCCCTCACATCACTCTCAATTCCCCATACCCGATCATATAACATTAATCATTCATTCATCCATTAATAACATATAACATTCATTCATTCATCTTGCATTAATAACATATAACATTCATTCATTAACATATTCACATTCATTCATTCATCCATTAATAACATATCACATTTATTCATTCATCCATTAATAACATATAAAATTCATTGATTCATCCATTAATAACATATAACATTCATTCTTTCAGTTTTTACATATTATCAAAAATATGGTTGTCATAATATGATTACAATCACTTTTTTTTTTGTTTCTTTTTTGCAGCTAAAAAAAACTGAAGTGGAGTATCATTCCCCCCCCCCTTCAGTTGTTCTGAGCTCTTCTCATGATCTTAATGTATGCCTAGTCGTGTACTCATGACTAGGACGCTGCTGCAAGGGGGGGTCTACTGCAATAGCAAAGAAATACAGGGATTGCCCTGTTTTGCTTGTGTAAGGGTTTGAGGGCTAAATAGAAATGACATCCACCAATCCACCCACTGTCTTGGAGCTGTAACTCAGTGGATTGGTGTGCAACATGGTACAATAGAGGTTCATTGCATTTAGTTGTCTGTTAAAGCAAGAATCTTGGCATTGAATTGATGCCCTAGGGCTGACATGGGCCTTTTTCTTATGAATTTATGGTTGTTAAGTTAGGGTTTATCAATTTGATGGATATCTTGGTAGAGTCATGGTGACACTATTTGATGGTCTAATCTCTACTTCGAAAAAAAAATATCTCTAACAACTCTAAGAGCTATAATGGGATGGCATTAAAGGAACATTCATATGAAGGATCTTCTAATGAAGGACCTTTGAATTAAGGTCTTCATTTGAAGGTCCTTCATGCAAAGGTTCCTTTTATAAAGCATTTTGGACATGAGATATTTAAAATAAAAAATACCTTCATTTGAAAGTCTTGACATGGCATCATGTTTGAATAAAGGTTCTTCATTCAAAGGTCATGATTACATCACCTTCAATTGCGGGTTCTTCATTCAACTGGTATTTTGTAATTTTGTAATTTTGGGATTATTTTTTGCCTCATCCCACAAGTGGGACACACTATTGTGCAATCACTCATTAAAAAAGAGATGAATGTGTGATAATAATTTAAGGTTTTTTCCTCATCCCACAAGTGGGACATGATTTAAAGAACTTAGCTAGGAATTATTCATTTAACCTAAGGTTTTCTCATAATGCCATCATTGGAAAAGTATGATCAAATTCTTCTATTATGAAGAATTGGTCTATGTGCCTCTAGTAATCACTATAAATGTTTGTAAGGATTAAATGACTAAATATTGCATTAGGTAGGAGAGAATTAACTTTGAGATCTTCAAATATTATATTCATCTATTCATAATTTTTAAGGGTTGTGTGTGGAGGAGGTTATCACTACCAAGAAGGGAGGAGACCTTTCCTTGCATATGTTTGTGGTGGAGGTATTAAAGAATAATTGCATGCCTCTATTTCCATTCATTACATCTAGCTTATCCTAGCATATACTTGGGCTCCTTTGCCCCTATAAACTTCCATTTGTTTGAGTTTATGTTTTGTAAGCATAATTCCATGCTATGTTGAAATATAAGAGGTGGAGGAGGCCAAAATGAAATAACCCCTTTTTAGTTGTACCTTCAATTTTTTTCTTATTGTTTTATGTTTTTAGCAACTTTGTGGACATAATATTTGAGGTAGGTTGTACAACAAAGAATAACATGTTCCCACAAACAACCAAGATGTGGGTAGATTATGGGATTTTTTCCAAAACCTGAGGCTGGTCGATAAAAATGTGAAAGACTAAGCTATTTTATTTTTTCTATCTTATCTTATACCATTTTATGAGAATGGGGGTGCCAAACTTACAATACTCATTGTCCCTTGGTCGTTGATTTTCCCTGAGTGCCCTCAACCTCATCCTCGGCGCTAGTATTGACCTTGTTTTCACTCCTCTGTACTCTTCCTTGGCGCTGGTATTCACTTTGTTTTCACTCCTCCAAACTCTTTGTTGGCATTGGTATTGACCTTGTTTTCACTCCAAACTCTTCCTCGGTGCTGGTATTGACCTTTCACTTCTCCAATTTGACGGGCTACAACCTAGTTTCGTTAGGTTTTAGAGTATGTTAATTAAATTCAAAATTATGGCGTTATTTAGCTAGGTTTTAATATTGTCAAAATTATGGCACCATTTAACTAGGTTTTAATATTCTACAATATAGTTAAGTATATATTAGCTATATTTTACATAATAAATAATATAATTATTCGACTTATAATTATATATTATATTCTTTAACAAAATTATTATAATTAATAATAAGTATATTTTTATATAATACAAAATATATTTAATATAATAGTAATATTAGATTAAATCATATATAATATAATTATATTTATTATTATATAATAGTATATATAGGCTTTTATCTGATATTTTAGAGGATTTTACCATTACACTATAGATGGTTTACCATTAAATGGTAGTTGAAACTTGTTTTCCAATGACACAATAGTGGTTTCCAGGCATGAGATTTGTTTCAAGCTCAAATCTCACAATATATGTAGCCTATTAGCTAATACAAAGAGAGATAGAAACTAAAAGGATAGAGAATGAGAGAAAGAGATGAACTTAGATAGATAGATAGAGAGAGAGAGAGAGAGAGAGAGAGCATGAGAGAGAGAAATATAAGAGATACAAAGGAAAAGAGAGAGAGGGAAAAGAGAAACTAAATTTTGATTGGTTGTTTCAAGTCAACAATCCAAGGATGGCATGTGTCCTTGGGGAGTTATGCTCCAGGTAGCATGCCAATTGATTAAAGATATGAAAATTCTCCTTTAAGACCTCTTCAATGTACCCATTGCACACTTAAGGAGACAAATATAAATATAGGGAAGAAAATATAGAGAGAGAGGGAGATAATGAGAAACATACAAATAGAAAGGGAGAGAAAGAGATAGAGAGAGGTAGATAGATAAAGAGATAAGGATGAATAGATAGAGATATAGGGAGGGTGATTGATATATCTCTCCCTGTTGCTCTCTATCTCTCTATATCTCCCACTATCTATGTCGCTCCCTCTTCCCCCCTTTATCTATTGAGATATCTCTCCCTCTCCCCCCTTTCTCTCTCATTCACTCCATCTCTCCCTCCATCTCTCCTACTCTATATCTCTATCTCTATTTCTCTTTTTATCTCCCTCTCACTCCTCTCTCTATCTCTTTCTATCCATATCTTTCTCTACCTCTATCATGATCTCTCTATCTCTTTCACCATCCTCTCTATCTCTCTATATCACCCCCTTTCTATGTCTCTCCCTCTCCCTCTATATATATTGAGCTATCTCTCCCTCTCTCCCCTATCTTCTTCTTCTCTCTCCCTTTCTACATATCGCTCTCCCTCTCCCCCTCTTCTTTCTCTCCCTTTTCTACCTATCTATCTCCCTCTCTTCTCTCTCTTCCTCTTCAACCTATCTCTCCCTCTCTCCCCCTCTTCTCTATCTCTCCTCCTCTACCTATCTATATCCCTTTCTCTCCCTCCCCCTCTCTATCTCCCCCTCTCTATCTCTCACCATCTCTCCCTCCCTATCCCCCCTATCCATCAACTCTCTATCTCCACCTCTCTTCCTTTCTCTTCCCATATATCTCCATCTCTCTTTCTCTTCCCATATATCTCTATCTCTCTCTCTTTCTCTCCCCATCTATCTCTATCTCCCCATATATTAACTAAGAATCCATGCAAGCATACAATAGTATATGTTGGTAAAACTATAATAGTGTTTTATTAAACTATAAGTAACACTTATCTTTCTAATGTCAAGCCTTCTTATAAAAATAGTGTTTTATTAAACTATAAGTAGATTATTGTCACCACTCTTCATTCCACATGAAATGCCAAATGTAGCAATTGTTTTGTTGCTTTTGTCAAGTTTCATTAACCAAGCTATTTAGTGGGTTGAATAAAGTTGTGTTATGACCCTTGGTCTCTTTAAAATAATTAGACAATATTAGGGAGATCGGGAAGGGGAGAAAACTAAACTCCTTCAAAATAGGGGTAGTTGTGGGTTTGTTGGTTTTCTTTGTATACTATATACTTAATTCCTCTAGGATAAATAAGTCACTTGTATAAATGAAAGATGTTTGATTATCTACCTAATATTGTTTTGTGTTTTTGAAATGGAAGAGATCTACAACTCTATAGAAATTGCTATATGCTAATGGTCAAATTATTAGACTATTTAGATCATTTTAATTGACTACTACATAATAGTTTATGTGTTGAAAGAATTGTTTCCATTCTTTGTAGTTTTTACATTGGAATACAAATCATTTAATTTCATGCCAATATACTTCTTTCATAAAGATATTTGTTTGATTTTTCCTTGCTATTTTCATCTTAAAATTTTAAAAAATGTATTCTATAATATAGAATTATTTTCAAATTGGGACAAAAAGGATTCTAAGAGATATATTTAATCATAAATTTTACAATCATAAATATCATTTAATTTGTATGTTGTAACTTCAGTACTTTTAGTTAAAATAAAAATAACTTAAAGTTATATATACATATAGTTAAATTGGCAAAGTTGTTTGAGTTAATTACTAAATTTGATCTAAAAATGTTCAACACTTTAGATAAATTCAATTAGATATAGTTAAATTGGAGGTGTCATTTGAGTTAATAATTAAATAACATAATAATAAATTAAAGCAAGGGACATAAATTTGGATGTGTTTGAATTTAATAAATTACAAATTAAAATAGACATAAATTACTTGAAATAAGTGCTTCATAACCCATCTAATCAAATCATAACCTATCAAAAAGGCAATAGGAATTTTCTAAAAAAAAGAACACTTGACCCAATCATAAGTGTATGGCATTCGTAGAAAGGAGTGATCAACCTTAGCAATAGCAACTACCTGATGTAGATTTGGGAGGCTCAACTCAACCAACCTATCAACCTACCTTTAAGAGGCTTCCAACACCAGAGAAACCCTTGATGGTTTTAGACACCCATTTTGGAGTAATTAAGCATACTTCAAGAGCAAGTACAAGTCCTTTGGACCAAATCACCAAAATCACCCTTTCTAGGTTGTGTTGATTAGGCTGATTAGGCCTATTTTACAAAGAAACTAGCCTTTACAATGGTTTTTCACTCATTGATTCCCTAAAGAAAACCTTATCTTGATTATGCAACAATTTTTTGGATTTGATTGCGTAAAATTTTTTGCATCAACATTTTGGATCACACTCTGTGATCCATCATTAGGATGAAAGCAAAGAGCTAAAGGAGAATGTAAAGTTGCAAACCAAGACCAACTTAAAAGGAGGGAGGAAGAGAGGGTTGCACAAGGGACAAGGAAGACAAGACAAAAACCAATAAGATTAATAATAAGAGAAGAGGAAAAAGAGGCTCCAATTTTAAATCAAAAAAGATAAAAATAAACCAAAGGAAAATTGAAAACAAAGGAAAAGACACAAAAAAGAAAAACAAACATTAAACCAATAAGAATTAAAGACAAACTACAACACAAAAAAAAGCTACAAAAATTAATGAGAAAGAAATTAAAGAAACCAAGAAGGAGGATATGTAAGAACATAATAATGTAAAATAGCAAAAGAGAGGAAAGAAATAAGAAAACTAAATACGCAACAAAGAGATTAAAAAAATCATAAAAAAATATTAAGATAAATAAATGCAAAAATAATTACAAATAAAATTGAGTATAATCCATCATAGTCACATATGATCACATCATTCTTGACCATTTGATATCATAAAAAACCCATATCATCGGCAAGACAAGTTCCATCGGGGTGAAATGAAAAGGTCATACCGAGCATATAGGTCTCACTGATGAAGTTCTATGGACAAGAAACCTATCTTGTCTCACCGATCAAAGCAGAAGGAGTTGTATCAGCCAGACCAATGTCATCGAAGTAAGATCCCTGAGCCAACCCGAGTGCATTTTTCTTGCCGATGAAATATCATCGCCGAAACACTCATCCTATCTTGCCTACAAAACAAAGAAACATACTATTGCCAAGACAAACGCTATCAGAATGAGTTCAAAATGTCCTCCCGACCCACTATGTCACGCCGATAAGATTACATCGGCAGGAGTCTTGGCGACATACTTGAGATCGAAGGAATAATCATCGGGGAGACTTATAACATCGACAAAATTACTGAATGTCTTAGCAATACACCATGTCAGGGCCGATGAAGACACAAACATATCAAGATAGTCGTCGAGGTGACTCTTGGCGAAATTTATATGAATCAGATGGATAGATTATGTGATATTGGCTTAATGTCTCCCTGACAAAAAGAATGTTTAATGAATGTTAGTCAAGCCTGAATAAAAGGATCGCGCAAAGTTTCAATTGTCTTGTTGATTGAACATTTGATGTGACAGTGGGTAAATTCAAAGATCGGCTACGCTCGTGTTCAAAGCTAGGACATTAATGGCAGTATTACTACCAAATGTGTCGATGATTTCCTGAATTGAGAAAAGTAATTGAAGGTGAATTTTTCAAAGTTAGAAACAAAGGAACGGATGAAGGGCCAAAGGATCTTGTGGTCAAAGAATTCTAAATAAACTTGTAAGTTCCCTGCAATTAAATTTCTGGTTTTGTGATTCATAAAATGGAAAGCACTAGCTCAAGAAAAGAAAAAGGTAGGAAACAGAGTGAGAGTAATAACCCTAGAGGAAAAAAGAAAAAAATTGAAGTAGAGAAGGAATTGGGGGTAGCTGAGAGGAAGTTAAACCAGGACTTAATTGATCAATTTCCTAGCTCAGTACCTAAGGCCAGGCGATCTGCACAACTTAGGGTAGAAGTGGAAAAGTTAGAGGATAAATGCAATCATATACGAGACATATGGACCCCAATTAGGGGATATGAGTTGTTTATTTTTCATTACCAATGAAGGAACCGATACGAACCAGTGTGCAATCCTTGGAAGTTAAACCTAGGGAAACTAGTCTGCCCCAATGTATTTGTAAATGTAGAATTGGTGAAGATGCTAGCTGCCTATTATAATCCAAAATGTAAAGCTATTTATGATCCATTAGGAAAACCGTTTATACATATATTTGAAGCTGCCATTTATGAGGATTTTAACCTAGAGGGAGTGTGGTGAAAAAATTGTACCTGAACAGATGAAAAAGGAATTCTAGAGGATGGATACTTTGTAAAAGGGTTGGAGGTTGCCACTACACAGGTCTAAGAAAGATGGTGTTTTAGTTCCACTGAATGACAGTGATGGTCCCCCATTCCATGTTGATTTGTTTGAACCCTACATGAGGTACATATATTTTTTAGTGTGTCAAGTGCTGGGAATGGAGGCCCTTGAGCACATGTCAATTGTACCCATGGTAATTGCAGCGAACATCCAATGTCACAATTCAAGTTTTTATTATGCTTCACACATCTTTAAAGTACTTGATTCAGGACTAATGGCAATAAAAAGTGGAGCTCCTATCTTGCACTTGGATGCTTATTCAATCCTAATGCATATGATACTTTATTATGCACAAGAATTGCAGATGTGGCCTGAAAAATGGAGGGTTGTACAATTTGATAAGGAAGGAAGGTTATTACCAGTATAGCTCTAGACTGCCACCTTGGACTGCAGATTTGGTAATTCTTGTTATCTACATTTTAAAGAATTTTTTGTGAAACCACTGTACAAATTTTACAATCATAGTTGTGAATACTCATTTCCCGATGAAATAAAAAGGTTTTTAAGGCCTAAGGATTTCAATGGACCCATCAACCACAATTGGGGAGACTGGTATTGTTTAGAAGATGTGACCATGATAAGAGTATATGGTTTTGAATATGCACCCTTCATTCTTCCCAAGATGGTGCTTGATAGGATTGCATATTTGGAGATTGTTAGGCAATTGGACTTTTCAAATGTTATGAATCTGAGTTCTTTCGAAAAGAAAGCATTTATGCCTAGTACATTATGCTTCGGTGATTTCACTGTATTAGTAAGGGATGGATATGATATGGTTCTCAACAAATTTCTGCAATACAACATGAAGAAGGGTCCACCGCAAAAAGGATTTGATCTAGAAGGGTATATTGATTTTGTCAAAAATAAAATGAACTTAGGAGGATACAATCACATACCCTATCTGTATGATGACTTGATCAGGAATTTAGAAGAAGAGGAAGCAACAAAAGTTGTTGATGAGTATAATAGGGGATTTAAAGATAAAAAACTATTATCTTCTGATGAAGAGGCATCTGGTGATGGTAGGCCTAGCAGTACAATTGATAAAATTTCCAGATTGAGAAATCAAGACTACAAGTATTTTCCTAGGGAACCATATGTTGAAGAGAGTGCAGCTACTAACACAAGGCAGATAGTATATAAATCATTTGTGGCTGATGATGAATTCATTAAAACCTTAGAATTTAAAA
Source organism: Sequoiadendron giganteum (assembly GCA_007115665.2). Lineage (NCBI taxonomy): Eukaryota > Viridiplantae > Streptophyta > Pinopsida > Cupressales > Cupressaceae > Sequoiadendron > Sequoiadendron giganteum. Next base: position 264,777,754 of record CM021110.1, on the reverse strand, counting down.
CCTTTTTCTACAAATTAAAAGGAAAATCAATAAGGTAATAATTGGAAGGTATTACACCAAGTAATGAGGAACAACTACTGAATAACTTAAAATCAAGTGTGGAAGAAGAAATGAAGAGCATGACCCTTGAGAAAGGAAGGAAATTATTAGAAGATACAAGTTTCATGATCTTTCCTGGGTTAGATTTGAACTCTGCTTTGGTTTTTGATAGTTTTCTAAAGAATAGTAATGCCACACATAAAATCACTCCTGAGGGGGTTACATAGATTTATGTAGGATCTAAGTATAACCTAGATGAGGGATCACTTATGATATGGGCCCTATATCCTCCACACAAGAAATATGTTGTAATTGATATTGAAAAGGCTTTTGGACACGTAATGATGTTAAAAGTTGGTGAGGTTGATCTAATAGCTACAATAGAAATTGGCATTAATGTGGCCAAATTAAATAAAGTCCAAATCCAAAAGCTAATCAAGGAAAAAGAAATGTACAAGATTAATAACGAGAGACTACTCAGAGAAAATGATCGCTTGAAGGACATGATGGGAATCATGCCGGGATCCACAAAGCAATTGACTCGTGATGAAAGCTTCCAGGAAAGAGACCAGTGGGAAGAATCAAATGCATAATCACAAGGTGAATGTGATGCACTCACTGCAATAATAAGGAAGAGCTAGACCAATTTAATGACTTGGTTGAGTACGCTCTGGGGAACACATTCATAAAAAATTATTGCACTACAAGAACATAATAGGATAGATGACAGGATCCGAGAGAATTTACAAGAAATAAACCAAAGGGATGCTCCTGATAACATAGCTATTGATACTGCAAACCATTTTATGGAAAAACATAAAGACTTCCATGACAAATTGCAAGGTAATGATTAGGGGATGATCAATGTCACAAAAAAGGGAGTACCAATGCTGTTAGAAGATGGAGGGGAACTAAAGGTAAAAGACAGATGGATCAAGGAATGTGAGATGATGATGCAAACAATTTTGGAGACAGCCACAGGAAACAATTTAACAATGGATGGGGCATGCGAACAAAATGAGAAGATGTTTGAAATGGAGATAGCCATAAGGAATGCGCTGGAGGATGCTGATACACATGAGCGACAAGCTTATCAAGATTATCTGTCAAACATCTAATTATGGCTTAATAGAGCATAATCTCTAGTTTGTTATTGTTGTTAAGAAAAAGAAATTTTTGAAAGGATGCATCCTTTTGCAATTTTGATATATTTATACATGTTTCATAATGTAAAACAAATATAGGTGGATAGGAGAAAGATACAGTAGATAGTTTGCAATGAAACTTTCCTTTAAAATACTCAGATGCATGTATGAATTTCGATGAAGTTAATGAAGATGTCTGAACTTGTGGCTTAATCTTGGTATCAGTTGTTTGTGGAATTATACAGTTATCTGGTTGTCTCCATTTTGATGCTTTTTTGTTGTTTAAATTGATATATCAAGCATATATTCAGTTTACTGATACACATTTGATGTATTTGTGTGATGCGATTATTTAGTTCTTTCAAGTAAAGATTAAACCCTTCTAGTCAATCATAGTAACTGAAGAGTATTAATTGGATCAATAAGAAGAATCACATTACTAGGATTGTCATTCTATATCAAGTAGAGTTTTTCAGTCATTTACTTGCACGTTTATACAAGTTATAAACTACATTTGTGTGCCAAACAGTTTGAATTATTACCATCATAGATTACACTTTTCTAGATCTTCATTAGACTCCATACACCCAACAAGGCACTGGTCTCATGCATTTCATCGTTTAGTTTATCCATTTTATTTTTTACATCTGTTAATTGAACATATTCTAATATGTTCACATACACTTTATTAGGATTATATCTGTTCACTATAAGGTTGCCATTGTGAATAGATTGTTGTAAACAAAATCTAGTTTCAATGCCAAATGTAGCAATTTTTTTGTTGCTTTTTTCAAGTTTCATTAACCAAGCTATTTAGTAGGTTGAATAAAGTTGTGTTATGACCCTTGGTCTCTTTAAAATAATTAGACAATATTAGGGAGATCAGGAAGGGGAGAAAACTAAACTCCTTCAAAATAGGGGTAGTTGTGGGTTTGTTGGTTTTCTTTGTATACTATATACTTAGTTCCTCTAGGATAAATAAGTCACTATAGAAATGAAAGATGTTTGATTATCTACCTAATATTGTTTTGTGTTTTTGAAATGGAAGGGATCTACAACTCTATAGAAATTGCTATATGTTAATGGTCAAATTATTAGACTATTTAGATCATTTTAATTGACTACTACATAAAAGTTTATGTGTTGAAAGAATTGTTTCCATTCTTTGTAGTTTTTACATTGGAATAAAAATCATATTTAATTTCATGCCAATATACTTCTTTCATAAAGATATTTGTTTGATTTTTCCTTGCTATTTTCATCTTAAAATTTTAAAAAATGTATTCTATAATATAGAATTATTTTCAAATTGGGACAAAAAGGATTCTAAGAGATATATTTAATCATAAATTTTACAAATCATAAATATCATTTAATTTGTATGTTGTATCTTCAATACTTTTAGTTAAAATAAAAATAACTTAAATTTATATATACATATAGTTAAATTGACAAAGTTGTTTGTCTATTTTATTTTTTACATCTGTTAACTAAACATATTCTAATATTACACATACACTTTATTAGGATTATATCTGTTCACTGTAAGATTACCATTTTGAATAGATTGTTGTAAATAAAATCACATCACTTAAGTCTGCTCAGTTCACAAAGGTAGACCCACCTAGGTTTGGCAGCACCTGACGAGAAGAAGGTTCAAATCATTTGGCCTTGTTTGTTACCCTAAAACATATCAAGAGATTGGAAACCTCTTGAGGTATTCTTACCTACATTTTTGAGAGTTAACAGCCTCCAAACCTCCAAATCCACAAAATTATTCCACTTGTACGGCCAAATTCTTGCCAAACCCAAAAACCCTTGTTTTAGGCCAAAATCATGAGGGTTTATTGAATCTCCTACTTCCACAACCTCCTAGACCTCAAAACCAACTCAGAAACAACCCATTAGGTCTGCACATGCATAAAAATTCATAAAATCAGATCTCCCATACATATTTTGTTGAAACCTAGGCTTGAACCTCTCATTTCACATGCTTTTCTTCATAAAACTCTTGAGGACAGTAGTGATACCTTCTTTATTTCTCATCCTACGACCTATTCATGCATCCTAAAATTATAACACTATCCATGGGACCTCTTACACAAGCTATAGTAATCACAAAAAGTGTAAGAGCCCCTTTCTATCATGTTTGGACTACAAAACCCTCAAAAACAGGGTAATTGGGCTGTATGCAAAGAAATGAAGCTTTCTAACTCAAATCAACACCTTAAGACCTCAAATCAGATTCAAATCAAAGTTAACACATATCTTCATGACATGGAATTGATTTCACATCAAAATATGGTTGTATGTGACCGTACAGTGCTGCAAAACAAGAAAAATATAGAAATTTTGAAGAAAAACATAGATTTTGGAATGTCAAGAGCTTGTATTTAAATCCTCAACCATCAACAACATTTACAATGATCACTTTATACCTTTTAAAGGCCTTTAAACCTCAACCACCGAACAACCACCTCTACAACTGCCTTTTTAATCTTTTATGATCACATGAAACATAAAACACACTAATTTCAAGGTTGTTAACATCACTATTGAAATGTTTTAATTTTTTGACCTTTCAAATGTATTGAAACTCCTAGGAAACTTCTAAGACCATGCTAGTGGCTTGATAATAGCCTTATTATTGACATGACAGTAACTTTTCACCCTTTTAAAACCAACCTATTGACCTCCCTAATTATCATCACATGATTAAGCATAAAATATGAGGTGTAGGTGCTCTTGTACCACTACCCCATCCAAAATTTGCTCACATTACACAAAGCCACAATGCTCCTCCAAGATAAGCCAATAAAATCCTACCTTATGTGTCCTAGTAATCAAATTGGAGATGATCCTTAAAATGACATTGCGAAGGGTGATTGATCTAAAAAATCTAAACGGCTTTGCAATTATTTCAGTACTACGATCAATGTGTCATCTTTCATGAAATTTCCCAAAACACTATTCATTATGATAATATGGAAATTTCTGGGAGAGCTACAATAGTTGTAACATCATGAATTAAAATTAAACATTAAAATGTACATCATGAATTAATTATGTAACCACATAAGTCAAATATAATTCTATCAAGAAATTAATATGAAATAGATAATACAATCGCATAACTCATAAATTTCAATGTCATTGATCTTCTTCTTCATCCAACTCTTTGTCTGTATCATCCAATCCATATTCGACATTGTAAGGATTGGTCATATCATCATCATCATCATCATTGATATCGGTTTCGATAATGTCATCATCCACACAGATATCATCTTCATGAACATTAAATCCTACATCATCATGGTCTAGTTCCTCCTCTTCAACATCTTCGTAGGGAACATAATCAACTAATTGTTGATCTTGATCATCATCTTCTAGTTCTTTGGTATCTTCTTCTTCCACCACATTAAAATTTACCAACCTTCCTCTTGGATCATGTCTAACAACATATGACCAACCTAGTTTACCTGGAACCTCTTAGTAAAATACCTACTCACATTGGCTTGGAAGAACATAGGGCTCATTTCCAGCTCGCTCGATCGACCTTGTATTAACCATGGTAAATCCATTATCATGTTCAATAATAGTTCTCTCGGGATCATTTTCATTCAATTGTAGGTTGTACCATAGGAAGACAAACAAAAGTAATTTGAAGGACTTAAAGTCACACTCAAGTATATCATCCAAAATCCCATAGTATCAATTTTCTGAGACTTCTGGATGTATGTCGCTTCTAGATGAAACATTAGTCACCTAAAAGACTGCAGTTATCCGAGAATCACAAGTTTTCTTTCTGTCATCCAACTTTTTGATTCAAAATTTATGACCATTGCACCACATAGCCTTGTGGTGTTTCACCTACAATATGTCAAACATGTAAAAATTATTGCAATATCGTCAGTTGATAAACATATTTATTCTTGGTCGAATGTATGCAAAGAACCAAATCTCAACATATATATACATCAATATAATTGAAAATAATTAAATAATATGGGTGATTAATATATTTATATGTACCTGTTTATCTCTTAAACCATATGCTAAATCAATTTCCCTTGGTGTAACATTGGAATCTCCATTACGATGAGCTTCTTTAACCAATGAAGCCACACCTTCCCATGTTAATGCACAACCAATTTGTTGACACCATTCAATCCATACCATCATCCAATCAAGATTGTTTGTGACGTACAAATGTAGTGCATCCCACTCTCGACCAACTGTATCAAAAAAAATTGAAATTCACAAACGATGTATAATTAGTTAATTACCACGATATATGACCTTAATTTATAATTGATGTTTATTGAAGATTAATAATTAAATAAGTACAATATACATAAAAAAAAAATGTAAAATGTATTCTAATTAATCTCCATGACCATCTTATAATTACCTCACTTTCCTCAATCTACCTTTCTCCATCAAGTACTCCCCTTCAAATTTGTTAATGGAGTTGGGATCCCAAATGCGATCTACATGGATCTTTGCTACAAACTTAGGAAGATATTCAATAATGTACACCATGATCTGGTATACCATATATCCCTCCACCATAGAACCCTCAGGATGTGCTCTTTGTCTAACCAAAGCCTTAAAAAATTTCAAGTGCCTCTCAACCATCCACATTGACCTTGTGTGTATAGGTCCACACAATTCAATCTCCTCAACTTGGTGTATGAGGTAGTGTTCTTGTGCATTGAAAAATGTCGAAGGTAGATACTTTTGCATTTCACACATTAGACGAGGAATTTTTCTCTTCCAATAATTTATATCTTCTTTATGGATTTCTTTAGATGATAACCATCTACAAGTGATTCAAAGCACAAATATATTAATGAGATTTAACAAAATTATACAATATATTACATAACAAGTAAAACAAATGGCAATTATAAGATCTATACAACGAATTGAAAAAATATCGCTACTTACCTCATGTATTTTCCAAGATCATATATAACTTGCTTGACATTGTTGTCGAAGTTGTCTAGGAGAGATAGAGGTAGAATGTATTGCAACAATTATAAAATGTTTTCATTATTTTTCCAAAAAGTAGTAAACATAATACACTGAAAAGTACATGCAGTATACAAATATATGTATAATATACCAGAATAATTACCTTAATGAAGGTATGCCAATCATGTGTTTACATCCCTAACCCAAATTCACCTTTCTTTGTTATGATATTGTTTATGTTCGCAACAAATCCTGTGGGAAATCAATTTTTTTGTATGACTTCTTTTATAGCATTGCTTTGTTGCTCCGTTCATAACCAAGGAAGGGTACTTATATTAATTTTCTCTCCATCGCTATTTAATTGAATGATTGGCTTCCTGAATGTCACTACAAATTTTGACAATTTTTCTTTGTCATTCCTTCCATCCAATATTTTCCATTACGTTTATGTTATATTCTTTCTGATATGCATTGTATCAAACAAATGCACAATTTGTAGCTACTCATAATAGGGAAACCTACTAAATTGTTTGGGATAACTTTTCAGTCCCTGTGGAAGTCGGCCATTAATGCCTTGATGACCTTCATGAAGCATATAAGTTAAACAAATTAACACTGACAATCATTTTCAATTACAACATGAGTAAACACAACACAATATAAAAACATAAATTCCAACTATTAAATGAAAAAAATATAAGTCATTATGCAACAAATAAGACAAATGAGATGCTACTGCATTAAAGAAAATTGATGTAAACAAATACCTGGAACAATCATTGCCAACATTATGTGCTCCCTCTTTATTGACATCCATGGAGGAATGTTATTGTTGATAACAAAAACAAGCCACGCTGAGTAAATAGATCTCAGCTCTTCAAATGGATTGACACCGTCCGCTACAAATGAAAGTCTAAGATTACAAGGTTCTTCTTTAAAGTGTGGCCATTTTTCCTCCATGTCCCTAAATGGATAACCATCCGCAGGCATTCAAAGAATGTCATCTCCACTTCTATTCCATACATGGAAATCCATAAATTGCGCTAAGCTTTCGCACCTAAATAATCATTGCATACGTGGAATAATGAGAATATAACGAAGAACCTTGCGAGGTACCTTTTTTGTTAGTTGATCTGTTTGATATCTATAGATATGACATTTTGGGCATTCTGTTGCAAATTCATGTTGTTTATGATATATAATATGATCATTGGGACATGCATCTATTGCTTGATACTCCATTCCAATATCTTTCATAATGCCAAATAAATATTGGTATGAGCGAGGTAAAATTTATGATGGTAGTAACAAAAATTCACCGATCAATCTACAACAAAAAATAATTTGTGAATATAAAGAATATTAATGGTACATATTTCATCCTTTATTTATTAGTGATGAACCAACAAAAATTAAAATAGATGAAAAAAGATGACATATATGACATACCATAACATCCGTGAGATTGCTATGTTGGATAAACCATTCATAACCTTCAATTTCACTAGCAACAATATAGCAAAGAGAAGAGTTGTTTGGGAACCTTCATAAAGGGGCTCGTATGCTTTCTCAAGTACAAGTAAATCATGAACATCATCAAAGTCATCTCGATCATCATGATCAGCTGTGCCACTAAATGTGTCATGGATCAATGTATTTGTACCATCATCTTCGACTATGCTTTTTGGCGCATGATCATCTTCTTCCATAGTATCATTAACTTCATCTTCGATATTCATAGCTCCATGTTCCTCTGCTTGCAAAACCACATTCTCCGGGTCGTGATAATCCATATCATGTGCCCTGGGGCACCCCACCTTAATAATAATGATAGACACAAATAAACCATGATCATGATCAAGTGATTTTATATATATATATATATATAAAATGTTAAAACGATATAAACATTTACAAATTCAATCAATATAAACACATATAATGAACAACTTACCAATGGACGATAATCATGCCCCCCTTCAATGTGACCATGTTGCCTACAATGTTTCTCAACTTTTGTGATTAAAAGTCTTCTCCTCTTTAAGCCCTTGCAATTATTGCAAGGACAATAACATTTCCCATCACCCTTTCTTTTCAATCTAGCCCACAATCTATCAAGTGTCTCTTCATTTTGTTTTAGACTAATATTATTTCACATGATTTTTCTTTACCAAGCTTGAATATTTAGATCTTCAAAAAATATCAAACTCACACTCCGATAATTTTTAATCATAGACAAGTAACAAAATATAATAATTCTGATATTTTACACCAAAAAAATTCGGCATGCAACCACCCTTGCAAAAGAGAAGATAGTCTGAAGTTAATGACCCCAAAAAACACTTTAAAATGCTAATTCCAGAACTTATTAAATTTTGATTTTACTATGATTTCCAATCGTTAGACTCCTAAAATCAGAATATTGAACTTGCACAACAAAATCTAGAAATGAAATTCTAAAAATGCACAAGTCTAAAAATGAAATTTGATGAGATGTTGCTTTAAAATATGATTTTCAAACTTGGAAGTAAAAATCTGAATGCTATGAACAAGTCCTCAATGATGCCCTCAGGTTCCACTGTTGACCTATCTATCAACTGTAGAACAGTTGGTGTAGGTCTAAGGTTTATTAACTACAATATCAGAATTTTTTCCTTAGTCATCACATTAATGGTTATACCCAAGTCAATCAAGGTATTTTTTGATGAGGGTACCATTCACAAATGAATTCTGGAAAAAGACAATGACTACCCTCAACCTGGCGATAATAGCAAAACATTGTCGCAATAAATAGTCAAACTCACTTTATTTATTTTTGTCGAACTCACTTTTATTTATTTTCGTTGAACTCACTTTTACTTATTTTCGTCACAATTTCGATGAAAATTTAGGTTCGTCGAAATTTTGACAAACGTCAAGGATAATTTTTTTTAAAATTGAAAATTACACATCAAATATCACAAGTACCCGACAATACATCTAATTATACATCTTTCCTCGAAAATTTTTGTCAGATTTTGCAGTCAAATGAGTTAGTGGATAATTATTTTGATGGCTCAATAGTTCTAATGAAATCTATTACACATTTCTCAAATTGTAATGACATTTCAGCTTTTATGGTGGGTTCACATACTTTTTGACATATGCCACATTGTCTAGCATATTATTTGACATCCTTAAATACTGTGAGCCACCATAACTTGAAGAACATGGCTTTCTTTGTGGTTTATTCTCCTAAATTATGTCCTCCAATGATTACCTCATTTTTTTCTTTGAGGATGTCTTGGCTTTTGTGTTCAAACACTACTTTGTAGATAATTTCATCTCTTTCAATTATGTGCAATTCCCCTTCAATAAGTGTACAATATAATTACTTTATTAATAGTATTTTTCTTTTAGTTTATGATTATTATTTTGGGAACTATCTAGTGGATAGTATGTTAGCCACATCCTTTAGGTCCTCTAGTAGTGTAGTGGCTCTAAATGGGTTTTTACTAGGTAATTTATCTTCTATGTTGTTTGGTTCTTCCCCTACTCGTATTATTTAGCCTTGGTTTCTTTTCTTGGATTCACCATGATATTAAAATCAAATTCTTGGAATAGTAAGATTCATCTACGTATTCTCGCCTATGTGACTAGTCTATTGAGTAAATATTTTAGGGGTTCATGCTCTATGTAAAATGTAAATATAGTAGATAGTAGATAGTGTCTCAGTTTCTATAGTGAATATATCATCACTAAAGCTTTAGTTTATATAGTGGTATAAATTTTCTTTTCTTGAGATAGTTTGTAACTAGAAAATAAAATTAGATGATCATTGTTACCCCTTGTTTATGTTGATGTTGCTCCAATTGTTGAATCTACATATACATAGAATGGAATGTTCCAATATAGAAATATTAGAATAGGATATTCTTTTATCTTAAGTTTTAGTGTATCAAAGGCTTATTAGTATAGGTCAATCCGCTTGATTAATTTACTTGTCCTCTTCTTTAGGATTCCTTCTATTAGGGCTGCTATTGCAGCGCACCCTCTAATGAATTTTTGGTGATAGATATTATACCCTATAAAAGTTTTAACCTTTAAATCTACTCTTGGTAGTGGTAGATTCATGACAAGTGCTACTTTTAGGGGGTCTACCATAATTTCTTATTTATAGATTATATTTCCACGGAGTGTACCAAGAGGTACTATAAAGACATACTTCTTTAGGTTCAGAGTAATTTATAAGCCCTTGCATCTTTATAGCATCATGTAGAGTACTTGGACATGATCTTTTAATTATATATATATATTATATATATTCATCAAAGTAGAATTCCCGAAATTCTTAAATGCATTAGCCATAATGTAGTTGAATAATGTTGACATATTCTTTAGTCCAAATAGCATCACTATGTACATGAAATATCCCCATTCTATTACAAATGCATTTTTTGGTCGGTCTTCCTCCTAAGTTTTCAATTGGTGGTATCTAGAGAATCTATCAGTAAAGAAGTATGCTTCCCTTCCAAAAATATATTCTTAAAATTCTTTGGTAAATGGTGTGGAGAATTGATTGTAGATGGAATCTTTATTTATTTCTCTAAAATCTACATAGGTCCCAATGAAACCAATTTTCTTGATTTGTACCATCATTGGATTGACCTATTCTACATCTACTAGTTTGATTATACTTGCTACAATAATTTTGTCAATTTTGTCTTAAGTTTTTTCTTCATAGTGGGGTTTATCCTATATGGTCTTTTCTTATAAGATTTTTCTCCTTAGTTAAGACTTATTTTCATTATTCCTACTTCTTTCTTAATTCCCTTTATGTCCATGAATGTGCAAGTAAATAAGACTTCATATTCTAATAGGATTTCCACAATTTTCATAAATAATTTTCCTTCCCAATAGTCCCCTATTTTGGCTAGTTTGGTGCTACCTTCTTTTTCTATGTTTTCTTCTCTTAGTTTTAATGGTTGATTATAGTATAATTTTTAGCTTCATAATATGATACTAATGTTATTTCTCCTTCCTTAATGTCTATATTTAATTATGGTTCTTCTTCATTTTCTATTCCATCTTGTTTTGTGGTGTAACATCATTTCTTTAAAATATTTATAATGTACTTATCCATCCATTCTGTTAATTTCCATATTCATTCCTTTTTTGGTGGTGCTGACGTGTGTTTTTTGATTTGTATTTCACTTGGATTTTCTTCTAAGGGTGAAATATGATTTCTCTCATCTTTTGAAATGCCTATGGATATGTTTGTTTGAATTAAATAAAGAAAATGTATGTTGAAAGTCCTTTTGAAGTTGTTCCCAACTTCTTGTTTTTACCCTTATTTCTTGATTAATGTACTAAGCTTGTATTATAGGTATGAGTCTCTAATAGAACATATTCATGTTTAATAATGTATATTATTCTCTTTGTGCTTCTAATATAGTAGTGTAGATGTTCAAATATTGTGGTGATGTCATGTTGTCATATTTATGGATTTGTTCATTTTATCATTCTTTTGGTAAATAATTTGTTTTAATAATAATTTTAAAGGCTTTCCATGTAAGAATGTTATATCAGTGTGTATTTGACCACATTATGGTGCTACAAATTAGTTTGTTGTAGTGCATCTAATATTAATTCTTCCTTGTCAATTTTTTTCTCCATATCTTTTAGATATTCTTCTAGGTCACCTACTCTAAAGTATTTGGTTACTTGATATGTAATATTCCATGTAAAATGTGATTTAATGAACATGATTTTTAAACTATAATGGGGTTATATATAAGATAAGATTGGTGTTATTTGTAGTAGAGTAGTAGTGTTTGTGATAAAATGTGGTCTATTTTTTCATTTTGTGCACTACATAATTTTTTTATTCCTCTTATCTTTCAATATTGTAACTTTGGTTCACCTACTAATCAAACACTTAGTACATATCACTATTTATTCTTTAATTAGTACTATCAATATATACTTATCCTTCAAAATTTGGTTCCTCAAATGAATCTTGCTTGGAAATTTTTACTAATAATCAGAGCATTTTAGACTCGTTTATATACTCATCTTATGCCACTTCTTCTATATATGCATTACTTATGTCTATGTCCAAGGATATATGTACTATCATAACATTGTTTGTAAAAGAAAATTATTCTTTCCTTCAGTCTATAATACAATTATAATTCAAAAACCATTGTAATATGATAAGGCCTTTAAAGGTATCAAAAGGTTCCATAATCTCTATGATTTAAAATTCTACTAGTTGTTTAATTCGTAGTAAGTAACTTCTATGTTCTTGAGGGTTCATATTATTCCTATGGATGATATATATATTAATTTGATGTTATAATTGGGGTTTTCATAGGTATTCCCATACCCTCTCTAGAAGCATGTTAATATTAGCACCTAGGTCGATCATTACTTGTTTGATTTTCCTTTGGTTAATGTATGTGTTTATTATCAATGGTTTAGTTTTCCATTTTTTTAATCTATGTTAATGTTTGTTTGTTCCAATAGTATATTTTTAAGAAAAAAATTATTGTTTTATTGTTCTATGAAGCTAGTTATCTATTTTTATCTCCTTTCTTTATTTTCTAAAAATTAAACCTCATAGTATTTTTATTTTTCTTGTCTCCTTTCTCATTTCAAAAAATATTTTCACTTGGCTCACTCTCTCTCTCATGTTTTGGATCTCTTGCACTTTCAAGATCACATATAGATCTCTCAAGCTCTACAACCCTCTATAAAATTCTCTTTTAACACTCTTGTCCTCTTGGCTTTTTTTGTATTAAGTATAATAGAAACAATAATATACAGAGAATCATTAGCACGGTACTACTGAACTCATTACATTACATAGTTATTCACTTTTGATTTTGTATTTCCCCTGATAGAATTACATCATATACAATGAGTATAACAGCTAGCCATTGGCTTGAAACAGAAAAAACAAAATTTTAGCATCTATATACATACAGTATTGTCATGAAAAGGTCAAAACTATCAAAAATTGTCCCTTCAGTAGGTTGAACCTTCATTCTGGGCTGGATACCTTATGCCTAAGAGCATTTTCACTGCCTCTAATTCCTCCTCGGTAAAGTCTTGAACCCTGAGCGCCTTCTTTTTGTGCATCTCTTCTCACTTTAGCATTAAATTCATTTTGAAAGAGTTCCAAAGCTTTGAGGAAAAACTCTGAAATTGATTGCCAAGCATGCTCAAACCTATTTTCTTGTAGGTTGATTTGAGGTGTGTCCTTTTGCAATAGCTTCAAAAATTTGAACTTGGAGACCTTTGTTGTCATGGTGACCTGCAAGGCAATATTATAGCAGGCGAGTCTTTTCATAGACTCAGTAAGTGTCCTCTATGTCCCATTAAACCTTTCACTATTCCTAGATTTCCAAATACTCCACATAATTTCAATAGAAACACAAGACCAAAATATTTTTTTTTCTTTCCCAGATTAATTATTTTTAAATAAAAGAATTTTTTCCACTCTAGGTTTACATTTTGCATCCCATATATCTTATTTATGAAAAACATGTTCCACATCTCCTTTGCATATATACAGTCAATGAAACTATGTTATATTGTTTTAGGCACCCTACAAATTCTGCAAATGTCAATATCCTCAGTATTAGTTTTATATGGCAACTTGTGAAAAATCAAGAGCCACCTGAAGCATGCCTTCTTAGGGTCAATTACATTGGACTAGTTGTTTAAGAGAATATTTTTCCAGCCACCATTGTCAATATTGGTATTCAAAACCTTGTTCAAGTGATTATAAGTCTCTTCCTATTTAGCAAGTGTATTGTATATTGGCTTGGCATTAATTTTATTAATAATGGTTTCATCAGACCATTTAAAGTCCTTTTATTGTTCTTCATTTTTCTTACAAATTGTTGGCATGTTTATTTCATTACATGCTTCTTTTAAAATTATGTATGTTCTCCAATATAAATCAGGCAACTTATACTCAGACTTTAGATGATTACAATCCTTTAAAGACCCATCCTTGAGGATGTCTGAAATTTTTTTAACACCACTACTAGCCCACATCTAGGCTAAGCACCCCTGCAGGAGTGTAAGATGCTTACCTTTATGCCTGAGGTTCCACCATAATAACCTGTGCGAGGAGACAAAATTGCCCTGCAGGTAGTTACAGTTGGTGGAAAAAACTTTGACACTCTCCCATGCCCTCCATATGCTTTTAAACATAATTGAGCCTTCAAGGGAGAAAAGAAACCTGCTGCTAAGGAGGCCACTGAGGGGGAGATCTTTACAAATCCTAGAATGCTTTGGAGTTTCTCTTTGCAAGTTACACCTGATTAGGACTTTCCAAGGTTCATCCCCATCCAACACCCTGAAGATTCATTTTGTTGTTAGGGCCACGCATTGGATTTTAAGGTCATGTTGATGGCCAAATTGACATAGCAACATGCAGGCAAGATGCAATCACCTTACCTCTCCTAAAAAAGATAAACAATCGTTAAATTGATCATCTTTCAAGGTCCTAGATTCTGGGTCACAACATTGCTATTTTGTTGAGTGATCAATGAGGCTATAATGTTCAAGGGGCCTGTTGGTTATTGAGCTTCTTGGTTGCTGCAGTATCAAACTCCTATTTAAACCTATTCTAACCGAGGTATAAAAAAGAAAAAGATAGATCAGGGATGCAAGAGATAAACGAATGTTGTATTTTTTAATATTTTAAATGTTTTTGTATTTTTTAATATTTTAACAATTGAACCTTTTTTAAATATAAATATTTATTTATTCTAAATAACAAGTGATGCAAAAACCAAACTGACAATGATGAGAAACGAAGGAGACAAACGACAACTAGAAAACGGATAAACGACATGATGAGGCAAGGACGAAGATAGACAAATGAGACAACAAAAATGACCAAAACAACGAATGAAAGATGAAGACAAAAAGAAAATGACACAACAAAAAGATGGGGATCATGATCGAGACCAGACAAGGAACGCAAACCCAAACAAAACTTGAAGGAAAAGCGGGGAACCAGGATCGGGATGAAACCGGGAACATGAACCTTGGAAAGTTTCCTTGTTCCAATTTCGGTTTGATACTTGAACCAAACAAAAGGAAAATAAAGGAAATGGAGATCGGAGTTGAGGTGGAACCAGAACTTGAAACCTCGAAAGGTATCAGGTGCCGATTCCATCCTGTAACCCGATCCCGACAAAATAAACCCATGAAACGAAAGAAAACAGAGGGAGTCCTCAAATTTTCCAAGCAAAAGTTTGGTCGTGTATGGAAGGCATAATAGGTCCTTCAAACCAAGACCATCCTCTGCCTTGCTTAGACAACACCAACTCCATTTGACTACATGTTTCTTCTTTTTTCCTTTCCCATCTAACCAAAGAAACTTCCTTATCTTTTTATGTATTTCATCTACTTAATAGCTACTAAAAATCCATAGAAAAGAAAAGTATAAACTATAAGAGGCCAAGACCTTTTGGCACACTTGGATTCTCCTAGTCAAGGACAAAAACTATCTATTCCATTACTCTATTTTCTTTTCAATCTTGGTTTTGATCTAGAGTCACATTTCTTTCAGATTTGGGCACGCTGCAAAGGGAATGCCAAGGTATCTTACCTACATTTTTGGGCCTCCCAATTGGATTTAAAATTTTCTTATCTAGTTTGGGGGTACATCCTGCCAACCTATCATGATGGATTTAGCCATAGAGACTTTTTCTCCTGAGGCAACACAAAAATGCTTAGTTTTTTCATTAGGTTGTGGATATTTTCTTCCTCTAACAAGGGGAACAATGTAGTGTCATCTGCAAATTGTATGTTTAGAAGTTCACTATTGTTAGGGAGTATAATACCTTTGACTTTTCTGGATGCCTCACTAGCCCTGAGAATATAGTGTAGGGAATCTGAGGCAATGAGAAATAAAGTTGGTGCCAAGGGGAAGCCTTGCCTGATTGATATTTCTAGGGTGATTTTTTATGTGAGTGAGCCATTGGCATCTACCTGTGCTACCACATCTTTGAAAAGTGTGACAACCATGGAGCATAAGGTTTCAAGAAACCCAAAAGACTCTAGGGTAAGCTTGATGAAATCCCATTCTTCATTGTTATATGCTTTTTCAAAATCAAGTAATAACATTGTTGCCTCTTGTTTGGATTTCCTTGCCCACTCCATTGCCTCCCAGCTGGTGATTAAATTTTCTAGGATGTATCTACCTTTGATGAACCTAGTTTGAGTACTATTAATGAGTTTAGGCAATATATTGACCAATATTCTTTCCAACACCTTTTATAGGATTTTGTAAGATACATTCAAAAGTGTTTTAGGCCTCTATTTTTTAAGTAAAGTCTTATCACCCTCTTTGGGGATTAGTTTTATGATGCCTTTGTTGATGTCTCTCCCTAAGGAGTGAACTTCTAGAGCCTCTTTGTAGACTGGGTAGAGATCCTCCACTACCCAATTGCTGAAAACTTTATAGAATTCTAGTGGGAGACCATTTGGTCTAGGGGATTTGTCACTTGGAAGGGAGTCAATTGCCAATTTTATCTCTTCTTTGGTGATTTCCTTTCTCACCCCTTCTACCTCTTCTAATTCTATATTTTTTCAGACGCCTCTTCTAATTATGTTTCTTGTAGTGGTGCAACCTTCACCACCTTCTTCAGATGAGAACAAGATATTTTAGAAGTTAAAAAATTGCCCCTTGATGTCTTCTTGGCTAGTGTAGGCGACCCCTTTTGACTGAACTTGCTCAATGTGTTCCTTGAAATTTTTCTCCCTTAGGAACCTAAAGAATAATTTGCAACCTTTGTTCGCACTCTCAAGCCAATTAATTTTGGACCTAACTTTGAGCCCTTGAATTTTACTGTTTTGAAGCCTTCTCAAGGAGTCTTTGGTATGGACGAGCCTGCTAACCAAGATTTCACTTCCAAGGTCCTTTTGTAGTCCTACCTCATTTTGCAATAGTTCTTCTTGTAGGACCCCCTCCTCCCTCTGACTGTCCATGGCTTTCTTCTTCCCTATTATTTGAAACAGGGTTTTCCACCCCTTGGTATTCAAGATCCATCTATCAATGGTTGTCATGTTTTTACACATCCAACAATTGATCAGCCTAAGAGACTTAATGGAATCCAGACAGTCCTTGTCTTGCAAAATCCTTATGTTAAGGAGGAATCCTCTTCCTTTCTCCTTTCTATTCCCTTGCCCTTTTTTAATCAAGATCTTAATCTTAATGGGGTGATGATCTGAAAGAGTGTAGGGGTGCTCTTCAATTTTGAAACCATCCCTTAGGGACCTTGGGAGAAATAACTCCTTATTCAAATAGAATCTATCAAGATGGTAGTAGATTCTCCTATTTCCCTTTTGAGAATTGCACCATGTGAACCAAATACTAGGGAAGTTATTTTTCTATCCCTCTACGGGGTTAGTCAGTTTGAGCTTGTTCTTTATTTTCAACCAAAATTACTTCTCACTTCCTTTCCACTACATGTCAATCCCTCCAACCTTATCCTCTTGGTTCTCTATCATGTTAAAATCCCCTCCAAGAATCTAGGGGATATCCTCCAGTTCACACATCCACTTCCACAACTTGATTCTCTCCCCATACTCATTGGGTGCATAGACTGAGCAAATTCCAAAAGAAAATTCCTTATTTTCAATGATGACCTAGACAAATCTGTTGCATGTGGAGGTCCCAAACCTAGAAACAAGATGGCCCTCAATCTTTTGAGGCAATGATAGCAGCCCCCCTTTCCCTTCTCATGTTGAGTGGAAAAATGGGTGGACTCCCTCCATATGAAGTTAAAGTTGGTTTCAAGGGTAAATCCTATTGTTTTGAGTTCTTGGAGGAGGACCACATCCTTGTCCTTACACTAGCTGATGAATCTCCTCACAAATAGTTTTCTATAAGGGGATTCCAACCCCCTCATATTCCAAGAAATGTAGTTAAGGGTCATTGGAATCTGGTTTTGATGCAACCTTCAACTTATTGGCAATAAGATTTGTGATGACTGCACTAGTTTTCTTCCTCTTCTGCTTGGCCAACAGTTTAAGATTACCTTTGCTAGTAGGGATTACAGTTTTAGTACCCTTTCTTGGCCTCCCTCTTGTCCTATGGGATTTCTCAATCTTTGATCCCACCTCCCCATTAGAAATTACCTTAGGAGCCAGGTTCCCTATCTCCTTTGTAGCCTTAGTTCCCTCTTCAAGGCATGGAGTGTCTGCAGTGCTACATTGGTTAAATTTGATCTCCTTTTCATCCCCTCCCTAATGAGATCATATCAAGGCACTATTAGAACCACTCCCCCACTCACTTGTGCCCCCCAAAATATCATTGGTGGACAAATTACAAGTCCCCTTAGATCTCTCTCTTTCTCTCTCTCTCATGTTTTGGATCTCTTGCACTTTTAAGCTCACATATAGATCTCTCAAATCTGGTCTTGGTCTTCTTGTTTGTTCCTTTGAATTTAGATGTGGGTTGTCTGTGTGGTGTTGGGTTGGTCATAGTTTGTGGTCATGTGTTGTCACTTGGGTGATGACATGAAGGTGCCTGTGCTTCTTTCTTCAGTCAATTTGGAGGAGTTTGGAAGAACTGTGGAAGATAGTAGAGAGAAATGTTCCTTCCAGTAGGTGGTTGCAGGTGTTGCAGATCAGTGTGGTTGTTCCTTAGATCTACATGGTTACATTTCTTTGTGTAGAGGTTTGGTGGACTTGGTATGCTTGGATCATCTATGATGGTTCTTTGTTTGCACTCATTTGGACAGTGCCCTTGCAGTGGGAGTACCTGGACGTGTTTGGTCTATGACTGGTTGACACAGGGTGCTTGATTGCTGTTGAGATGGGTGGTTTTATGATGGCATGAGTTTGTTGTTTTTTTTCATACCTTTGAGGTATGGGTGGTTGGATGTTCAACACGAGCTGTGGGTGCTTGTTTTCAATTGCATGGTTTGATCAGCTAGATGAGGGCAGTCAATTTTTTGTTGTTGTTCTAGCTGGTTGGTTTCTTGTTTTGGAGATGGTTTGTGTGGTGCCTTGTTGTTTGTTGCCTTTGTCGCTTGGAGGATCAATTGTTTTCATTCCTGAGATTGGTGCATATTCACCTTGGCATGTTCCTGTGTTTGGAGCTGGTGCCTAAGTTGGTGGACATCTTTCGATGTCATTACAGAGGTCTTGGTTGGAGCGTGGAAGCATGTTTTTGGGTCCTGGTTTGGATGTTTAGAGGATGCCTGAAAGCCTGCGTCAAGTGAGAGTTTTTTGGAATATGCCTTAGCTTTCTGGCATGTTTTCTCCATCGACCTTGGTAGTTTTCTTCTGGTTCTGGCCCTTACCACAGTGGCTTGGCTTGTTCTTGGCGGTTTTCTATTTGGTGGTTACCACCTTACTGCGCATGGTGAGTTCTCTCACCACGGTAGCGCAGTAAGGCCACCAGTGGTGGCCTTGGCGGTTACCGCCATACCGCAGGTGGTGGGTCAACTCACCATGGTAGCGAGGTGAGACCGCCTGCGGTGGTTATGGCGGTTACCACGGTACCGCAGGCAGTGGTTCCACTCACTATGGTAGCGCAGTGAGACAACCTATGGTCAGGTCTGGTGGTTACCGCCATATCACGGCCAGTGTTCTGGCTGACCGCGATGGCCGTGGTATGACCACCAGCAGCTTGGCTAGCGGTTACCGCCATACTGCGGCCAGTGTCTTGGCTAACCGCGGTGGCCACAGTAAGACCGCCAGCAGTCTAGTTGGTGGTTACCACCATATCGCGATGGGAAAAGCCATGCCCAGCGGTAGCGTGGTGGAGTTCGATGGTGACCTCAAACGGTTTACCACCATATCATGAGGTGGGTCCAACAGTGCTACAGTAGCACGGTAGGAGCTCGGATGAGCTCGAGGCAGTGTTTGACCGAGTTGGACTTGGTGTCAAAATGGCTGATGAATGGAAAGGTGACATGTGGCAAGTTGGTAGCGTCTGGTTGGTTGAAGGCAATGAAAGGTTGAGCTTAGTGGTGTCTTGGGCCAGAGCTTGAGGGAGCTCAGATGGCTTACTGCCATACTGCGAGGCGAGACAGACAGGGTAGTGGTAGTGCGGTTGATGGCGGGGTGAGCTCGAGCGAGCTCACCGCCATACCACGGTTGGGTCGACTGGACTCAACGGTAATGTGGTAGAAGCAAAGTGGGCTCGGAGCATGGTTGACCGAGCTTGATCGAGTTGGAATGACAGTCAAACTGCGACAACGAATGTGATGGCGACATGTGGAAGATCCTTTTGATTTGGTTGGCTAGAGAGTTATTTCCTAATTGCGATAGAGTTGTATTATTGATGGAAGGTTGACGGACTTGTCTGCGAGCAGTTTTAATGATTGTGTGGCTTGATGCAGCTAAAGAAGTGATGCACGTTATCAGGGAATGGTCGTTCTCTTACAAGTAGGAGAGTTATTATCCTGGATGACCGTTGCTAGCAGGGATGGTCTGAATAGGTATGCACACGGTGCAAGATTATATATAATCTAGTGTGCAGTTCGAGACAGATGATGAGTGATGATAGAGAGACTGAGAGAGTGTTCGAGCAGTTTTGAACTGTGAACACTTAGTCTCTCAAATCAGTTGAGTGTGAACCTATGAGGCCAAGAGGCTGGGTTGGCCATGAGGTTGGCTGTGACAATCATTCAAGAGGAGCTGAAGGGAATCTATACAGTATGTCATGAGGACATTGTAACTAGGTGAATTCTCTATTTTGTGTTGCCTGTATTGTTTCTCCAGATGGACAAGATGTAATCTCCTGAAGAACATAGCTCCGGTCTTGTATTGTAATTTTTTTTGTTACTGAATAATAAAATATGAGCTGAATGTTTTGGAGGTGGGGTTTTTTACCTAAAAGGGTTTTCCCCACGTATATCTGTGTGTTCATAGTTTTTCTTTCATGGTCATCTGTTTATGTTGAATCTATTATTTGTTTGCTTTCACTTCTCTCAGAGGATCAATGGGGGATCAACTGTGCCTGTTTTCGCTTTATGGCATAGTTGGTTGTGTCTTTGTTGTGATTTCGAATTCAAATCACTAAGGCACTGTTGTCTTAGATGCATATCTTGATGACAGAACCGAATCCATATCCCCAACAAAGGAACTATTAGAACCACTCCCCCACTCACCCGTGCCCCCCAAAATATCATTGGTGGAAAAATTACAAGTCCCCTTAGATCTCTCTCTGTCTCTATCTCATGTTTTGGATCTCTTGCACTTTCAAGATCACATATAGATCTCTCAAGCTCTACAACTCTCTACAAAATTCTATTTTCACACTTTTTTCCTCTTGGCTTTGTTAAGCCTCTATAAGTAATATGGTTCTTGTTTCTTATTGTTATTTACAATGCTTTCTTTATTTTTTCTCTAAGAACCTTAGGATATTCATACATGCAATCTTTCATTTTAGTCACTACTCTTATTTCTAGATACACTTAGAGTAAGAACACACACTATTTTCTTTCTATCTATCTATTGGCTACTATGAAGATAGAAATATCAAAGCAAGGTTTTGACCCAAAGGTAAACTTCCAAATAGCCCTAAAAATTTTCTTGTTTCATCATAGCTACAATTTTTTTTAGGAGAAAGATATCCAATATTCTTTAGATTTGATGATATTTATTCCTCTCTATTTCATTCTCATTTTATCAATTATTTATATTAGATTAGTTTATTCTCTTTTTATTGCAGTCTTTTTCTCACTAGTTATTCATTGTACTTTCTATTTTTCTTTCATTGTATGCATAGGATACATTTTTCTTAATAAAATAGAACTTTTGATTTTTTAAGATGTACAAACTATAGCATGACATGTGAACAAGCATGCAATGTACTAGCATCCTAGGTGATAGTTTCCTTAATATCACTCTAGGTTATTTCTTTCTCTTTTTCTAATTCTATAATAATTTAAAAAATATTATTTTATTTCCAATTAAATAATACTTTTGGGATTGTAGATTTAATTTGTTGATAATTAGCAAACTAGTTTCAACCCTAATGTAAAAGTTGTCAAAAATAACCAAGATAATACATCTTAGCTAAATTACCATTTTTCCTCTCTTACATTTTGGTGAACACATCATTTGTAACCATCTCTTTTCTTTATTCAAAAAGAAAAAATTCTTCAAAAAAAATATTCTCTCAAAAAAAAGAGGGGTGCTACCCTAAACAGCATTCCATTTTCCTAAATAAATTACAAAGGATTTCAACCAACTTCATCTATACCACCTTTCATTTCCTCCTATTCTTTCCAAATTAGCTTCTTGTCATCTTTTCTTACATCACTTTCTAACGTTTCTTACAAATTCCAAGGTATTCCATTTCTATGCATATGATGGTGACTTAGCGCTTCCTATTTCACTCTATTCTTTTGATTCCTCAACTAAAATTCCTCCTACTTCTAAGGATATTTTAGCACAAGAGGATGAAATCATTAATACTTTTCTTAAAAAAATTGTGTGTACTTTCATGTTCATTTTTTTCTCCTCTAGTGGTGAAGCATTAATGGATGAAGACTCTTACCTCATATTATATTCTCTAGGAATATATGTTGAGAATACTTCCATTATTTCTTCTCCTACCTCTATATTCCTCAAGAAGATAATCATAGAGTTAATTCCATAATTATTAATCAATTCATCCCACCCACTAAGAGGGATAATTCTATTAATGTTGAAAGTATTTACTTTATTCCTAAATTTGTTTTGCATGCAACCCCTGATTCACCTCCACCTTCTTGCCATGTGATCACTATTCAAAGTATTCCTAATATTCCTCAACCTTCTATTTTTTTCTCATTTTCTACAACATATGAATTTTAATGTACTGATATATACTATTTACCATATAGTATTCACAAATATAACACTCAATAAAACAAACAAGTCAATCCTATCCATGTTTCCCTTCCCCCTTCAAATCCTTTCTTCTATCACCTCTTTATCTTTCTATGGAGGGCACCAAATATTATGATATTTTAAAGAGCTCCAAGCTACACAAGCTAAGATATCGCTTTGAGACCTAATTCAAAATTCACCTTCTCATCATAGTATCCATAAAGAAGATGTATAGAGGATCCTCATGTCATATTTGGGAAGTGGGAGAAGTGGGAAATGAAAATGAAATCAAACAAGGGTTAGAATTCACAAAACCCAAAACAAGAAATGATCAAATCCTACTTAAAAATGAAATTAAATGCATACATGGTTAGAAATCAGCATATAGAAAATGAAAATAAATAGAAAACAAAGAAAAAAAACCATGTGAAAACATTGCATTGCATTTTAATGGTGGCGGTATGTTGTATTTATCAATTGAGAAGCTCTCGTGATTGCAAAAGAATGAAATGATGACCTAGATAAATGATATTTGCTAAAAAATGCTCAATGATAATGATATGCTCAAGAATTCAAAGTTTCTCAAATGATCTAGGTGTGTGATAATGAAGAATGAAGGATGTTTTATATATCTTCAAAATTATGATCAACAATTGAGATTAAACCTCAAAGACCCATGAAGGAGAGTGAATCAAGATCAATTTAAACTCAAAATATCTCCACAATATAAGGAAATTGGTTTAGGATATTTGAAATGAAGGGTGCATATTAGATCAAGAAATAGAGGGTTGATGATGAATGAGAGGATTAAGATATTCTTAGAACATTTTGAAAAAGAATGTTCCATGGGAATATGCCTTTGAGAGGGAAATTAAAAAAATAATAATAATTCAAGATTTTCCAATTATGGAGGATAAGGATATTCTTTATTAAAAATAAATATTCAAAATGAATGGGATGGGAAGTTAGATAATTAAATAATAAAGATTATTTAATCATAGGAAATTAGAGGAAAATTATATTTATGGCTAATTAAACAATTAAAATTATCCAATTAGGGCAGATAAGAGGAAAATTAGTGAAATATGGTGAATTAATTAAATAATTTAATATTATTTAATCAATAGAGGAAATTAGGTAAAAATGATAGAAAATGATGTTAAAAGGGGAATTAGTGATGTCAATGATGAAAATGATGCATTATGCAAGATTGAGGATGAATATGATGAAAATAAAAGATTAATGATGTCTGATACAAATTAGGCAATTTTGTATGTCTACATTTTCCCCCTCTTTGAAACAATGTACTTGTTGTGTTATTTCCAATATAATCAGTGCTCAGATGAAATTTAAAAAATTTGATGCCCCACTGTGCCCTAGTTGATGACGGAAGGATGATAGGATGCTAGGTTACCCCCTCGGGAGTTTGGCAAGATTTTTATTTTATTTTTTGGGTCATACTCATGACAAGAGTTCAGGACTAGTTTGAATGAGAAGAGGATGAAAAACTAGGCCCTAAGGTTCCCAATGAATATTCAGGATAGACGACAAGGCTTCAAAAGATGACCTAGCAAGGTGGCTGCAGGTGAAACCCTAGGTTTTTGGGGGTATGGAAAGGTAATTAGACCCAAATAATCCACATTTACATTCTCATATTTTAGAAAATTCTACCTCCTCAGAGCTCTCAACTTTCAAAGTATTTAGATGTGCATTCGTGATGGCTCACATACCTCAAGCATCACACCGAGCAAACCTCGTTCATCAACATCAGTGGCCAGCCTAAGCAGGACTTGTGGTACGTATAACTTTAATTTCTACTTGCACATAGATTTAGGCATTTAATTTCTTAGCTAAATGTAGGCTAGAAAGAATGTCAATCTATGGATCGATGTGATTGCACGTGATAAGGTCATGTTTGCAAAATATGGTCACATGTGCAAAACTAGAACACATATTTTAAAAGCGAGTGTGTATGCATCAACGCACTTACAAAAGGTGACTACATTTATTTTTTCATAATATTGATTTAGGGCTTCAATTTGTTTGATAGAAGGCACACGTTTGACTATAATACAACAACGTGTTTGCAAGAAAGCTCGTTTTTTCTTTAAAAAATGCATTTTATATTTTCATTAAAATAGTTAAAAAAATTATCTAATTTTTGCAATTTTGACATCGTTGGCACCATGTTCATATTCGACACTTCATCCTCTCTATGCGAGAGAGAAGAGACCCATGATTCTAGATAGGCTAGCTCATATCAGAGAGTTCAAGATTTAGTTCCTTTTTGTTTTCGAGTTACACGATCTCGCTTACATTCCTGATATTAGAGAACATAGAGCTATGATGACTATGTTGGTGGAGTGATGGAGGTCTGATAGAACTACCTTTCATCTACCTACGGGAGAGTGCACAATTACCCTAGGGGATGTATGGTGCATCCTTAGGATTCCAATTCATGGTTCTTTAGTAGAGTATGATGTAGACAAAGGTGCAATAGCTATGGCTAGAATCTTAGGAGAGGATCAATTGGTTGTCATAGATGGGTAGATTTATTTTCAACCATATGTTGGAGAGGTCCATGATATTACCATCATTCTTATTGGATTGATCATGGAGTTTTTGATGCCCAATAAGCGATATCACCAGTTTCCTATTGGGAGGGGCATGTGGTTATTGAGGACATGATGATACAGGGTACTACATATGCATGGGGGGCCTAAGTTTTAGCACATTTATATCATGATATGCATTAGGTTTACTATTGAGGCACCACAAGTATATCAACAAGTGTGACCTTACTACATGTCTAGGCATGGGAGAGGATCACATTTTATTGACCACAAGGGATTGGAGAGAGGGTGGTTGGAGACTCCTACTCTTAAATATATTCTAATTTTCTTACACATAGACAACCAAGGTGATTGCATTATTTACGGGAATTGTTCGATGACATGAAATAGTTTATATGGTGCCTTTAGATCAGGTGCAAAAAATGGAGAGATGATCATCTCCATATGAATTTTGTAGATAGACCCAATGGTTAGTTGGGAGGACATAGCATATCCTATAGAGAAATCTACTAGATAGAGTGTGGCATCAGTTTGGAGAGAGGTAGATTATTTTCAATGCAAATTACCATGCTCGATAAGCGTGTGCCACTAGTTCGGTTCCTATATGGGATCCCACAATATCATCATGTACATCTTTAGTAGAGTTTTTGCAGATGGCTCCACTAGGATGGGGATTGGTAGGTGGTCAGAATGACCCTGGCATGACACAAGATTATGATGCTTGGTGGGCACTATGACACCCACTGAGGTTCACACTAGCTACAGGGGTTGAGTTACCTAGAGTAGTCGGGGCTTGAAAGAGGAGGGTTATAGTAGTAGGTGGTCGAGAGGTCAGGCATCAACAAAGAGTAGAGGTTGAGCATCAATAGTTAGGCTAGGTTGATCAGTGGATCAACAGAGATAGGATCAGGATCAACAAGTACCCCCATGACAAGATGATCAGGTACCTCCATAGCCAGGTCAGGGGGATGGAGTCCATGATGCTATACTGGCTCAGATTACATCAGAGAGAGATGCATTGAGAGTGGAGTGAGACCATGCTCTCGCAGATAGAGATTCCAAGGCCATAGAGAAAGATGTTGAGATAGTCAAATGAAAAGTGACATAGGCACATGTTACTACTCTTATGATAGAGGAACTAGGTCTGGTCAAAGAGGGATGCTATTATTACAAAGAGAGACACAAAGCACAACAAGCGCATACATCTAGAGATTTCTTAAGCATCTATTGTTAGTATGGAATGATACATGAGAGAGAATGAGCACTTGATAGAGGATATGGCATATTACTAGACCTTGTATGAGGTAGTCATCCCCCAATAATAGAGACAATTGAGGTTTGGGGCCAAGAGTGGTACTACAAGAGGAGGTCCTTTAGTTAGTAGACCCTCACAGTATCCATTAGGACCTATCCTATGACCATACAAATCCCTATCCCATAGTGAGCATACATAGATATCTCCCATGCATGATGAGCAGTCTCCTCTTGACAAAGAGGAGTCTAGGGACGAATAGAGATTTGATATACATTGATATCTTGATTATTGATGTATAGACTTTGATGTACCTTTTATATGATGCAAAGAAACTCTTTTTTATTGATGTATATACATTCATCAGCGTTTTGAGCCTCGTACATGTGTATATTTATAATGTATTGATTGTATCACACATATGACAATTCATGATGTATCTTGACGTTTTAATTTTTTATGATATATGGGATCAGATGATTTTGATGCAACTAGTGATGTACATGATGTTGATTTATGTTATGCATGATGTTTATAATTCTATATTATTATGATTATGATATGGGATGTGATGTATTGATTATGGATGATATGCAAATATCATTTCTTTTGTATTTTATGATATTTCAATGATATCCATGATGTATGGATGCTATATGATATGAGTTTGTGGATGTAGGATGCACACGATACTAATGATATTGTGATGCAAGATGCAAGATATGTTAGTAAGAATAATTGTTAGAGTGATAGAAGAAGAAGATGATGTTGATCAAATTGTTGAAAATTTATTTTTTATGATTGTGGATGTAAATGAATGATAATGATTCGATATTTTATGATGTATGAATGATGTGATGAGTATTCTTTTTATTTTAAGGGAGAAACTAATGATTATAAATCCTTATAAATGCAATAAATAGACAAGATACACTGAGGTATGAAGACCCAAGGAAACTTTGTATCTTTTGAATTAAATTTGACTCAACAAACAACAGGGGCATTCGTGTTCATACCTAACATTCGTAAACCTTGTTAAATAATGTGAGAGAATAAAGCCATCTAATTAAGGAGACATACACAAAAGGTATGAAGAACTTGATATGCACCAATCGATCTATTACTTGAGACTATCACTGCACACACAAGGCATGTATTCACCATGGTCGTATGATAAGAATATCCAACAAACATGACATAAAAAATCAATGATCAAAAGATAAATTAGAAAAAATCACTTGCCAAGGGTATTTGTAGTTTAGGGATGGTATCTATTGATGATGCCTATTGTAGGAACACTATATCCATAAGGAACATACTAGGATGTTGATTTTGATGATGATGATGTTGATAGATAAGGAAATTGATATTTTAGTGTTGTTTTAGTCAGATTTGGATCAAGTTTTCACGATTCTTGATTGAATGTTTTAGATTTCAATAGCTTCTATTTTTGGTTTGATTGCTTTATCAAAGGATGAGGGTGTTGATAATTTTATTATGGATGGCTATTTTATTATAGATAGGCGATGACATAGATGGTATTTTTGAGATTTTTTGAATTTTTTTATGCTTTTGAGGTTATTTGAGGCTATTTTTGATGTTTTGAAATATATGATTTTTTTGGTATTTTGAAGATATTTAAACTTAGACAAGAGGGGGACCTAAGGGGACTAGCCTAATTCCTTGGGGCCTCATTAATAATGGCCTTGTCTATGTGATACATGCAAAGGCTACATAGTTCGATTATTGGACTGGGTTATCATCTCATACTTGGATGGCTAATAATGATTTTGATGTTTTTGACCTTTTATGAATGTTTTTGGATTTTCAAGGATGATTTGGATGTTTTTTATTTTTTAATTATCTAGGTGTTTTTTGATTTTTTGGATTGTCTGGATGTTTTTTTATTTTTTGGGATTATTTGGATTTTTTTATTTTTCAAGATTATTTGGATGTTTTTTATTTTTTGATTGCCTAGATGTTTTTGATTTTTCAGGATTATCACAACTTGAGATGTGAACAAGGATCCGGTCCATCTACTAGGTTCAAGAGGATTCCCCCAATTAGGTATATGATTACATTTATTATGGATAAATGGGATGATGCAAATGGAGGATAGTGATAGTGCAACAAGGTTAGACACTTAACAAGTGATAAAGTCATGGTTGGATGCATGTTTATTATGGTAATGGATGGATGAAAGAATGATTATGATAATAGATGGATGGGATGGATGTGAGATTTGATGGATGATAATGGATGGATGGGATGGAAATGGTGTTTTAGATCACAAAGTGAGCTAGACGATATAGAGCAAGGTTTATTTCCAAGCAAGATGTAAGTATTTTCCCTGAGTATCTAAAAATGTATGAAATGCTATGATTGGATGCATGGATGAGGGGAATGATATGTAAAGAATTCCAAAGACTATCCCTTAATAAGATAACATGTTTTGATATAGGACGGTCATTAGGATAATGCTAAATAGCTCAAATATATTGCTAGATTTCTTGTACAATGCATGATGGGTCAGATGTAAGTGATATAATTGCATGAGATAGGATATTATCTATAGAAATGACCATGTCAAGATTTTACCAAAAGTAATTTTAAAGTATACCCCTAATCTTTGACAAGATCAAGATGGATATGGAAGATAGATGAAAATGGATTGGATGAATGGATATTGGATTTATTATGGATGGAGGTGAATGAGATAAGATACTTCCACCTCAAATGGTACACATAGATGTCCAATTCTACACATGATTCCTATTTTCCAGGTTTTCATCATGGTACTTTCCCAAAGTGCCACCGAAGTGGTTTTCACTAGAGAACATTTTTTTTTATCTTTACTATTTTCTTGATTTTTTTTTGTTTCTTGAATGTGTTATATTGAACCACATGGTGGTGCTGATGTATATGTCATCATCATGATGTGCCAACGATATCCTACTTGAAGGAGTTATCTTGCCAAGATACGGGTGCTTGAATGTAACCCCTGAATGTTCTTGTCTTTGTCAATACCAAAGTTAACCTTATCTAGATGTGTAGTTGGTAAGAGACACTATAGTATCACTTGGTATTATCATTGATGGAAAATCTAATCAATGATCAGATACGCACACTACCATTTGATCATACTGGTAGACAAATTGAAGATTGATAAGGAAGAACAGAGTATTCGGTAACATAGTGTTCATCGATCTATATGAAGATTTCATGTTATTATTTTGTGTTGCGCATCTCTGGAAATGTTTTTTGGTATATTATCTCTGTTACTACTGAAGCGCTATGACTCGTATCAATTCATGTGGAAGGTAGAAGATCTAGTTGGCTTATTCTTAGTTGTTCTTGTATTGGAGCCGACTTCATGAATGTATTATGTCACGGGTGTATGAGAAGCAACTGGTTAAGTATTTTTGTGTTCGTGCATATTTGTTTGGGTCCTAGCCAAGTTGTGGCTAACTGTTGTTGATACATATTGCATATTATTCATGATTTGAGCTGACAATTGTAATTATTTTTTTGTTCTATTGAAGTTGACAAACTGTAATTGAATTCTATGTTGTGGATATATATATAATATTGTCCGTATCATTTTGTAAGAAGTATGAAGTATGTGTTGATGTGAATTGTGAGTTAGAGCAGAGCAGAAGAGTGATAATGCATAGTTTCACTTGCACATAGAGAATTTGTATTGTGAGTGTGAGCATAAATGCAGAATCAGTCTGCAGAACAAAAGATTGTATATTGTGCTTAACCGAAACTATAATCAGGAATATGTAGATGCTATTTTTCTCAGTTCAAAATCTCAGATGGTTTTAATCTAATTTTCTTTGTAAGGTATTGAGCTCTATGTAGTGTGCCTAAATGCAAGTGCATTCCCCATATTGTAAACTTCATTTGAGTATACTCAGATTAAATTATGGATTGGCCATCCACCGTGGTTTTTCCCTAACAGGGTTTCCACGTAAAAATCCTTGTGTTATATTGTTGTGTTCATTTGCTTCATGTTTATGCATTATGGTTGAATATTGTTAATTCTTTGAAGATAAAGGTTAATAAAGTTAATTTTTGCACAACACTGATTCACCCCCCCCCCCCCACCCCTCTCAGTGTAGCTTGTTTCCAACAATCAGTATCAAAGCTAGTTCCTCTGAAAGAAGTCTAACCACTTGAGGAGATCTTGGAAGGTGTTTTAATGGATTCAAGTAGTCTTCAACAACAAATTTTGGTAGCCTTGGATGATCTTGATCAGTCAAAGGCTGAAGTTCAAAAATTGCAAGCAAACCTCTCAGATGCTGAGAAATTCATTGAGTCTTTGAAAGACAAAATCAATAAGTCTAGAGAGAAGAGAAAGGAACTCTGTGATCATATTAAGCAAAGTGAAAGTAAGAGAATTGAAGAAGAACAAATCAGTCAAGCCCTGAAAGAAAAGATAGAAGAATTTGAAAACCTTACCAGAGATAATATAGTCCTAAAGCATGAGATGGAATCTATCATGATGAAGATGACCAAGGAGATTGAAGAAAAAAAGAAAAATGAAGAGAACCTAGCATAGTCCCTGAAAGAAAAATCTGAATTATGTAGTCAATTGGATGATGAATTGGAACAATCTAAAAATAGTGAAGAGGCACTTGAAAATCAAATGAATGATCTTAGAGATGGACTTGTTGCTGCAAATGAGTACAAAGAGAAGTTCAAAGCTAGCTCTTCCATGCTTGATGAACTAATTAGCAGTCAAAGGACTCATGATGACAAGCGAGGTCTTGGATATGGAGAAGGAGAAAGTTCCAGATCCAAGCAAAAGAGATTCAGACAAGGAAACCAAATGAACAAATCTGGAACCTATCTGGTAAGGCAACCTAATGCTCAAAGATTTAATGGATACTATTTTAGTTGTAATAAATTTGGACACATGGCTACTTAATGTAGAAGTAGAATGAATCAAAGTGGCCCATCATTCTCAGGTTAGTGTTTTAATTATCATAAGGTTGGTCATAAGTCAAATGAATGCAAAAATATGATGAATCAGTTTCATAGAAATATCAGATGCTACACATGCAATAGACTTGGCCATATTGCTCACCAGTGCAGATCAAGAGGAAATCAGTGGAACAACTGGTCTGGAAAAATAAATATTGTGTGTTATAATTGCAACAAAATTGAACACATTGCTACATTATGTTGGAACAGAAAAGGTCCAGTAAATCAAAGGAAAAACATGCAGAAGGATATCAAAGGAAAAGGAAAAGTCACTATAGATGTGGTCAGACAACAGATGCAAAATAAATGGGTGAAGAAAGAACCCTTTATTGAAGAAAATGTGCCAGCACCAAAACCTTCTTCTGGTAATTCCTTTGGAAATTAGTTTCAAGCCCTTTGGCCTAGGGGGAGCAGTCAAGAAAACTATAAAACCCCCTAACCGGTAAGTGACAACGGATGTGGATGTGTATAGTAGATGCATAGATGCTCAAAATATGTTCTTGAACTCATTGGAGGAAGTGGTATGTCGTATTGGAGGTCCGCAAAATTTTTACCCATCATAGTGCACAAAAATAGGGTAACCGGATGTATTAGGCTTAAAGCATTTATTGTAACAAAAGTGTTAGGTATGCAAGTGATAAAAATTCATTTCTATTCTTCACTTCTCACTTTGCATTTTGAAGAAAAGAAGTTTGGAGAGCTCATAGGTGAAATTTGGTGAATTGAGTCGAAATTCAAGCATGGAAGTGATTCGACAATCAAATTCTGATCCGGCAAAAAAGGTATTTTTTCAAAAAATTTCATGAACTTGTGATTTGGTCAAAATGAATACTCCTTTGGTAGTTGAAGTTAAGGACAAACCTCATAAATTCAAATGGCATCCTTACAAGTCTCTTGAGACCAACCCATTAGGAGTATTTTCATCTGTTTCATATGGAGTATTACACACAGAAGACATTAGGGTTTGTATTCACGCCAATATTGGACAAGTAGGAAGTTCTCAACTACTAAATTTCTACAATAATCATATCATTGGTGAAGATTACTGTGTAAAGCCGGAACATAAAATCTCGGAAACAAAGAAGTTCACACAGATTATCAAATTTCCTATGTTTGAAGAGTCGGAGTGGATTCATTATGTTTTGAGTCAAGTGCATAATGAATTTATGTGGCTAAGAATTCCATTCAAAATTGCAAAGGAACCTATTAGTGCAATAACTGATCTAAACTCTTCTAGTGGACTACCAATTCTGAAGTTTGTGAAAAACCAAATGGTCATTGATGCTACAGGCTCTACATATGACAGAAGGGAAATGACTATTGACAACATTGTCGATATAGATCTCAAATTTGCATCCATGGTCATTGGATACAAGATTTATCATTCTAGCCGAGATGACTCTGTGTTCGGCACAACAATTTATGCTGCCTATCAAATGGTGAAGGAAAATGAAGATTATGATCTTTGTGAACTAATGAGAAGTTAGCTAATGGAAAATCTTGCAAAGATTAAGAAAGATAAGAAAAAATATTTCAAATATGTTTACTTGATTTTGTGCTTATTCTGATATTTCATGGGTGAAGTTTCAAGAGTTGGAAAGTTTCATTGGCAAAAGGACAAGCCAGTAGCCACATAGATCAAAGATTTGTTGTACAATTTTGCAGATACCAAAACAAATAATGTAGCTATCTAGGGATACTTTAAAAGTTTTCAAACTATGATGCAAGCAAGAGAGAGGATTCCCACCTCAATTGTAGAGAAATACAAGGATTCAATTTGCTTCATGGTGGATGTTGATCAGTGTATGATGGAAGTTGTTGATTCCAGAACTATCTGGATCATGCCTATGGGTATGAAGTTGAAGAGAACATTTTGGACATGTATGCACAACACTTGCTAAGTAAACCTATGGATCCAACAAAAGAATGGTTTGGTACCTATACTGAGAAGGACATATAGGTTCACAACGAGCTTAGAAAACCCGTGGTAACTAAAAGAGTCAGAAAAGAGGTAGAAGTTCTTGTAGAAAGTATGGGCATACCTGTACAGAAACTAAAAGAAGCTAGAAAGACAAGGGAAGAAGCTGAAGCAGCAAAGCAAGCCTCAAAGGAGGTAACTAAAACTTAATCACTTGGTCCAGTAGCACCATCTACTTGAGCTAGAACAACTAGAAGCTCTACATCCTATTTAGCTCCTGCAGCAAAGTCCATCCCTATAAAAACTGAAGCCAAGGGATCCGACAAAGAAGGTAAAAGGAAGAAAGATAAGAGAAAAAGAGTGTATATGGTAGTTTCTGATGATGAGGAAACTGAGTCTGATGAAGGTGTTAAAGAAATAAAACATCAAGGCACCAAGGTAATAACTGTCACAAAGGGAAAACCCTCTGATGAAGATGTTCAAGCGAAGAAAAAGACAAAGACTCACAGTTCAGGTATGTTAGTTGCAAAAGCTGAAAAGGAATTAGTCAAGGATGGAAATCTCAAACCACTCTATAAATGGTATGAGTCTTTTGATGATTCTAATAAAATAATTCTTGAAGAAGTGACAATAAAACATATGAATATTTTCAATAAATTTTTGATAGAAATTATGCCTAATCTGCCCAAAAGTCTAAATGACATTCTGGAAATGAGGAGACTTAATGCCAAAATAGAAGAAGAACATATGAGAGAAAGGATTCTTGCATAATTGTGTCATGTGATGTCTATGGATGACATGAAGACACTCTTGAACAAGGCCAAAAATAAATTTAAATTCAAAACAAGGGTTAACAAGCTAATGATTGGTCTAACCGATGAAGTCACAAAAGAAATAGAGAAACTTCTGAGGGAGATACTATTAAATGAGAGAATTGAAGTTGTAGTTGAGGAATGCTCCATCAGATTTGGAAAAGGAAGCACAAGATGAAAATTTTGGTATGGTTGAGGATTCTCAGATTCTTCCTACAGAAGACAACACATAAATCCCTATGGAAGTTGAGATACCTGAAAATGTATCTGTTGAGGAAATAATTGCTAAATGTAAACCGGACCCTGCAACTATGGAAGTAATAGCTAAAGAGAAGAAAGATGATGTAAATCCAATCCCAATTGAAGCAAGAGACATTGCTGAGGGAGTGAAGAAATTTTTGGTTCAACAAAAAGAAGAATTGGATCTGAAACTGATTGAAGGTCCCATTGACCTGTCCACCTTAAGTCCAAACTAGAAGATGAAGGTAGCTTCTTTTGATCAAGCACAAGCCAGAGAAGAGCTACTGAAGTCACACATTGAAGATAGTGAACTACTAAATCTTGCATCCAAATTATTGGAGAAGATAATTCCTTCTTATGTGAAAGATCTGATTGGTTCCTCCTCTAGTGAATTGAAAAATCTTATCAACTCAGTTAGTAAACACTTTGAGTCACTAGAAAAATCTACGATGGTGAAAGTAAAAAAAGAATTTGATGTCAAAAGGTTTAGTGGATTGAAGGTATTGATTGCTAAAGATAAAAATATTTTAGCCACATGCATTAAGAATGTACAAAATGCTTTGTCAGAAGGTGGTAAGATCTACAAATCATGTTTGTGTTTTTCAAAATTTACTGAAGCTAATGAGAAGAAGATCAAAGATCTGGAAAAATAGTTAAGTACTATTTTTGAAGCATTTGATCCTCTAACTGGTGATATTGGGAAAATAGAAGGTGAAGTGATGTCTGTGCTTAACAATATAAAATGCTGGAAGCATGAGAATGATAAGATTGTTGCTAGAGCATGTGAACTCAGAGGCATAATTGGTCCTAAAATTGACATAATGTCAAGTGCTCTAAAGGAATGAGAGGACACTATAGCAGTTGGTGATCTGACCAACTTGGAATCTACAAAGACATAGTCCTATTTGATCTACGATCACATAACAATCATGGAGAGTCTCAAAAGAGTTTGGGATGCTAATCTAATCCAACTAAAGAAATATTTTGCAGACATTTTTGAGTTTATGTAAGTTAAAGAAGCATTTTTGTATAACAGTTTTGATTGATCCATTTTTTGGTATGTGATCCCTACCTTTGCTATTGATTTCAAAGGGGGAAAAGAGTGGAGTGAAAAATGCTTAATCATCTTAGGAGGAGAAATGTATTTTTGGAATTTTGGAGCCGACAATGTAGTTTATCTTGGTACTGATCTGACACTTAGTCATTTTTCACTAAGTGTTTCTATCAATGCCAAAGGGGGAGATTGTTGGAAAGAGACATTATAGTATCACTTGGTCTTTTCATTGATGTAAACTCTAATTGATGATCAGATATGCACACTATCATTTGATCATACCGATATACAAATTGAAGATTGATAAGGAAGAACGTAGTATCCAGTAGCATAGTGTTCATTGATCTATATGAAGATTTCATGTTATTATTTTGTGTTGCACATGCCTAGAAATGTTTTTTGGTATATTATCTCTATTACTACTGAAGTGCAGTGGCTCGTATCAATTCATGTGGAAGTTAGAAGATCTGGTTGGCTCATTCTCAAATTTTCTTGTAGTGGAGCCGACTTCATGAATGTATTATATCATAGATGCATGGGAAGCAATTGGTTAAGTATTTTTGTGTTCGTGCATCTTTGTTTGGGTCCTCAGGTTAGTTGTGGCCAACTTTTGTGGATATGCATTGCATATTATTCATGATTTGAGCCGACAGTTGTAATTATTTTTGTGTTCTATTGAAGTCGACAAAGTGTAATTGAATTCTATGTTGTGGATATATAAGATTGTCTGTATCATTTTGTAAGAAGTATGAATTATGTGTTAATGTGGATTGTGAGTTAGAGTAGAGCAAAAGAGCGATAATGCATAGTTTCACTTGCACATAGAAAATTTGTATTGTGAATGTGAGCACAATAGAGTAGAAGTGCATAATCAGTCTGCAAGACAAAAGATTGTATATTGTGCTTAACCAGAATTGTAATCAGGCATATGTAGATGTTATTTTTCTCAATTCAAAATCTTGAATGGTTTTAATCTGATTTTATTTGTAAGGTAGTGAGCCTTCCCTTTGAGCAGTGAGCTCTAGGCATTGTGCCTGAATGCAAGTGCATTTCCCTTATTGTAAACTTCATTTGAGTATACTCATATTAACTTGTGGATTGGCCATCCACCGTGGTTTTTCCCCTAACAAGGTTTCCACGTAAAAATATTTGTGTTATGGTGTTGTGTTCATTTTCTTCATGTTTATGCATTATGGTTGAATGTTGTTAATGCTTCGAAGATAAATTTTAATAAAGTTGATTTTTGCACAACATTGATTCACCCCCCCTCTTAGTGTAGCTTGTTTCCAACACATACATCATGATAGAGTGCCCTTAACATCCTTATGATAAGAGTTTCTTCCAAGACACAATTAATGTGATAGTTAGGTATTCTTGGTTTTAAGGTGTATGGAAAATTTTGATAAGGGATACAAGACGAAGATGTATCAGTTGCCAATTTGGATAGCAAATCTTTGACTCTCAAAACATAGGATGATGAGAAATGACATGTAGATATGGATTTTTTATTGGATTGAGGACCAAATTTTTCATATACTTTGTATGTCACTACTAAATCTTTCTTTTGCATTGATGAAGAATTTTGATGGATGGAAGTCCATTTTTTAATTTTTCCCCATAGTTTCTTTGGCTAGTGGAATTTTATAAGTATTAATTGCTTTGTTTTTCTTTAGGACCTATTTGAATTTCGTGCCTTCACTTTGATTTACCAATTCATTAGCGTCGATGATATGCTCTTTTATTTTATGCATTTTTTTTCTTGTTGGTCCCAATTAAAAGGTGGAAAGATGAGAGGGCAATGATTCATAACATGGATGGTTAAAGTGCTAGAAATAGTTTTATCATAAGGACCCTTCATGACTCCCATGTTGATGTTTGCATTAGATAATGTTTCCCCCAGTATCACAAAGGTGTCACTAATATAATTAGATTCATTGATAACTGAATACCTGATAACTTGA
The DNA here is from genome assembly GCA_007115665.2 of Sequoiadendron giganteum. Lineage (NCBI taxonomy): Eukaryota > Viridiplantae > Streptophyta > Pinopsida > Cupressales > Cupressaceae > Sequoiadendron > Sequoiadendron giganteum. The sequence goes on along the minus strand of CM021110.1, from coordinate 264,739,952 downwards.
TGCTTAGGATTGTCAACTTTCTATACGAGTTCTAGGATACCCTATTTATGTAGGCCTAATCCTTCTCTTTGATAAATAATTCAATGAAAAATTACAACTGAGTATTATTTTTCTTGGAAACAAGGTGTCTCTTCTTCTATGCTATGTCAGTAATCTTCAAAGGTAGTAGTGGAAGCACTAGATTTTGATTGTTCTTCAAAAGATGTTAGTGATTCAAAGCTTGAGTAGAAATTTTCTTCATGATCCCTTTCTAAAATATTTTCATGAAGTTTAGAGAATGATTTCATTGTTTGATGTTTTGTAAAGATGTCAAGAGTAGGATACTCTTTTTTAAAAATAATATCATCTATGTGTCTTGTGGAAGGATGCATCTTATGGGTAAATGTAGGAGTGCTTATGGTAGGGATATGATCATGTTTTGTAAAATCTTATATAGAATAAAAAATGTTCATTAGGTCATGATAGTATTTTCGGGAAATGATGGACTCTTGGTCTTGGCTTATTTTAGGACATCTTGTGTTAACGGATTGGAAGATGCTCATTAGCCGATGGTAGTATTTTGAAGGAATAGGATCTTGATCTTGATTTTTATCAAAGTTATATTTGTTATGCTTTGGATTATGTTCTTGACATGGATAAATTTCAAAGAATGGATTATTTGTAAAGGGATTTTGGATGCTTTCAACATGCAGATGTATGGGTGATAGCTCTTGACTTAGATTTTTTGCCTTAGGCATGATAAATGATCTGATACATGATAATATTGGGTCAATAATTTCTTTATCATCAAATGGATTTGAATTAAGCATTTGACTAACTTGGTATGTATCTATCAGGGATAGTCCTTGGAAGGAAGGTGGAAATATTTTATTATTTGATGGATTACTTGAGAAAGATGGCGTGGTTGCTGATTGTGGGAGATCTAAGGATAATAGATTGGAAGCCTTTTTTGGGGAAGTTTCTCCAATATGTTCTACCATGAGGTCAAATGTTGCTAATATGTCATGAAATGGATTATTGTTAGACATTGATAGATCATCTTTATCAGGATTTGAGAAAGTATCGATGTCTTCTAGCTCATTATGTGAGGTATAAACATTGTTAAAATGGTTATTGGTGGATGGGATTTGAAGGTTATTCTTATTTTCAATAAGGTCTTGTATAAGGTTCCTTATTTTTATGCAAGTTGATGTTTCATGACCTTTTATTCTACAATATCCATAATAAACATTGGCATCATACTATTAGGGTTTTGAAACAAAGTTTAAAATCATCTTGTGATTTTGGAAGATTGATGAAATTAGATTGAACCAAATTCTTTAACATGAACTTGATTGGATCCCCTAAAGGAGTGTACTGACGTTTGGTGTTATTATTGGGTTGGTATTTTTTTATTAATGGTTTCATGCTTTGATTATTTGATTGATAGATTTGTAAGTTTTTAACATTGATTAAAATTTGACATGTGATAAATTCTAAATTCTTGATTAGGGACATCCATATTTGCTATGTTGTTATAGCTATTAGGATATGATGACTCCATGGGTGAATAGAATGAAGCAGGATTTGGGTAATAGATTGGCATTGAATTATTTTTTATGATTTCAAGATTGAACAAATGAACATTTGAGATAACCTTGTATATTGTTGGGATGTTATGGTTTTGTGTTGTGATCTTGTTCATAAAAGTACCAATATATATTGAAGGATAGAAATTTTCAGATGATAGGATGTGTGGTGATGATTGGATTTTGATTTCTAAATTGGATTTTAAAGGATATGTTGATAATTATTTTGTGAAAAAGGATGTTCAAGTTGATACAAGATTGGATGATGTTAACCTTTGGACTAAAGGACAAAAAAGTTGATTTATTCTAGATCTCAAGATGTTGATGAAGGATTTGGGTTGATGTCTTTTTTTGGACTAGACTTGTGAGTACAAGCAAAGAGAGATGATGGTGATTTTTAAAATATATGAGGGAGATAATTCCACTAAGTTACAAATAACAAGCTCACAAGATATGGGTAAATGAGATCAAAATATACTAGCAAGTTGATAGGTTTGATGTTCCATATGCCAATATCTAAGAGGTTGATTTGATGTTTATGCAAAAGGATGTTAAGGATGGTCTCATAAGACTAATGTTGGTTGATGGTGTTTATATATGGTTGGTGTTCATCCAAAAGACTATGTTGACATTTCCTAAGAATACCAGTGTTGAAAGGATAGTTGTGATGTTTGATGACAAAAGGACTATTCAGGATTGTTATGATAGATATTTTCAATTCCAGGATGATAGATTTAGGAAAACTTTAAGTTATGAGAATTTATAGGTTTGAGATAGAAAAATGATATAGAGGAAGATGATAGTTTAAGAAAACATGTCACACTACCCCAAGAAAACATGATAGGGTAGGAAAAATTAATAGTGTGTAGAGAGAAAACATGCCAAACTATGCAAACACAATGATCTAAGAACAAGAAGACACGATAATTTTGACAGATGTGATTTTGTGTAGAAAAAGGTTCTAATAGAATACAATAAATGCAAATGCGATAGAGTAAGAAATAGCAGTAATATGCAGAAAGAAGACACGATAGTTTGAGAAAATACGGTAAGATGTAGAGAAAAAGTGATTGTGTAATGCCATAAAATTGCACCCCTTACAATTTCACATACATTCTTATATCCACTTTAGTGTCCACTCCCTTAGCATCTTGTGTAGGCTCATTTTAGCCTTTGCATCAGCCTTTTCCCTCTCAAGATGCTCAAGACCCTTTCTCAGTAGCTACCTTCACACATCAGCTTTGTGTTAAACCTTGTGCTTCTCCCATTCTCATCATTTTGTAGCATGATGTATTTGGACACTAGCATGTCACACTCATGTCTATGCACCATTCTAGCATCCTATGAAATTTCCACATTCAAATGACTATTTCCAATCATATTTGGAACTTGTCACTTACCTTTTTCGATGGTAACAACTCAAGATTCCTTGTAATGGCTCAAGAAGATTCTTTTCCCACCTATTCTCTCTTTTTAATCCATTCTTTCAATTCATTTGTCTCTTTTGAGCTTTCTCTCTTGGATACACTCTCTTTTCCCTCTTTACTCTCTTTCTTGCACAAATCTCTCACTTGTTACAACCTCAAGAACTCTCACATTCTTGCAACACTCTTGGGTCTTGTAGCTATCTTTTTCTCTCTCTTTGGCTTCCTTAAGCCTTACAGCTGATATCTCTCTTACCTTGTGCTTGTGAGCATCCTAAGATTTCTCACATCCGCCATCCATTGCATCCCTATCTCATGATACGATTTCTCCTCCTTGAATGGGGATTGCTTTTATCACTTTGTATTTTCTTACTTTGTTAATTTATCTCTATCTATCTAGATTTCCATGGAGGTGGAAACACCAAAATGGGGGTTAGATTTCCATGTATTGTCATCCTTTGGCTGAGAGCCCATTAGTCAGTCTAGAAAATATTTGTGATCTACTCATCCCGATTCTAAAACTCTCACATCATTCTTTGAGGTAGTTTAGGGCAGTTCACCCCTTAGGATTTTCTTGAGAATAAAGAGACTCATGAGTAGCAAATCCCCCTTCTCTACATTTTGGTTTACCCAATGTGAACACCCCTTTATATATATATAATAAATATATAAAGGACAAATCAAAGATTTATCCTTCAAAAATAATTTTTTTGGGGCACTACCCTGAACCCAAAAATGCATAAAAATTTATTTATAATGAATAAATGTGAACACCTTGAAAGAGAAATAGGAGGGAGTAAACATTCTCTCTTAATTGCTAGGTGCCAAAAGGCCCATAATCTTTGAACACCATCTGAACTTCTCTGTGCTCACAGGCTTAGTTAAAGAATCAACAAAATTCATCAAAGTATCTACCTTAACCAACTTCACCCCACCATATTCAACCATATCTTGAATAAAATGATAATGTGCATCAATGTGCTTGGTCCTGGCATGAAATTTTGGGTTCTTGGCTAGACATATCGTACTTTAACTATCACAATAAATTATCATGGCACCTTGTTTTATTCCAATATTTTACCACAACCTCTTAAGACAAATGGATTCTTTACAAGCATGAGTAGCTGTCATATACTCTGCTTCAATAGTGGACAAATAAACCACAACCTATTGCTTACTCATCTAGCTGATTGTAACAATGAATAATGTAAACACATAAGTACTAGTGGATCATCAGCAATCAATATCACTTGCTTAGTCTGAATCCACATAACCATGAATATCAAGGGAAATTTCATCTTCAGTCACATTACTATGATAACACAAGGAATAATCTAAGGTATCACGTAAATATTTGAAGACTCTTTTAACTGCATCCCAATGAACTCTACCAGGATTAGACATATATCTGGAAAGAACTCCCACTGCTTGGGAAATGTCTGGTCTAGTACAAACCATAACATACATCAAACTTCCAACTACACTCTGGTAAGGCACTTTTCTCATGTCTTCCATCTCTGATGGAGATGTTGGACACCCTAAAATAGATTAAAAAAATTCAACAGAAAAGGGAACACACAATGGTCTACAATTCTGCATATTAAATCTTTGTAAAATTGGATTGACATACTTACTTTGGCCAAGCCATAACTTTCTATTCACTCTATCTCTTTTAATTTTCATTCCAAGAATGTGCCTAGCTATACCAAGATCTTTCATTTCAAATTTAGCAGCAAGTTGATATTTTAGTTATGAAATCATACCTTTCCCTTTAGCAATAAATAACATATTATCAACATATAATGCAATAAACAAGAAACGATCACCATCAGTTTTATAATAAACACAATGATCTGATTTAGAATGCTCAAATCCCTAACTCAACACATATGTATCAAATTTTTGGTACCATATCCTAAGAGTCTATTTTAAGCCATACAAAGATTTCTTCAATTTGCAAGCCAATTTATTTTTACCTTTCACCACGTAGTGCTCTGGCTATGCCATATAAATATCCTCCTCCAAATCAACATGAAGGAAAGTAAATTCTATATCCATTTTCTTAGCCTCTAAATCATAAGCATCATCAATAGAAAGAAAAAATCTAATGGATGTCATTTTTGGAATTTCCTGTGTGCATGGTGGACTCTATCTTGGGGGTAATCAATGGTCCCCCTCTGCCCCCCCTGACTTATGCTCCTCTCTTTTGGGTCTGTGTCTGTCGAGTACCACCCCTGCCGGGACAGTGCTTTCACCATTGGGCTTTTCAAAGATTTTGGCAACTCCGAGTGAATCTTTTGTGCTGATGGTGGAGATCTCTTTGATTGTTGGTTAGAAGGATGTGTTATCTAATTGCAAACAAGTCTCCTCCTTGTTTCCTTCTTTACCTGAGATTGTCATGACTTCTGGAACGGAGTTTGACATTCCTGATTCGATTTATGATAGGATCCTCTCCTCCATGGAGAATACTATAGTGGGTAGATTTCTTTCTTATTGTCCAATGGTGGATATGTTTTGAAAATGGGTTGTGGTAAAATGGTGCCTTAAGGGTAGTGTGGAGATCTGCATGATGGCTGGTGGTCTTTTCCTATTTAGATTCATAGCTGCAAAGGACTTGGTGGTGACTCTGTCATTGGGTCCGTGGGTTTATGGGAAACACAACCTGGCTATGTGTCATTGGAAACTTGATTTTGACCCTATTACAGATCTGAATAAGTCAGCTCCAATGTGGGTGCGGCTACCGGGTTTACCTCTGGAGTATTGGGATGAAGCCATCTTCAAAGGTATTGGGGATTCGTTGGGTCAATCCATCACCACAGATTCTATCACAAAGTCGAAATCCAAGTTAGTTTTTGCGAGATTCTGTATCAATATTTGTGTTGATAAAGTCCTACCGAACTCTGTCAAGTTGTGTTCTAAGTTTGGCAGTTGAATACAACCTGTGTGTTATGAAAATGTTGTGGTATATTGTCAAAAGTGTGCCAAAGTTGGGCACCTAATTTCTTATTGTAAATCCATAGTTAGTCGGGAGTCTAAGGATAACTGTATTGTGAAAAATCCCACTACTCCCTCTGGAAATGTTCCCCGGCCATTGAATGACTCTGGGATTGTTCACCCAAGTGTTGCTCAGTCGCATGAGGATCCTCTACATCCACCCTCCCCTGTGGGTCCACCTTTTGATCTATCTGACCCTAGTGCATTATTGGATTTTGTTGTTAAACCCTTGTCTATCCTTTTGACTCAAGACCCTGGCTCTTCAGTTGTTGATCCCCTATTTGAGGGGGTCTCTGGAGGGACTCAGGACCCTGGCTCTTTGGCTATTGATCCTCTATTTAATTTTATCTCTATGGGGACCTGTGAGGCCTTGATTGAGGATGGTGAAATATGGGAGGAAGAGAGCTCTGGTATGATTGATGAATCTACTGAAAGTATGGGGAGTTTGAAGCTTGAGAAAGTTGGGGAAGAAGGGATATGGACAACGCCAAAGAAAAAAGGAAGGAAAAAGAAGGAAGATGTAGGAGGTAACTCTAAGCTAGGGAGACCTTCTCAGAGGCACACTAGGATGAGAGAAACGACAAATGAGATTGCCCTGGGAAAGTAGAGGACATTGGACATGTCCTCAAAAAAAGGTCAGAAATGAGAATTATGTCATGGAATGTGCGTGGGCTTAATAGCTCCCACAAACAACGTGCTCTGAAGGACTATATAGTGGAACATAAGATTGATGTTTGCCTTCTTCAAGAAACCAAAATGATGATGATTAATTTTGATAAAATTGCTAAAAAAAATTGGCCTAATGCTTCTTATGCCTATAGTGATGCTGAGGGTGCTCTGGGGGGTTTGGTTGTGCTTTAGAACCCTTCTTGTTTTCGAGGCTCTAAAATATTTCACTGTAAAAATAGTGTGGGGGTCTCGTTCACTTACCTTGGTGAAGCCTGGTCTATAATCAATATATATGCTCCTAATCAAAGGAATGCGAGGAGTATTTTGTGGAATAACATGGTGGCTAAAATTAATCTGAATAGGGGAGGCCACTGGCTTGTTGCTATAGATTTTAACTCTCCCCTCTTTTCATCGGAGAAAAGTGGTGGCCTTTTGGATTACTCTGATAGCATGTCTGATCTAGCAATTTTTTTGAATTCTTCGGGTTTAGTTGATATTGAGCTCTTCGGCCATAATTACACCTAGTCTAACAGATGAGCTAGTGGTAACCTGATTCAGGTTTGACTTGACCATTTCCTCTGCTCTCCTCATTGGACTAATGTCTTAGATTCCAATCTAATAACCTTTCCCAGGACGGTCTCTAACCATAACCCCCTTTTGCTGACCACTAATATTTGCCCTGATGTTGGTCCCTTTCCCTTCCCCTTTGAGATAATGTGGAACTCTCATCCTGATTTCAAAAATAAAATTGTTGAATGGTGGAATATTCTTGTCCAAGTCTCCCCCATGTATAGGATCTTCTTTAAACTTAAACATATTAAAAACATAGTTAAAGGATGGAACAAGAATTTGTTCAAGGATGTATTTTTAAAAAAAAGTTGTTAGAAGGAGAGTTGAAGACTTTAAAAAAGAAAATGGAGGGAGATGATAGTCAGTGGACTCACAACTAGGAATGGGAAACCAGGATGGAATGGGAATGGGTTCTAAAAAATGAGGAGGTCTTTTGGAAGCAAAAATCAGGAATCCAATGGCTGAAGGAAGGAAATAGGAATACCTCCTTCTTTCATGTTTCTGCCATCAAGCATAGGAAAAGGGACCAAATTTCTAAACTGACCAATGCTACTGGGGAGGTGATTTCAAATCATGCTCAAATTGGCCTCTGTGCAGTTAACTATTTTCAGGAGGCTTATTCGGCCCCTGATGAGGTTCCTAATCTGGCTTTGGACACTGCGATTCTCAACCATCTTCCTGCCTCCATTTCTAGGGAAGATAATTCGAGGATCCTTAGAATTATTTCTATGGAAGAAGTCTGCTTGGATACCTTTAGCATGGGGGCTTTCAAAGCCCTGGGGCCTGATGGTTTTCCTCCTACTTTTTTTTAGATTTTCTAGGATACTGTGGGTGGGGACCTAGTGCTTGCGGCTACGGACTTCTTCAAATCGAGCAGGATTCTCAAATAATTGAACCACACTTTCATTGCTCTTATCCCCAAGATTAGTGAGCCTCATTCCATGACTGATTTCTGACCTATTAGCCTTTGAAACACCTTTTATAAGATCATTTCAAAGATCCTTGTAAATCGTATCAAACCTCTTCTGGAAAAAATCATTAGTCCTACTCGAAAGGGGTTTGTCCCTGGGCGACATATTCTTGATGCTACTTTGACCACCCATGAACTACTCCACTCAATAGATAGATGTAACTATGTGGGGATGGCTCTCAAGCTTGACATTTCCAAAGCTTATGACAAAGTGTTATGAGACTTCATACCAAAGGTCTTGGCTAAGTTTGGTTTCAACAGTTTGGTCATCAAACTCATTATGGAATGTGTTAATACTGTAAAGTACTCTGTTATTGTTAATGGATCCCCCTTTGGGTTCTTCTCTACTAGTAGAGGGCTCAGACAAGGAGACCCTCTGTCCCCCCTATCTTTTCATAATGATTGTTGATGTGCTTAGTAGGAACTTCACTGGTCTGCTGTTAGAGGGCTCCATTATGGGAATTAGAGCGGCTTCCTCCTTGGATCCGGTTGTTGTGCAAAAATTTGTGGATGACACTTTTCTATTTGGGAAAGCCTCTGTGGGGGAAGCCGGGAAATGGAAAGCTTGTCTTAACAACTATGCCTCTTGTTCTGGTCAAAACATCAATTACAATAAAAGCATGATTTATTTCTTTAACTGCATGCCTAATTTACAAAACAGGGTGACTACGGTCCTGGGATGTGTTAGTGGATCTCTCCCATCGGTTTACCTTGGGCTCCACCTCATGATTAAGGAGGTTCCCACTGATTTCTGGAACTCGATTCTAGAAAGGATCCAAAGGAAATTGGCTGGATGGAAGGGCTCAATCGTAAGCCATGCTGGAAAACTCCAACTGCTCACTGCGGCTCTCCAAGGTATCCCCACTTACTTCCTCTCCATTTTTAAGATGCCTAAGTACATTGCTGATAAATTTGAAAAAAATCAAAGGAATTTCCTTTGGTCTGGGACTGAGGAAAAGAAGAAAATTGCTTTGGTGAAATGGGAAAGGATCTGCCAGGCCAAAAATTGTGGTGGACTTGGAATCAAGACAATCATCAACTCTAATAGGGTTGTGATGGCCAAGGTTGGTTGGGATCAGTTAAGGAACACTAAGGACTGGTGTAAAATTCTAAATTCCAAATATCTCCAGGATAGGCCCTTGATCGATTGTCTCTCGGAGTCTCACCCATGGGGCTCTGTTGTCTGGAGAAGCATTTGCAGTACACAAGGTCTGTTAAAGAAAGGGATTAAGTGGAAAATGGGCAATGGGATTAGAATCAGATTCTGGGAAGATACTTGGCTAATTGACTCCCCTCTGGCTTGCTCTGACTTTAGGGCTTTGATGGGTGTGGCCTAGAGATTCTTTGGCATCCATTAGTGACTATGTTTCTGGACCCCCTGGAGCTAGGATTTGGAGAGACCTTACCCTCTGTTGCCCCCAATCCCATGACCTTTGTTGTCTGGCTCGGTCCCTTCAAGTGTTTCTTTCTAGCACCAAGTTTTCATCCTATGACAGGGAGGATGAGTTTTTTTGGACTTTTGATAAACAGGGGGTCTCTCTATGCGGTCGGCTTATAGACTGCTGACAAACAAAATTTTTGATGAGGAACCTTGGAAGAAGGTTTGGAATCACCACATGATCCCTAAAATTAATTTCTTCTAGTGGACGGTCTATCATAACAGGATTCTTACCCAGGACAATTTGAGGAAACAGGGTTTTTGTTTTCCCAATAGATGTTTCCTTTGCAAGAATGGGGAGGAAACTGTCAGTCACCTTTTATTACACTGTCCGTTTGTTGCCGAAATTTGGGGGCTAACTTTTGAGAAACTTGATGTCCCTTGGGTTATGAGCAAGGATCTCTTATCGTTCATTCTGGGTTGGTATGGTCCTTATTCCCACCCTCTAGCTGGTGAAATTTGGAATCAGTTCCCTCTTGTTTTGGGTTAGTTTTTGTGGAAGGAGAGGAATAACAGGGTTTTCAGGAATGTTGAGAGGAGCCCTAAGGATGTTTCTGGCATTGGTGCTCGGCTCATTGAGGAGAATATCTCTTTTTTTAATGGGAAACTCTCAGAAATGGGGCTGTTGGATCACGAAATAAAAATAGCCAAGGCATGACACCAGGATTTAAAGGCTAACTCTTTTGATAATTCAAAACTCTTAGCTAGGAAAAATACTAAATGGGAGCCTCTGAATAGAGGATGGTTTAAACTTAATTTTGATGGGGATGCTAAGGGAAACCTAGGCAGAGCAAGTATTGGTGGAGTTATCAAAGATCCCATGGGGGCTTTGGTGGTGGG